>LR539888.1:144940-167822 GCA_900536315.3 Caenorhabditis becei | reverse complement strand
AAGTGAAGATGACTCTGTCTCTTGCTCTCTTGCTCTTTGCCTTGAGCACCGCCCGTCCGAACGACCAGCTCTCGTAGAGTCGAAGAAAAGTGGGCGGAGCCTAAGGGCTTGACGACCAAGATTTCGATGGAAAGAGAGGGAAGAGACGCAGAGAAAGAGAGGGCAAATAAGTGTGTGGGAGCAACATGTAGTTGGATTATTGAACTGTTTTTTTGGAAAATCATAATGAATTCAATTCTGTATCAAATTTGACTGAAAAGATGTGCAATCGATTGGAAATTTACTCCTCTACAACTTTTTAGTTGACCACTTTTCGCTATCTTCACTCCTTATCAAGTTATCAGTGATTTTCCAAAAGGTAACTCCAAGTTTAGGCTCGAAAAGGTGGTCTTTGTGGAAAATCACTGATAACTTGATAAGGAGTGACGATAGCAAAAAGTGTTCAACTGATAAAATGTAGAGGAGAAAATGTGCTATCGATTGCACATTTTACTTATCAGTTTTAAAGCGAAATTGGATTTTTATGATTTTTTGAAAATTTGAAAAAAAATTGTTCTGGATTTTTTGAAAAATTCCTAGAAAATCAGATCTTGATCAAATTTGACTGAAAAGATGTGCAATCGATTGGAAATTTACTCCTCTACAACTTTTTAGTTGACAACTTTTTGATATCTTCACTCCTTATCAAGTTATCAGTGATATCCTAAAGAGCAGATGCCAAAAAGGTGTGAATTTCAGAAAATGGATTGTAACTTGATAAGGAGTAAAGATAGCAAGAAGTGATCAACTGATAAGTTGTAGAGGAGATAATTTTCTATCGATTGCACATCTTATCAGTCAAATTTGGAGGAAATCTGATTTTTTAGGAAGTTTTGAAAATTTCGAAAATTTGAAAAAAAAATTTTCAAAAATTTTTTTTGAATTTTTTAAAAAAATTTTTTCAATTTTTTTTAGTGGTTGATAAGTGACTGATAAAGGACCCTATAACTCCAATTTTTCAATTTTTTTTTAATTTAATTTTCATTTTTCATTTTTTTAGCGCAACTTTGACCCACCTGTACTACACGTTGTCCATTGAGACGGTGATGTTGAGAATGATTTTGGTGATATTGCTCCGCCGTTTTCGCTACTTTTTTGGCAGTGATATTGGACTAAAACGGCGAGGAGGGCCACTGTGAGCACGATTAGCTGGAACAAGAAATTTGAAAAAAATTGAAAAAAAAAATTTTTTATCCCGGATTTTTTTTTTCAAAAAATCATAACTATTTCATTTTTGCTCAAATTTGACTGATAAAACGTGCAATCGATAGGAAATTTACTCCTCTACAACTTTCCAGTTGATCAGTTTTCCCTATCTCTACTCCTTATCAAGTTATCATTGATTTTCCAAAGTGTACCTTCAAGTTTGCCCCTGAAAACTGGGGTGTTGTGGAAAACCACTGATAACTTGATAAGGAGCAGAGATACAAAAAAGTGATCAACTGAGAAGTTGTAGAGCAGACAATTTCTTATCGATTGCTCATCTAACTTATCAATTTTGAAGCAAAATGGAATTTTTTAGATTTTTTTGAATATTTGAAAAAAAAATTTTTTTTTGAAAAAAATTTTTTTTGTCCAAAATTTTTCATTTTTGCCTAAAATTCTCAAAAAACCCACAAAAAGCGCCGCAATCAATGCCAACGAGTGTTCCGCCAAGAAATTCAACGGAATCTCTGCGGAATTTCGTTGTAGGACCGCTGATGATGATGTGGTCACCTGAAAAAAATTTTAAAAAATTCAAAAAAAAATTTTTTTGAAAAAAATCTTCTTTTTTAGCTACAGTAACCCACTTACATGTAAGAACCTCATTTTGAATAGGAAAATAAAATTTCTAGAATAAATGTGAGTAAATTCGAAAATCACTTTGTTCCTTTCAATGTTCCGCCCTGATTCGGATGAACAATGGAGACCTCTTCTAAGTGGTTTTCATCAAAAGTCATCAGAATCTTGACCGACCACTTCAAATGGTCCACGGGACCACTGGCCCGAAACTGGGCCCAAATGGCCTATTTCAAGCCGAGTTGTGGGCTTTTTGGTGTAACTCGTCGGAATTTTGAGCTAGTGGTCCCAAATTTTTTGTGACTCCTTATGGGACCCTAGACGTGACGTGGCATGAATTTGGGCCTGTTTTGGGCCCAATTCCGGCCCAATTTAAGCCTAAAAAGCCTAATTTCTCACCTCTTTCGGAAAAAGCCATTCGAGTTCGGGTCGTGTCGGCGGTGTTGTTCCCATATTATTTTTCTATTCGCATATCTATTGGTCCTGAAACGAAAATTCAAATTCATAATGGAAAATGGAATTCGAAAACGGTGGATCTGACCGATTTGACCTTCTCTCTTGCGAATAGCCAAACACTCACACACACACAAATTACATAAAAGATGAGAAAATTGGTGGAGGGGAGTCCGTTAGCGGACGGAGATGTGAAGGGCATTGCATAGAGGGGAAAAAAACGAGTGCCAAGGTTATGAGACACTCGTCGCGAAGGTGCAAAAAGTGTTTGATCTCGGGCGGGCTCGAACCGCCGGCCTTCTGTGTGTTAGACAGATGTGATAACCACTACACCACGAGATCACTGACGCAGCAAGGCGCGAGGTGCGCTTATGAGCGCGCGGTTTGGGCGACCTGGAAGCGTTTTTTTGCGAAATGATGACCTACAAATTGCCACGTCATCGCTCCTAAACTGAATTTTCCAAAAGTCATAAAGAAAAAGCGAAAAGCAATCAGAGGCGCTGACTAACTGACCAAACGGGAGAGGGAAAAAGTGATGAGATTTCGTTCTTTATGGTGGAACGACAGGGCTTATAGACAGGTGGATAGGGAATTGAGTCGGAATGGGCTTTTGGGCTTTTGGGCTCTAGATGGCCTAGAAACCCAAGAATTTGGTTTTCTAGGCCAGATAATGAATGATGGCCTAGAATCCCAAAAATCCGGATTCCTAGGCCAGCTAGCTAAATTTTAGATTGGTGGCCTAGAAACCCAAATTTGGTTTTCTAGGCCACCAATTCAAGTACATCATGACAAAGTAACTGTTCACTTTGAATGTATTCTTCTTTTCGCAAAACTGGCATAGTAACAAGAGGGGGGGCTTTGTGTGTGTGTTTATATGGGGTACTACTAGCCGCTTACGGCTTCATGCACCGCTGCACACCGTATTCCCTGAGAGAAAGATATGGTTTTAGTGGCGGGAACTGGGAGGAACACTTATTTTGGATGGCCTAGAATTCAAGGGGGTTTGGGGGTTCTAGGCCACCAACTTGCTTTTCAGGTTGGTGGCCTAGAAACCGGGAAGTTTGGGATTCTAGGCCAGGTAGTGAACTTTGGGATGGTGGCCTAGGAACCAGAGATGTTGGGATTCTAGGCCACAAACTTCTAGGTGAGATTGGTGGCCTAGAATTTCGAAAGTTAGGGTTTCTAGGCCAGCTAGCCAAATTTCAGGGTGGTGGCCTAGAAACCGGAAAGTTTGGGTTTCTCGGCCAGCTAGCCAACGTAAAGGATGGTGGCCTAGAATTCCAGGATTTGAGGTTTCTAGGCCAGCAAGTTTTAGCTTGACCTGGTGGCCTAGAATTCCAGGGGTGTGGGATTCTAGGCCACTTCTAGTTGAGATTGATGGCCTAGAATCCCAAACTTCCTGGATTTCTAGGCCACCAACTTGTAGTTTCCAGTGGTGGCCGAGAATCCCAAAAACCCCGATTTCTAGGCCATCTAGCAAAAAAATGAACTTGATGGCCTAGAATCCCAAAAACCCAATTTTCTAGGCCATCTACTCAAAAATGAACTAGATGGCCTAGAATTTCGCAATTTTGGTTTTCTAGGCCTCCAATATGGCCTAGAATCCCAAATTCTCGATCCTCTGCCAATTACCCAAAAAGAGCCCATTCGGAGCACAAAAAGAGCACGAAAAACGGTGGGAAAGGCGATAAAACGGGCGAGAGATGGGGGGAACGATGTCGTTAAATGCAAGGGAGATGTACTGGTCACTTTACGAATGGACCACCAGTGGGCCAAGGGACCACGGGGACGTGGGTTTGTTTTTAGGCTTTCAGGACCGTTTTTAGGCCTGTTTTAGGCTTTTCAGGCCTAAAAACTGACAAAAAAGTAAAAAATGGTAACTTTTTTACGAATGGACCACCGATGGGCCAATGGGCCACTGGGGGCCCTGGGCCTATTTTCAGGCTTTTAGGCCTGTTTTTAGGCCTATTTCAGGCTTTTCAGGCCTCAAAACTGATAAACAAGCCGAAAAAGGGAAAAAGAATCGGAAGAGAGAAGGTGGGAGGGGGATACTATTAGTTTGTGGCCATCTCTCCCTCTTTTTCGGGTTGGCGGCTAATCGGAGACAGTAGGGGGAAAGCAGAAGAAGCCGGCTTTCGTCTGTGATGTCTTCGTCTCTCTGAATCGTGTTATCTCTCGTGACAGGGTGATTTGGGGTGATTGGTGAGAGAGTACGGTGGGGGGAGAGACGCAGAGAGGAGGAAACTGTCTAAAGGAGGGGGGTGATGAAGCTAACGCTTCTTTGGGAGGAAGTGGGTGAGATTTTTGAGTGATTGGGAGTTTTTGGTTTTTTTTGAAATTTTTTTTGAAAAAAATGAACGATTTTTGAAAAAACTAAAAAAATTTTTGTTTTTTTTTTTCAAAAAATCATAACAAATTCAATTTTGCTTTAAAATTGACTGAAAAGATGTGCAATCGATTGGAAATTTACTCCTCTACAACTTTTCAGTTGATCACTTTTTGCTATCTTTACTCCTTATCAAGTTATCAGTGATATCCTGAAGGGCAGGTGCCGGATAGGTGTGGTTTAGAAAAGTGATGATAACTTGATAAGGAGGAAAGATAGCGAGAAGTGATCAACTGAAAAGTTGTAGAGGAGATAATTTCCTATCGATTGCACATCTGATTAGTCAAATTTGGAGGAAATCTGATTTTTTAGGAATTTTTGAAAAATTGAAAAAAAAAATTTTTTTTCAAAAATTTTTTTGATTTTTTTGTTGAAAATTTTTCATTTTTATTATATTTTTTTGATATTTTTAAAGGATTTATCCTAAAACTACCCTCAATATTGCAAAGTTTTAAAAATGATCTTATCTTATCACCCCATCTGACACACATTATGAAAAATGGAAAGTGATTTATTTTCCCCTTCTCCCCCGCCCAAATATTATTACAATAAATACAAATTGTTGACACAAATGGACATGATTATCTGATCAGATATATTCAACTAGGCCAGGCCAAATTTGAGGAAATGCCACTTTTGGCAAAAGTGCAAAAAGGCGACGTTCAATTACGGTAATCGGCTTCTTCTTCTCTCCAAGGGCGACTTCCATTACCAGATAATCGCTTTACAGTGTCTTCGACACTCTAGACACACTTTCCGACCGTTTATTAGCGAAATCTGCCGAAAATCAACACTCGACACATAGTCCCGGCGGCCGCCGGCAGCGAGCACATAAGCGCATTCCGCTGCGACTCTCTTGTCCTCCCATGTGGTCTAGTGGTTAGGATTCGTGGTTTTCACCCACGCGGCCCGGGTTCGATTCCCGGCATGGGAAGTTTCTTTTTGCATGGATACCTTATGATGGGAAAGTGGTTTTTGTTAGCTTTTTTGTAGGTCAAGCCGTCATAAACACATAGTAAACGCGTGAATCGGTGAAATGACGTGGAACAATCGGCTTTTCGAGGAGATTAGGAGGCAGTGTAGTCTCCAATTGAGTGGGGGGAAGTGTAAAGCGAAAAGTGATGAACTTGACGGTTCTGGGAGTAAAAAATGAGAAAAATGAAGATTTTCAAGAAGGCGGGATTTTGGAGTGTCGTTTGGTTTTAAAAAATGGAGAAAAATTTGAAAAAAAATTTTTTTTCCAGAAATTTCAGTTTTTCATAGCTAGAAATAGTTCTAATTTACATGAATTTGAAGAAAATGTTGGAAGAAAAATTAGAATTCCCGCCAAAAACCAAAAAAATTCAAATTTTGAAAAACCGGGATTTTGAAAAACCGGGGTGTCGTACTGAATGAAAAATGGGTAAAATTGATTGGAAATAAGCAGAAATTATAAAAAAATACGGGAAAATTCAAATTCCCGCGAAAAACCTCAAAATTTGAAGTTTTTGAACAACGGAATTTCGGAGTGTCGTTTGAAAAATTTTTTTTTTCGAATTTTCAGATTATTTTTTCGAAATTTTTGGGATTACTGTAGATCATACGGTATTGTAACAAAAAAAGAGGAAAAAAAGAAAAAAAAAGTAATAAATAGACGTTCATAACGGTAGTTTGGCACTTGTATGAACACCACTAGTCATCATAATAATGATGATGGGTAATAGTAGTAAAACATGATTATACTTCCCTTCCGAAGGGGAAAAAGATGAAACAAGTGGATAATATGCTGTCCCCCCCCCTGGCGAACAGAAACAAGCAGTAACAAGTCAACTTTTTTTTGGCTGGTGGTAAAACCGGTAGTTTGCAGGCTTGTAGGCCTGGATTTTTAGGCTTTTGGGCTTGGAATAGGCTTGGAAAAAACTTGACGAAAAAAGCTTGATTTGGGCCGAGCCTAGAGGCTTGAAATAGGCCTGAAAGTTTGAAGTTTCGGCTTGAAGTTAGGTATGATTCAAGAGGCCTGAATGTTGAGACATAGTTTTCAGGCTTTTAGGCCTTCAAGCCCACTGGGAATTTGGGCTTTTGGGCCTGAAATGGGCTTTAAAAATGCTTGAAAATATGGGCCTGAAATGTTGGGCCTAGCGGCCTAAATCCGGCCCATAGGTTGGAAGTTTCAGGCCTAAATGAAACCTATCGGTACCCCTAGATTGCAAGCTTTTAGGCCTAGATTTCAGGCTTTTAGGCCTAGATTTCAGTCTTTTAGGCCCAATTTTCAAGCCTCCAATCTTACCAGAAAACTGCGAAAAATGAATTGAATCGGTCGGGAGAAACTCTTCTTCTTCTTCTGAAAAGGATCATCCCGGAGGTACATAATTGACCGGCCACACGTTGTGCAAATAGAAGAGAAACTGTGAGAAGAAGAAGAGGGAGGAATGTTTGAGATGCGTGATTCTGAAGACTTGATGGCCTGAAATCTAGACCTAAAAGCCTGAAATCTAAGCCTAAAAGCCTGAAATCTAGGCCTAAAAGCTTGAAATCTAGGCCTAAAAGCCTGAAATCTAAGCCTAAAAGCCTGAAATCTAGGCCTAAAAGCTTGAAATCTAGGCCTAAAAGCCTGAAATCTAGGCCTAAAAGCCTGAAATCTAGGCCTAAAAGCCTGAAATCTAGGCCTAAAAGCCTGAAATCTAGGCCTAGAACTGCAAGAAGCTTGACAACGGCCTATCACCCTGCCAACTGATAACGGAAGCTTATCACTCTCCCAGGCCCTCCTACTGATTATCACTAATCCTCAACTCAAACTTTTCTCCCGTCACCAAGTAACAAAAAACTGTGGGGCAAGAAAGTAGAATTTCAAGTTCCCGCCCGCCGACCTGACCGTGAAGGCAAATATTCCGATTCAATACCACTGACTCTGTGAGCACAAATCGTTCTTTCCGCCCACAAAGACAACGCGTCACCTTTCCGCGCGGCACCGCGCGGAACCACAACTAGTCAATTTGTGAAAGGGGGAAAGTGTGCAATGGGAGGTTGGGGATTGGGTTACTGGGAGATGGGTTGGGGGAGGAGGTTGGGAGGAGAGAGTTTTGGGTGGGAAAGTTGGATTTTTGGGATTTTGAAATTTTTTCTGGATTTTTTGAATGGTTTGGGGAGAAACTGGTGAGAAATTGGGAAAAATTAGAAATTCTGAAATTTTAAAAATATGAAATTTGGAGTTGGGAGAAGTTTGGGTGGGAAATTTGGATTTTTGTGATTTTTAAATTTTTTCTAGAAATTTAGAGATTGTTTTGAGAGAAATTGGGAAAAATTGGGGAAAATAGGAAATTCTACATTATTTTAAAAAATTGACAAAAAATAAATAAATTTGAAAAAAAATTTTTTTTTTTATTTTTTGAAATTTTTTACAGAAAATTGTGGGTTTGAAATTTGAAATTTTATTGATTTTTTAGAATGAGAATTCTGCTAGAATTCAAAAAAAATTTCATTTTTAGGAAAATTTCAAAATTTGCAAAAAAAAAACTTTTTCTATTTTTTTTAAATTTTTACAGAACATTTGGGATTTTAAAATTATGAGTTTATTCATTTTTTGCATGAAAATTCTGCTCAAATCTAAACAAAATTTAATTTTTAGGAAAATTTCAAAATTTGCAAAAAAAAAACTTTTTTTTTGCAAATTTTTTGAAAATTTTTACAGAAATTACAGGATTTTGAAGTTATATTTTTTATTGATTTTTTTGCATTGTGCTGAAATTCAAGAAAATTCAAATTTTTATAAAAAATCGAAAAAAAATCCTAATTTATACCTTTTTTCCAGATTTTACAAAAATTTACCCATTTTTCAAAATTTTTTTTTCTAAATTTTTTAAAAATGAAAACTGTGTATTTTTGCAGTTTTTGTAAGAAATTTTGGGTCTCGAAACGAAAATTTTGAAAAAAATTTAAAAAAAAACAAAAATTTTCAAATTTTCTTTCAAAAAAAGTTCCAGCTTTCACTAAATTGGACAATTTTTCTCTACTGATAACAAAATCTTATCAGTTTATCAAAATGTTTTCAAAACCCTACAAACCCCCAAAACTCCCCTAAAAACCCCCAATTTTTCCCAACGACACTCCACTTTTTACGCCTACTGTACTGAAAGCACTGAATTTAGCAAAAAACTGAAACACGGAGAAAAATCAATAAAACCAAAACCAAACGACACTCCGAAATCCCGAGAACACAAAAATATGGGAAAAAAGCAAAACATGACTTTCAGTACGACACTCCGAAATCCCGGAGTCCCGAAACCCCTAAAAAGCCATGAAAAGCATGACAAAAACGAAAAATCGGCTCGAAAAGTGGTGTAAAAGTGGAAAATGATACAAAAGAGCAGCGCCTGAACCTCATGTTCCTTCCCATCGAAAACCAGCTCCGAGAGCATCAGCTGTGTGGTGCTCCAAAAGGTGATGACCTCTCTTTCCGCGCGGCGCCGCGCGGAAAGAAAGCCGATTGGGCCAAAACAGTGCGTGTGTGTATATAAATAATACTTTCGGTTCGGGTGGTGCTCGAGCAGCAACAAAGAATTTATTTGATATCGGATCTTCCGAAAGAGGTTCAAGGTAAAGATCAACAAGGGGAATGCGAGAGAGAGAGGGGAGCGGGATTTCGGAGTGTCGTTCGGAAAGGGGTAAATTTAATGAAATAGAGCTGAAATGAGTGAAAATTGAGCTAAAAATTACCGAAAAAGAAGGGAATTTCGGAATTTCTCCTGTAAAATTGACTAATTGAATGGCTGTGAACAGCGGGATTTCGGAGTGTCGTACTAGACTCAATTTTGCTGGAAATTCTTGGAAATTTGACGTGTTTTGATTGGATTTTTGAGAAAATTTTAAAAAAAGTTTTTTGTTTTTTTAATTTTGAAAATTTTTAAATTTTTTTGAAAAATCGGGATTTTGGAGTGTCGTTCATTTTTTCATATTTTTGAAAAATGATGAATTAGGTAAAATTTACCCAAAAATGAATAGAAAATCATGAAATTTAGAACTTTTTGGAAAAAATCAAATTTTTTGAAATTTTTGAAAAAAACGGGATTTCGGAGTGTCGTACTGGAATTTTGCAAGTTTTTTTTTGAAATTCAAAATTTTTAAAATTGATAGAAATATGTAAAATTAGCCAGAAAATGACTAAAAATTAATAAAAAATTTTTAATTTTCCTTTAAAAAATTGGTAAATTTTGAGCTTTTGGAAAAGCGGGATTTCGGAGTGTCGTACTGGAAAAAAATTTTTTGGCAATTTTTAAATTTTTTTTTGTGCAAAATGAAATTGCGCTCCACTGATAATAAAACGCAAATTCAGAAAAAATTCAATTTTTTCAAAAAAAATTTTTTTTTCAAAAAATGCAATTGCGCCCTATCGCCAAAACTACAATGATTTCCGTTTTTCAAATTTTTTCCCAATTTTCCTCAAAAAGTCCTCGAGATTATTACAACACACCATTTAGGAGGAATTCATTCCCCCAACAAAGAAATCTTTGCAAAAATTCAAGAGGATCACCGATTGGCATCTTCTGAAGTGCCGGAAGGCACTTCAGAAGACTTGACATTGTTAACGAAAAATGTTAGGAAAGGAATTTATTCTGGAGGGGGAAATTTAAATTTTTCTGAAAAACGGGGAAATTTTTCGAATTTTCCAGAAAAAGTTAGATTACAATTGAGATTATCGATTGATTTGTGGGGATTTGAGGGGAAACTTCACAATTATTGATTATTTCTTAGAGTTTGGGATTATTATGCAGAGTGATAAGGCTTATCAGTGAGGGGGAGAGTGATAAGAATAATACAGATCAAGTGCGGGAGAATTTGGAGATTTTCAAATAAATTCAAAAATAATAGGAAACATTATTATTACAAAGCGGTGGAGGGCTCAATTTTAGAGGGAGAAATGAGAAAAATCGTCAAATTTGGGGGGAAATTTAAAGAATCGGGGGAAAGAATATTGTGGAATGGTGAGTGAGAAGATCGAGAGGGCGAAATGGGGGGAAATTGAGGAATTTTGAAGATTTTACAGAAAAAAAAATGATAAATTTGGGGATTTTTGAGGGAAATTTGGAATTTTCAAAAAATCATGAAAATTTGCAGAAAAATTGGAACAAAAAATCATTTTTTTTAAAGGATTTTTGAATTTTTACGAAATTTCAAAAAAATCTGAAAAAAATCCAGAAAATTCAGAAAATTAAATTTTTTCAAATTCAGAATTTTTCTAAAAATTCTAAAATTGGAAAAATTGATTTTTCAGAATTTTCGGGAAAAATTTTTTTTTGAAAAATTAAGTTTGTCTGAATTTTTCGAAATTTTGAAAAAATTTGAGAAAAATACAAAAAAAATTTTTTTTTCAAATTTCAGATTTTTCAAAACTTCAGAATCTTTCCAAAAATTCAGGATCCACCAAAAACTGATTCTCAAAAAATTCAAAATTCAAAAAATCCCGCGAAAACAAAAAATCACAAAAATGACACAAAAATCCAGAGCGAAAAAAAAATTTGCAAAAAATTCAGAATGTTTCCAGGATTCAGAAGAGTTCGGGGATTCAGAAGGCACAAAATGGATTTTGAAAAAATCGAGGAAAAAATTACAAAAATCAGGAATTTTCAAGGCAAAGTGGGTCAATGGGTCATTCTACTGATAAGGAGAGAAAAAACAAAAAATCAGGAATTTCCAGGATAAAAATGGGTCAAATCAGTGATAAAAAGGAGAGAGAACATCAAAAAATCAGGGAAAAAGGGAACCCATCACGCCTTCTGACCCCTCTGCTTGACGACGTTCTCCAGAAACGTGGCCGCTTCACTGACAGTGTGCATGACGTGGCGCCACGTCTCCACGTCGACTTTTCCGCACGCTTCGCATCTCGAAATCTTCCGGAATATCGTCCTCAACGTCTTCAGATCGGATTCTGGAGCCGGAGCCGAAGCAGTGATTTCCGAGTTCTCCCATTCGTTATCATCCCACTCTTCAATGTGGATTCCGTATTTTTGGACTATCGATTGGTACAGAATCGCTGATTTCGAGATGATATCCATGTGAGCCGTCCAGATGTCCGATGGGATTGTGTTCAGGATATGGGCCAGGGAGAGACGAGAAATGACGTTTTGGAGGTTGTGGAAATCTGGAAAATGGTGATTAGGTGATAAGGGTGATAATGATAAAAATACCTTTGATAATTTTCTGCTGTTCAGAATCCACTCTTGGGATGGTCGTCGGTGGGCTCAGAATCTGAAAGATATTGATTTTTTATTTTTTTTCAAATTTTTTAAAAACATTGAAAATTCAAATTTTGGGGATTTTTTTTTTAGAATTTTCCAAATTTTTCTGATTTTTAAAAAGTTAAGAATTTTTTTGAAAATCAAAATTTTAAAATTGTTGAAATTTTCAAAAATAGCGGAAATTCAAATTTTGGGGAAAAACATTATTTTTCGAATTTTCCAAAATTTTCTCGTTTTTAAAAATGGAAAATGGCGGAAATTCTAATTGTGAAAAAATTAATTTTTTTCATTTTTTAAAAAATGTTTCTAATTTTTTAAAACAATTTTTAGTTGGAAAAATTCGAATTTTCAAAAATTTCATATTTTTTTTAATTCGAAAAAAATGGTGAAAATTCTAATTTTTGAAAAATAATTTTTTTTCTCTTTTCTTTTCTATTTTCAAAATTTCTGTAATTTTTGCAAAAAGTCTGCTTACTGGAAAAATACAAAAAATTCTGAATTTTGGAAAAAATATTTTGTTGTTGAAAAATATGAAATTTTCAAAAAAAAATTTTTTTTTTAATTTTTTCAAAAATTTTTTCCAGAATTAAAAAAATGATTTTTAAGTTTAGAAAATTTCCCATTTTCCGAAAAATTTATAGAAATTTACGAAAATTTTTTTGTAAAAAATCAATTTTCCAAAAAAAAATTTTTTTTCTAGATTTCCATTTTCTAAAAATCCCCAATTTCTCAAAAAACCCTATTTCCCCCAGAAAATTGCTCACCTCACTCTTGATCACCCGATTCTTCTCAAAAATCGGCGCCAAATTCTTGCGGATCACCTCATCGGGCTTCTTATCACTGATTTTCTTATCATCCAGTGATTCAACGGAACCGTCGGAATCCTGCGATTCTCCATCAGAGTCTCGACTGATAAGCATAGGAAGAGGTTGGAGGGGAGGTGATGACTCTCGGCTCTTATCACTAGGCTCTTGATCTTTGTTATCAGTGATGGGATCCAACTGCTCCAACTGCTCCATCTGCTCCACAAGATCCATCTTCACATCCTTATCAATGTTATCTCCATCCTTATCACTCTTATCAGTGACTTCTTCCTCAGCCTTGACCTTTCGGATCCGTTCTTCCTCCTCTCGAACCGCTTCTTTCAACTTGTCCTTTTCGTATTCGGCCAGCACGGTCCTCGCCGATTTCTCCTTCGGATTCTTGATTCCGCTCATCTCGTTTATCTGCTTTTTTGTCAAAGAAGCGAATTCTCCGACCGTTTTGATGTTGGCTGCTTGGAGGGATCTGGAGAGGCACGGGTTATTGATTTTTGTGGGAAAAAATTGAGGGAATTTTTTTTCAAAAATATGAAAAAATAAAAATTTTGGAAGGTTTTGAATTTGAAAAATGTTTTGCTTTTTGGAAAATTTTTGAAAATTAAAAAAAACTAAAAAAAAAAACGAAAAAAGTAAAAAATTTTGAATTTTCAAAAAAAAATTTTTTTTCAAATATTGCAAAATTCTATTTATTTTTAAATTGATGTTTTTTTGTAATCAATCAATAAATTAAAAAAATTATATTTTACGAAAAAAAAAATTATTTAAAAAAATAATGTTTTCAATGTTTTCAAAATTTTTAATTTTTTGAAAAAATTCCAAAAATTATTTTTTAAAAATCAGTTTTGAAACCTCATCAATTTATCATCAATTTTTCCAAAAATTTTGAATTTTTAAAAATTCAAAAAAATTCAAATTTTCAAAAAACCCCAATTTCTATTCTTTTTTAATTTCAAATTTTTCAAATTTTTTTTTCCAATTTTAAAAATTTCTAATTTTTTAAAAAAATAATTATCACAAGAGATATCAATGAATAATTCGAAAAAAAATAAATTCAATTTGAAAACTAAAAAAAAAAAATTTTCAATTTATTCAAATTTTCTGAATTTTTCCCAATTTCCCCTCCCCAAAAACCATACCTTCTAACATTATCAAAAGCGGCTTTCAGATTAATCGGAGCCAATTTGCGTACAACTCGTTCAATCGGATCATTACATCCGACAAGTCCCTTGAAGAACGGAGAAGTCGACGAGAACGGATCGGATATTTCCAGAAGACCCTGTGATTCGGAGGTGTCAGAAGATTCGGATGGCTCTTTCAGGAAGGATTCTGAAGGCTTCTCCGGGCTCTTCACGTCAACGGCCAACACGATATCCGTTGATTTCAGGGCGGACGATTTGTGTCTTCTGGGTGTGGCTGGATTTGAGCGTGACTCGTTGTTGGGGAGTTCCACCGGGAAATGCACACGATTCTTCTGGAAAAAATTGGAAATAGAGAATTCTTTTTACTTTTCGAAAAAATTCGAAAATTTCAATTTTGCAATTTTTCTTTGGAATTTTGAGTAATTTTATGCTGATTTTATTTTTGAATTTTTTTTATTTTTCTCTAGAAAAATCAGTAAAATTAGAAAAAAAATTCCAGAATCAAAGGAATTTTTAATATTTTGATTTTAAGTTTTTCAGACAATTTTTCAGAAAATTTGGGGATTTTTTGTGATTTTTTGAGGAAAATAATCTAATTTTTTAAATTTATTTTTGTAAAAAAAAATCCGAATTCAATTTGTCAAAGCCAAGTTTCTGGAAAAACTGGGATTTTTTCTGAATTTTTGTTGATAAATTTTTCGGATTTTTTATTTTTGAAAAAAAATTTCTAAAAATTTGAAAAAAAATAGGAAAACCCAGGAAAAAAATTTTTGGAATTTTTTGTTTCAGAAATTCAGAAAAATTGTCTATATTTTTTCTTCAATTCCCCATTATCACCCCTCTTATCACAAACCTTTCTCTCCGTCAGTGGCGTCATATTGCCCTCTTTACGGGTTCTGAGAATCGATGGGGTCCGTGGTGTTTTTGGTGGAGAGAGCTCTTGTGAGCCGTCAGAATCTTTCATTTCTTCATCAGCAGATTCAGAAGTCTGCGATTCTGAAGGCGGGAAGATGACTTCCGGAGCAGTAGCATCAGAATCCTTTTTCTCCTCAGCATCCGTCTTGTCTTCTGCGACCTTCACATCTTCAGAATGCTTCACGTCTTCTGGAGCCGTGACGTCTTCAGAATCGGCCTTTTCTTCCGATTCCTCCTCGATCTTGCTCAATTTGGCTTCTGGAGACTTTGATTCAGGAACTTCCTCCTCCAAATCCTCTTTTTTCGCCGATGAGCGAAGTCGCTTCTTCGGAGGTGGTGTCCGGTCGGGAAGGCATTGTTTTGGGGTCTGGAAATGTGGATTTTGAAGGGAAAGTTTGGGGAAATTCGAAAAAAAACAAAAACAAACAATTTTCAGATAATTAGGAAAATTTTATTTTGAAAAGTTAAAATTTTTGAAATTTCGATTTTTTAGACTTTTCAAATTAAAAAAAAATAAAATTTTACAAAATTACATTTTTTTGAAATTCCTGAAATTAAAAAAAAATTTGGAAAATCTCAGAATTTCCTAGATTTTTCCAAAAAAAACTTCCGAAAAATTAGACAGAACTTCAAAAAAAATTTTCAGAACATTTGGGAATTTTTTAAAAAATTTTAGATTTTTTACGGAATATTCTGGATTTTCTGGAATTTTTTAAATTTTTACAAAATGATTTTCACTCACAATTTTTTTTTAAAAATCCGGAAAAATCCCAGAATTTTTTAAAAATTTTAAAAATTCATTTTTTTAAAATTCCTTATTTTCCTGATTTCCCACACAAATTCTCACCTTCTTGACCCTTCCATTCCTCTTCACCGAGCTTGTCTCCGTCATCTTGGGCAACTTTTCCATCTCTCCCTCCACATCCACATCTTCCACGAGAACCTCGGAATCCTTCTGACCTTCTGTGGCCTTCTGGATCTCCTTCTGACCCTCCGATGTCTCCAAAATCTTCGGCTTCTCCTCGAATAAGCTCTTGCGGGCCCTTGTAGTCCGAGTGGGCGGTGCTTCCGGCTTTTCGTTGGTATCCATTGGTTCATCGGTGACTTCTGGAGCCTTATCTTCGGACTTTGGAGGAATCTCGGCAGTTTCGGAGGCGGATTCGGTAGATTTGACGGTAGGGAGTGTTGGCGCACTGGAAAAATTAAGGGGAATTGAAGGAAAAAATCAAAAATAAATACAAAAAAAATGGAAAAATCGGATTTTCTGAAAATTTGATTCTGGACAAAGAAGCTGTGGAAAACTGGAAAATTTGGAAAATTTCACAAAATTCTAGAAAAAACTCTGGAAAAAATGAAGATTTTTTGAAAAACAGGTAAATTATATTTTTGAATGAATTTTGGGAAAAATTATCAAAAAATGAGAGAAATTTGAAAAAAAAAATTTTTTAAAAATAAATTTCCAAAATCAAAAAAATAAAAATAAAAAACCCTGAAAAATTTTTTTTTTCAATTTTTAAAGTTGAAAAAATTTTAATTTGAAAAAAATTAGCAAAAATGTGAAAAATCGCAAATAAATTTCTGAACTTCAGGAAAATCATAAAAAAAATTAAAAATTCAGATTTTTTAGAAAATTGATTTTTGGCTAAAAAATTAGCAAAACATTAGCTAAAAATGCGAAAAATTTCAAAGTTTCATAAAAACCCTAAAAAATTTAGGAAATTGCAAAAAACAATTTTTAAAGCCAAATTTGAGCTGAAAATTAGGGAAAAATAAGGGTAACATTAGGGTAAAATCAAGGAAAAATCTCAATTTTTTCAGATGTTTCCAAAAAAAGATAACAAATTTGTCAAAAATAACCCCTACCTGACACTCTCCTCTCCCACATCGAAATTCATGGCCGTCAGTGCGGCTTTCCACTGTTCCGTCTTTGCAAATCCACTCTGACTCTCCTCGTCCACATAGTTTATCGAAGTCCGCGGAGCCACCGCCTCAGCCAACTTTTCCTTCTGCCGATCAGTTAATCTCGCTTTTTTCGAAGACGTCGGGGTGGTGGTGATGGCGACAAAGTCACAAGAGTCCTCATCCAAAAGATTCGGCATTCTGGAGGCACGTCTTCTCGGAGGCGTCTTCTGCTCCTTCTGCACCTCTTTTTGCTTCTTTTGCTCTTTGAGCAACTTCTCGGCGAGCTCATCGGCTTCTGGTTGTTGGGACAGAATTTGGGAGAACTCCGAGGATTCTGGAGCCGACGGAGCATCTGAAGTAGTGGGGAACATGCCATCCATTGCTTCCTCGTCGTCGTCGAAGGACGGGTTTCTCGAGATAGTCGAGGACTCGTCTGGTGGAAGGTACAGCTTACGAGTCGTCATTTTTTGGAGGGTTTCTCTGGAAAATAGGGGTGATTTATTGAATTTTAGGTGGGAAAATTGAGAAATTTATGGGAAAACAATGAAAAAATGACTGAAAGAGCAAAATTGTTATTTTAAAATTTTGAAAAAAAAATTGTTTTCAATTTTTGAGAATTTTTGATAAATTTAGGATTTTCTGAATTTTTGTCGGAGTTTTTTGTGAATTTTCGATTTTTAAAATATTTCAAAATTTTAGAAAAATAAAAATAAAGCAGAAAAATAAGTTTTTGAATTTGCAAAAATTTTGGAAAAATTAGGGAATTTTTTGAATTTTAAATTTAATTTTCTGGAATTTTTTTTTGGAACTTCGAATTTCGGATTTCTGAAAAATTAGGAAAATTTCAGAAAAAAATCAAACTTCAGCAAAAAATTCATTTTTCGAATTTTTGAAAATTTTGAAAAAATTTCGGAATTTTCAAAAATCGTTATTTAAATTTCAGAATTTTTATAAAAATTTTCTGTGATTTTCATAATTTTTAGAATATTTGAATTTTCTAAAAATATTCAATTTTTTTAAAAATATTTTTTTTGTAAATTTTTCTCAAAAATCTGCCATTTTCTGATAATAAACAATTGAAATTTACAACAACAAATGTATTTTTGTGAATTTTTAAAATTTTCAAAATTTAAATTTTTTTTTGGAATTAAAAAAAAAAAATCATTTTTTTCACATTCTCCTCAATTTCCCCCAATCTCACCTCAAGTTTCCGGGATACTCCAACTTTCCCTTCACATTTGCAAAGGTGGCCTTCCACAACACAACTCCAGACTCTTTGAGACCTTTTCCAACTGCCAATGCCTCCAGAATTGGGGCCCATTCCTTCAAATGATCGGAAGTAAACGGTTCTGTCATCTTATCCGCGATGGCTCCGATCAGTTTCGCAGTGCACCGATTCAGGAAACCGACGTCAGGCTTGGTGAATTTCTCGGATTTGGTGGAGAGGGTGAGGAGGAAGTGCGAGAGGGGCGAGGAGAGCTCTGAGAGCAGTGGTTTCACCTGAATTTTTGAAAAAATTGATAATTGATTTTTGGGATTTTCGGGGATTTTTTGGGGATTATTTCAATTTTTTGATTTTTAAAAAATTTCGAAAAATTGGGTGATTTTTGATGATTTTTGATGATTTTTAGGTGATTTTTGATGATTTTAGATTTTTTTTTCGAAATAAAAAATCTTTAAAAATTTTACGATTTTTTTTGGAATTTTTGGGAGATTAGGGATATTTTTAAAGATTTTTTTATTTCAATTAAAATTTTTTGAAAATTGAAAACAAATTTTTTCGAAATTTTTTCCGATTATTTTTGGAATTTTTTTCTAATTTTCAGGGGTGAATGTGGTGAATTTGGGCTATTTTTTTATAATTTTTTTTGTAATTAAAATTTTTTTTTTTTGAAAATTGGAAAATTTTTGGATTTTTTGAATAAAAATATTTTTTTAATATTTAAAAATATTTTTAAGGGGTTAGAAGACATTTTGAAGGTTTTTCAAATTTTTAAACATTTGAAAAAAATTTTTTTAATAAAATTATTTTTTGAAATTTGAAAAAAAAAATTTTTTTTTTAATTTTCCTTTTTTCTCAAATTTTGGCCTAAAAATTACAATTTTTTTAGTTTTTAATGATTATATTTCCCCCTACTAACCGCACTCTCATCAATTTCCTTTGCAACTTGGCCCAACTTCTCGAAGACCTGAGCGACACCTCTTGTCTCCGATGAAATCCGTCCTCCCTCAATCGCCTCCTTCTCAAAGTTTTCGGCGATTGTTTGAATTTTTGTCTTCAAATCCCCGATTTCAACGAGCCGATCGCCAAAGGGGTTGAATTGCGTGCTTTGAGATGCCATTTCTGCAACACGAAGGGGATAAGTCGGGATTATCCGGGATTATTGCGCTTCTCAAAGGTTTCCGAGAACTTTTGGCAGGGATTTGGGGTAAAAATAGATAGGGAACATGGGGAAGCAAAGGAAATCCAGGAAAAATGAGAAAAATCGACTGAAAACCGGCAAAATGGGCGAGAAGGCGGTGAAATGCGCGAAAATGACGTTTTCTGATTTGAACGCTCGCGCCGTAAATCGACACTGTGCATACACCGTCACGGCATAATGCACACATTGCGTACCGTACCTCGATGGAAAATGTTTTTTTGCATTGAATTTCGAGACAATTTTTCGAGGTTTTTAAGAGTTTTTGTGCTGAAATTGATCGAAAAATAAATTAAAAACTTGTAAAAATCAATAAAAATGCTAAAAAATCCATCAAAAACCCCTTTAAAATCTACAAAAACCATAAAAAACCAATTTCCCAAAAATATTCCGAAAATTTTCGAATTCCAGGTTGATTTACAGCTTTCTGGAAGACTCTGAGCTTCAAAACTATGTAAAATTCAATAAAAACCATTAAAAACCAATAAAATCTTCATAATTTCCACGAAAATTCAAAAAATCTCAATTTTCAGTGATTTTTTCGAAAATCATGAATTTTCAGTCATTTTTCACTATTTCCTAACTCATTTTCCAATTCTAAAACCAATATTTATTGTATTTATTAGTATAAATATACAGAAAAATTAAAAATCAAAAAATACCCAAAAATCATTGAGATTACATAAAAAGTACCCAAAAAAATCCAAAAAAAAATCAGAAAAAAATGCGGAAAAATCAATAATCAGCATCTTCCTCGCTGACTGATGTTATCAGTCTCACTGGCATCAAAAGTCCACATTCTGCCCGAGATTTGCCAAATTCCCGCTCAAATTTGCTTTTGATAAGCAGCCGGTACTGTGCTTGAGCCGAGTTGCGACGGAATGATTCGGGTCTTCAAATTATTTTTATTGATTTTCTAAAATTACATAATCAATGATAAAATCACAAGAAACAACGAGAAAATTTGGGATTTTTTGAAAAAAATAAAAAAAAAATTTTTTTTTTGAAATTTTTTTTTCAAAATTTTTTATTTTTTTTTTGAATTTTTCATTTTTTATAAATTTCCGAAAATCAATACTCACCCTGGAGTAATCGGCCTTGGCATTTCTTCAAAATCACCCTCTTCTTCGCAAATTATATGCTCAAAAACGGGATGTCTGGTGCAAAGACGACGGTAGACGTACATCATGAAGATTACTGTAATTTTAGAGGGGATATTGGGTCTTGGAGGGAAAATGGGGAATTTTGGAAAATTAGAGGGAAAAATTAGGAAAAAAATGGGAAAAAAAGAAAAAAAAATTTTTTTTGAAAATTTTTTTTCGCAAAATTTTTTGAATTTTTGAATTTTTGAATTTTTTCAAATTCTCAATAGAGCGAATATGATAAAAAATAATTGAAATTCTAAAATTTTTAATTTTTTTACTCTTGGCAAGTACGCTCTATTGAGAATTTGAAATTTTAGCTTTAGATTTTATTAGAGCGCACTTGCCAAATGTTTCGTTTATTTTTTCAAATCAAAAATGATCAATTTCTCTAAAGTGCGCTCTACTGAGAATTTTTGAAAAAATTGGAATTTCTCAATAGAGCGAATTTACTAAACTGATTTTTTGAAAATCGAAAAAAAAATTTATTTTTCAAAGTTTCAAAATTGGCGGGTAGGATATCTCGCAGCGAAAAGTACAGTAATATTTCCATTTTTCCAGTGATGCAAATCTTACTGTAGTTTTCGCTGCGAGATATCTTACCCGCCAATTTTCAAATTTTCAAAAAAAAATCAACTTTTCAAAAATCAGTTAGGTAAGTTCGCTCTATTGAGAAATTTAATTTTTTAATTTTTCTTTCCAAAAATTCTCAATAGAGCGCACTTTAGATAAGTGAAAAAAATCATTTGGCAAGTGCGCTCTAATGAAAATCTGAAATTTTTCGAAATTTTTGAAATTTTTAAAATTTTGAATTTTAAAACTCCAGAGATGCAGTGATAACAATCACTTATCACTTATCACTCACCAATAGCGAACATCATGAAAAATGCAAAAACCGGAATGATAACGCTGATAACCGTTTGCAAACTGAAGAAAGGCGTGTAGTTGGGCGGGAAAAGAACGTCTTCGTCCACTGGTCCACCGCCCTCAATGTTGTCTTTCGGGTCCCACATCTTGACACGAATACGCACACGTTCCAGCAGTTTGATAAGGAGTTTGATTAGCTGGAATTGGGATATAGTGACAATTGATAAGGAAGTGATAAGAGGGAACATTTTGAGTGGAAAAAAAAATGAAAAATTGAGATAATAGGGGAATTTTTTGAAAAAATTGAAAATTTGAGAAATTGAAAAAACAATTGAGCTTGATTTTTTTATTCAAAATTTTGTGAAAATTGGTGATAACTGATAAGAGAAAAATTTTGAAAAATAGAGAAAATAGGGAATTTTTGAATTTTTTTAGATAAAAAATTTGTGAAAATTGATGAAATTTCAAATAGAATTAAAATTTTATTGTAAAAAAATGAACAAAAGGTGAAATTGCGCTCTAATGAGATAACTAGGATTTTTGAAAAATTGGTGATTTTTGGGTTACTGTAGGCATATTTTTAGAGACTTTTTCAAAAATTTTTATCAGATTTGAAAATTTTATTCAACTGTTGTCAAGAAATCAGCAGTTTTGTTTTAAAATTGAAAATTTGGAAAAGAAAATGTTCAATTGGTGCAAGTGCGCTCCATTGACAAAATTTTGAACTTTTTTAAAATTGATGATTTTTGGGTTACTGTAATTAATTTTTTATTTCCGAAAAAAATGTGTGAATTGTCGTGAAATACCATCATAAGACAAAAATTTGAAAATTTTAGAAAAATGGGCAATTTTTAAAAAATGCAAATGCGCTCTACCGAACAAAACACTAAAAATCGGCGAAATTGAGCTGAAAAAACGAAATCAAAAATTTTTTTAATGATAAAGAAGTGTGTAAATGCGCTCTATTGAACACAGTTTTTGAATAAAAAGATAAATTTAAAAAAATTGAAAAAAAAATTTTTTTTCAAATTTTCAAAAAAATTTTTTTTTTAATTTTAATTTTTTTCTTGAAAATTTCCATAATTTCCTCAATTCTAAAAATATTTTCTAAATAATGCGAATTCGCTCCATTGAGAAATAATTTTTTGAAAAAAAAAACCACCATCCAAGATCCTCGATAAAAACGCCAATTCCATGGCGCTTCCGCCCCACGGATTTGCCAAAGGCTCCGCCCACTTTATGATAAGATGGTGATAATCTCTCTTATCACTAATCTCCATCTGCGTCTCTTATCACTAAGTCTCATTTGCACATCCTTTCTCTTAGGGGCTAATCTGATGTGTGCAGTTTTCTTGCGCTACTATGGCTGCGTACTATGGCTACTGATAGTGGTGATAAGGGAAAGGGAGTGATAAGGGAGTAATGAAGTGTGGTGATAAGAGGTGATATCACTGATAAGAGCTCCAGGGAGCCTGAAGCCTGAAAAAGGGGCGGAGCTTGGAAAATCAGATCTCCGTCATTTCGGAGCATCGTTTGGAATTGGAAAATGTGGAAATTTCTGGAAAATTCCTGAGAAGAAGAAAAAAAATGGAAAATTGCACAAAAAACCGGAAAAAACACGGTCTTTTCACCTCGTTTTTCCCCCCTTTTTCTCCTTTTTTTCGCCATTTTTTCCTATTTTCGGGGAGCAGGAAATGACGGAAAAACAGATTATGTAGACACACACACATCAACCCCATTACCTCATTAAATGAGTCAAAAAAAAGAAGGAGGCAATGGGGAATACGGAGTAGAGGAAAAAAGGGGGA
>LR539888.1:103386-144865 GCA_900536315.3 Caenorhabditis becei | reverse complement strand
AGGGAAATAAGGTTTTTTTTGGAAAATTGGGAGTTTTTTTTTTAATTTTTTGGAAGGATTGGTGATATGATAAGGAGAACGAGTGATTAAAAAAAAATAATTTTTTTTTTGGAATTTTTTTTTTTGATTCTTTTGAAATTTTTATTTTTTTTTTTGAAAAAATGTTGAGTTGATAAGAATTTGATAAGGAAGACACTGATAAGACTTTAAAAAAAATCAAAAAAATTTTTTTTTCGAAAATTTTGGAATTTTTTTTGAATTTTGAAAAATTTTAGATTTTTGTTGGAAAATTGATAAGTTGATAAGAATGAAACTGATAAGAATTTTAATTTTGCAGAAAAATGAAAATTAGAAAAAATTCGAAAAAAACTTTTTTTTTTTGGAATTTATTTTTTGATTTTTTGGAAACATTTTTTTAAAAGAAAATTGTTCAGTTGATGAGAAATTGATAAGAAAGTTAGACACTGATAAGAATTTTGACTTTTCAGAAAAATGAAAATAATGAAAATTTGAAAAAAAAAATTTTTTTCGATTTTTGAAACATTTCGGATTTTTTGTTGGAAAATTAATAGTTTGATAAGATAAACACTGATAAGAATTTCCATTCTGCAAAAAATTTGAAATTTGAGAAAATCTGAAAAAAATTTTTTTTTGAAACTAATTTTTTGAAAAAAAAATGATTTTTTTTGGAAAATTGATAATTTGATAAGAAAATTCTACTGATAAAAAATTGATTGATAAGCTGATAAAAATGAAGATAACAATTTTTTGAAGTCTTTGGAAAAAAAAATTTTGAAAAAAAATTTCCCAATTTTCCAAAATTTTCAAAATTTCGAAGAAATCCCCCAATTCCCACATTTTTTTCTTATCAATATTTATCACTCCATATCATTTCTGATGATTGATCACTGATAATTTTCTATTTTTCAAAAAAAAATTTTTTTTTTGAACATTTGGAAGCCAAAATTGATGAAAACTGGTTGTTTTTAGGGCTAGCGGTCAATTTTATCAGCTAAAAATCCCAAGATAACCAGAAAAATCCTTTTCAGCCATCATTTTTCATATCACTCAAAGAAACACATTTTCTACAAAAAAAAATGCAACATGCAGCAAGAATATGCACAAAAATAGTATGAAGGGGGACAAAATGAGCAGGGGAAAAACAATGGAGGCAAAAATGATAAATTGATTAATGATAAGAGGTAGGGGCAAGGTGATAAAAATAAAAAAGAGACAAAACAATTGATAAGGGCGACTGATAACAAGTTCATTGAGATCTGCGTCCACTGTTCACTTGGAATATCTGCATCCAGTAGTTGAAGTCGGCGTCGACGATCCGCGCGTTGTTCACCTGCAAGTTATCAGTTTATCACTTGATCAGTCGGGGCTCAGCGATCAGATGACGCCTTTATCAGTGATAAGAAGGACCCGCGTGGGATGTTATCAATGATCAGTGATAAAGCTGCAAAACTGATCAGTCTGACACTGTTTATCACTAAAAACAGCTCGATTCGTCATTACGAATCTTTATCACTGATAAGAAACTTGGCATCATGCCAAAGATTCCGAGAACCCCATGAACTCTAAAATCTACTGATAAGAAGACCCTAATCGTCAATATTTACGGAAAAGCGCTCCGGATTGGATTATCACTCTCTTATCAGTAGTGATAAGAGCCGAAACAACCATTCAAGATCATATCAGCAAACTACCAGACGTCAGCAGACACTTCCTCATCTTGTCCTTTCCAAAGCCCTACTATCATTGATAAGGACAAAGTTATCAGTGAGTGTTATCACTATCAGTGAATGCGTCAAAACAACGTCAAACGTCAATGACGAACACTGCTCATTGAGGTATTTCGAGGGATCTTTGGATGGAAAACAAAAAAGTCGGCGTTTTCATAACTTGAATACTGATAAGCTGATTATCATTTGGAATAACAAAAAAAGGATGAGAAAACAACGTCATGTTGGCTTATTTTAATCTTGTTGCGGGGACGATGAAACTACATATTCAGGGGATCAGCTGGATCTAGTGATAAGAGTAAGAGCTGTTGCAAACTTGCAGCGCTGATAACAAGTGATACGGGGAGAGGGAAATCTCTTATCACTTTTTGACGGAATTTCTGATTGAAAACAGCTTGGTTTTTCGTAGATCGCCGCTACTGATAGCAAGCGATAAGCTCCTTATCACCATTTCGAGAAACCCTCTAGACTCCAGGAAATCAAGCTGATTAAAATTGATAAACTGATAATCTTCGAGAAGAAAACCACCCGGCTAGACGTCAATATTTACGAAGAAAGCTATCCGGAACAGATTAGCACTATCTTATCAGAGTGATAACAGAAAAATGGAGTGATCACAAGGTTCAAGATGATGGGAGCAAGGAAAGGAGGGGACTGATAATCAGTGATAAAATTCACGGAAAATCGAATCACCTTATCACTAAAAATCTAGAAATTCAGGAAAACTGCTCCTTGACCTGTTGACTTTACAGAATCCGTGTTATCATACCCTTATCATTTTCTTATCACTGAACATCCTTAATTTGAGAAAGTGTCCTAATCGCTGTCAAACTGGTAACTTTCCGGAATCAGTACACCCTTTATCATTTTCTTATCACCAAATCTGCACCCTTCCCATGAGCACTAACCTATCTCTAATCACTGATATCTCCCCTTATCTTCCAATCACCAAGATTTTCAGAAACACTGCTTCAAGCACAACCTTGACCTGCCAACTTCCCATAAACATTGATACCCTCATCACTGATAAAGCCTTATCACCAAGCACCTACAAACCTCAAAAACACTACTACAGTACTTCTGATCATTACCCAGATTCAGTCCCTTATCACTGATGTCTCCCCTTATCACCCAGCACCAAGAGGCTCAGAAACACTGCTCCAATGACTATTTCGGGCGGATAACTTCACAAAACCACCTTTATCACTTCTTATCACCAAGAACCTTCAATCCCAGAAACACTTACACAGTACTACTAATCACCACCAACCAGATTCAGTCTCTTATCACTGATATCTTCCCTTATCACCAAGCACCTAAAGTCCCAGGAACAGCGCTCCAAGCACTACCTTGACCTGCCAACTTCCCAGAACCACCCTTATCACCCCTTATCACCCACTCACCACATTCTCCACGTGCTTCTCGGTGCACAAGTGCATGATGATTCCGTCGACGTGCTCCACATCGACCCGGCACAACTCGCACCGATTCACCAGTCCCATCGGGAAGCTCCTCGCCGCCGTCGCCCAGATCTCCCGTTTCTTGTGCTTCAACCACGCCACATTCGTCACCTTCTGCAGTGCCTCCTGCTTCTCCGAAGGCGTCATGACCCGATGAAGACGTCGCGACGACTCCTGAAGCAGTGGCATCGTCGTCTGCAGGTCCAACACCTTCAGAAGACGTCGGAGATCGTCGTTGGAGACGCTTCGCAGGCGATCCACGTGGATCTTGTCGTAGAGCACGTGACGGAGCACGCCGTTCTTGGAGCACAACTCGACACGGCACCACATGCACCGGGTACGGTACTTGAAGTCGTCGAGAAGCGGCAGATGGTCACGGATCTTGTTGCGCACAAAGTTCAGCACGGGTTCCACGTCACCGCCGGAATACTCGAAATCGCCGTGGGATGGGGTGGAGAGCTGGTAGCAGAGCGGGAAGTCGCACTCCTGGAGAGACTTCTCGGCGGGACTCTTGAAGCGCCAGTCGGCTGCGTTGACGCCTTTGACGATGGCACGGAGGAAGGAGAGCCAGTACTCGAGTTGGGTACGACTGATGCCGAGGTGGAGGGCCTGGAAGATGGAGGGGATTGAAGGTGTGTGGATTCAGGATCAGGGCACTAGGATTTGGGATTTAGAAGGCTAATGTCAGATTCTAGATTCAGAAGCCCAGTGTTTTGGAATTCTGAACCCTGACGTTGGTTAGAGGATTCTGAAGGATGATGATTTCAGAATCAAGGTGCTAGGATTTGGGATTCAGAAGGTTGGGTTCAGAAGAATCAGAATCGGATTCTGGCTTCAGAATTCCGGATCCGGAGGTCTGAAGCCAGGTTGGTGACTAGATTCTGAATCCCGGTCCAGGATTCTGGATTCAGAATCCTGACGTTCGTTAGAGAATTCAGAAGACCGATTCTGGAGTTCAGGGGACTGGATTCTGAATTCCGTAACCTGACGATGGATTCTAAGCATTCAGAAGACTGATTTCAGAATAAGGGTACTAAGAGTGGGGAGTCAGAAGGATAGCGTGAAAAGAGCCAGAATTCTGATATTTGGGCTTCTGAATCCTGATGGTTAGAGGATTCAGAAGGCGGAAACTGAAGATTGACCCCAGATTCAGAAGCCTGGTGTCAAAACGAAGATTCAGAAATCTGGACTAGGGATTCAGAAGACTGACGATGGATTCTAAGGATTCAGAAGGCCAAGGCCAATTTCAGACCTTCAGATTCACCATTTTGACGTAATTCTGAATTCTACCCTTTAGATTCTGAATCCTATCGTCAGAATCCCCGCAAAACTCACATTATACAAGTGCTCCTCTGAGAACAAGTGCTTCGGAAAGGCCTCCAGAAGTGTCGCATCGAAGTCAACGTTGCAGCACGTGCACTTCTGAAAGAAAACGTTAAGTTTTGGGGATCCGAGGGTCCCGCAACGAACCGTTTTCCCGATTATTCCGAAGCGACGACGACGGTAAGCTGGGTGGGTACGGAGGTAGTTGGACTCGAAGGCGCGGAGAAGGACGAGGGCTTCGATGTCTGGAATTGATAAGGGGTGATAAGAGGGGTGATGAGGGAGTGATGAGAAGGGTGATAAGAGAGGTGGTAAGATGGAAGTTTCAAAAGTCTGACGGCTTGAGGATTCAGAAGACCTTGGGGATTCAAAAGGCCTCAATGTCTGAAATTGATAAGGTTGATAAGGAGGTGGGTGATAAGAGCGATGATAAGGGATCGAAGGCTAGGACAGAATCTAGAAGACTAACGGATTCAAAGTTAGGAATTCTGAAGACCATAAGATTCCGGGATTCAGAAGGCTTACGGATTCAGAACGCTTGGGGATTCAGAAAACCCCGAGATTCAGAAGATCATAAGATTCAGAAGGCTTTGAGATTCAGATGGCCCTAGGATTCAGAAGATCTAGAGATTCAGAAGGCTTAGGGATTCTGAAGTTTCAGAAGTCCCCCCGGGGATTCAGAACTCACACTCGCACGTATCGCTCGTCTCCCTTGCTGGCTCCAACAACGGCACCCTCTGCATCAGAATCACCGTGCTCTTCAGCGAATCAAACGCCTGCGCCACGTCGGCCGAATCGAAGAACGTCGGCTCCGAGTCGACGGGCTCGAACGGATTCAGAAGCACCTCGCCGTCGGCCTCCTCCAACGCCTCCACCTCGGACATCATCTTCTGAACGCAGTAGACGTCGATCATGGAGAGCACTTGCGGGGAGCTTTGCGTGTACATCTGGAGATTGATAACGTTATCAGTGATAAGGAATTTTGAAATTCAAGCTTTTTTTCTGCTATTTTTGAATAAAAATCGTCAATTTAGCCGAAATTTGTTCTTTTTTTCCACTGATAATCTGATAATCACTAACCCGATGAACATGTGGAATGCTGACGAAATGGATGAGCATCTCATGGGCATTCTTGAAATCCACGTGGCATCTCCGACACGGATGCGCGAAAATGTTCAAGGTGGCGAGGTAGTCGGAGAAGAGGTCGGCGTCGAATTCCTGGAGACAGTTGTGCAGATGGACGGTTCCGCGGAGAGCATCTGGCACTGATAAGGGGTGATTGGGAGGGGTGATAAGATTGATAAGAACTCACTGGACAGCGGACTCGGGACCCACGCGGGCCATGGCATTTCGAACGGGACGTAGTTGTCCGGGAAACGACGGCGACGATTGATGACGGCACGACGCTCCAGGTAGACACTCACCATTTTCAGAAGGTGCACTGCAAATATGGGATTATTGATTTTTGGGGATTTCTTGTGGAAAAAGGGGAAATTCTAGCCAAATTTTTTTGAAAATTGATACAGAAATTTTGGAAAAAATTGGGAATTATAGGGATTTTTCTAGATTTTTATTCTAAATTTTTTGAGATCAATTTTCAGTTTTTCGACATTGGAAAAAAAATTTACCTTATTTTTTGAATTGAAAATTGTGAAAAGAATTGAAAAAATTTTTTTTAGTAAAAGATTCATTTTTTCCACTTTGAAAAATTAGAAAAATTCTGGATAAATCAAAACTTCCTCTAAAATTCAATTTTCTAATTTTTAAAAAATTCAAATTCTTTCCAGACCCTTTTCCCAACCTTTAATTTTTATAATCAATTTTTCAATTTAATTTAAACTTTTCTAAAGCTGAAAAATTGCTTTCTTATTTTTTTATTTCAAAAATGTGAAATTTGATTTTTTGAATTTTCAAAATTATTTGAAAATCACTTTGAGTTTTCTCGGAGATTTTTGAATTTTCTTGTTTTTCCTAAACTTTGTAATTTTTTTGAAATTTTGAAAAAATGCTGAAAATTCAAATTTTTCAAAAAAAATTTTGAAAAATCAGAATTTCCTCTAGAATCCAATTTTCCAGTTTTTAAAAATTCAAATCCCCTCCAGAATCCCTAACAAACCTCCTGGCGATTCTTGCTCCGAGAGACCTCTGGCACAGTCGACCTCGTCGACTTCCTCGTCGATTTGGGTGAAGTCCGGGTGCAGGAACGTGGATTCGTTGCTGAAAAGAGTGATAAGGAGTGATTAGAATTGAAAAAGAAAATTATAAGCAGAATTTTGCAAAATTTCAAAAAAAAATTCAAATTTTCAGGATTTTTCAGGTTTTTTTCAGGATTTCTCTGAATTTTTAGAAATTTTAGTAGCTTTTTGATATTTTCCTTTCCTTATCAGTGATAAGTTATCACTATCACCAACCGATAAGTCTGATCCAGGTCGAGGGTGACGTCGAGTCGAGTGTGATCAGCCGTCGTTTCGGCCAGAGCCTTGTTGGTCTCGAAGATGATCTTTGTACGCGATTTGAGGAACTTCTCGACGACGTGGGCTGGAAAATTGGGTTGTTCTGGAGGATTCTGGAGATTTTTTGGAGTTTTCCGAGAAAAAAAAATATTTTTGGTTTTTTGTTTGAATTTTTTACATCAAAAATTTTAGAATTTTGCGATTTCTAGGGTAAAAACATGAAAAAAATGGGGAAAAATGGGGAAAAATGGGGAAAAATAGAAAAATTAGGTTCGAGTGTTCCAGAAGGAGTCTGGAGATTTTTCTGATTTTTTAAAATTGAAAAAAAAATAATTTTTTAATTTTTTTATAAAAATATCAAAATTTTAGGGTTTTTTTTCAACTTTAAAATTTTTGAAAAAATTCCGGGATTTTGAGAAATTGAAAAATTGAATTTTGAGAAGATTTGAAGTAATTTTGAATTTTTTAAAGATTTTTTTTTACAAAAAAAAATTTTTTTCGGATATTTTTCTGATTTTTTGAAATTATGATTTTTTTTTGAAAAATCCAAAAATTTTCAAGTTTCTAATTTTTTAAAAATTCCGGCTATTTTAATTTTAATTTTTGACATTTTAGAAATTATTTGAATTTTTTCCATTAATTTAAAAATTTAAAAAAATTAAAAAAAAAATAAAACTCAAAAAAAAATTTTTTTTTTTTAAATTTCTTTTCCTAATTTTTACGATTTTTCCATCAATTTCTAAATTTCTAAAATTTTTTAAAATTGAAAGTTTTCAAAAAAAAAAGTTTTTTTCATTTTTTCTGATTTTTTCCACATTTTTCCGAAATTTTGCTTATTTTTTCTGATTTTTAGCTCAAAATCTCCCCAAATTTCCCCAAAAACCCTACCAATCGGATACTCTCTTCGCGAATCATCAAACAACACAGTCTCGGCCGGGATCGATCTTTCGGCGTACCATCCAGCGTAGGCCTTTTCCGAAAATGGACCTCTGAAAAACGAAAAAATCAATAAAAAACGACAAAAAACCATTTAAACTTACTGAATACTGTTGTTGTTACCAATGTAGTAATACGCCATTTTGTTTATTAATTATTAGTGGGTGAGAAACGATTCAGGGGGGAAATGAGCGATTTTTAGGGGAAAAACGACGAAAACAAGTGGAACGGGCGGTTCGGAGCGGTTTGGCGCGTGGATCAAACCCATTTTCACTGGAAAAATCGGGTAGATCAAAAAATTTCAGGTGAAAATTTGAATTTTGGTTTTTTTTTCTTTTTTTTCAATTTTTACAGATTTTTAGCAGATTTTTATTGATTTTTAACGATTTTTAAATTTTTAACAATTTTTTCTAATATTTTTAGCGGTTTTCCCGCGAGATTTGGCCAATTTTGGTCAAAAAATCGCTGAAAAATGGACTGAAATTCGAAAAATTTGACATGTGTGCAAACACCGTCACGACAACTTGCAGACGGGAGCTACAGTAACCTGGAATTAATTGTTTTCAGGAAAATTGGATTTTCTGTGATAATTCCAGTGATAACAATGCGAGAAAGTGATAAAATGATGAGAAAATTGAATAATCAATTGATTTCTATTGTTTTTATGCAGAAAACCCCCCGAAATCCCATTTTTTTGCCATTTTGTGCACTTCCCCCTCTGGAGCTCTGTCTTATCAATATTCCACTCCATATCCCTTCAATTTAATGTGAAATTCTGTATTCCCATGAGAAATAAAGAAAAATTTATGCCTAATTACCCATTTTCCTTCGTCATCTTTATATGAATTTCCATTTTTCCATTTTTTTCAAATTTTTTAGTGGGCGGAGCCTGGGAATCGATATAAAAGGGCGTATAAATTTTTAGGAAGAGCTAGAATAATTGATAATGATAATTTTGGGTGATAAGATTTTTTCAGATTTTTTGGAATTTTTTAAATTTTTTAAAAATTTTTTAAAAAATTAAAAATAGTGAAATTTCACCAATTTTGGCCTAAAAAATTCTCGAAAAATTCCAAAAAATTCTAGAAAATTCCCGACTCATTAATCTTTTTCATTTCGTGTGTCCCGTAAGGTTCTTCATGAATATCTTACTCTTTTTCTCGAATTTTCTATCCCTCACCTTTTCACATGACCCATGGAATCGGAGAGATTTTTATCTTTTTTGAATTTTTGGGATTTTTTTAGATTTGAGAAATCGTTTTGAGACCTAATTTTTGAATTTTTTGGGTTTTCAAAAAAATGGAGAATTTATTTGAAAAATTGAAAAAAAGTTTTTTTTTTCAATTTTTTGAAATTTTCTTTTTTTTTCGTGGTGAGACCCAAAATCGAATTTTTCTGGAATTCAGGAGTTTGAGAAATCGTGTCAAGACCTAACTTTCTAGAATTTCTGATTTTCAAAAAATGAGAATTGAAATTTTTGAAAAAAATAAGTTTTTTTTCAATTTTTTGAATTTTCCATTTTTTCGTCGTGAGACCCAAAATTGAATGTTTTTCATAACTTTTCGAATTTTGAAAATCCTTTTTTTTGAAAATTGAATTTTTGAAAATAAAATTTTTTTAAAATTTTTCTTGAATTTTCGAAATTTTCATTTTTCGTGCCAAGACCCAATTTTTTTAATTTTCTAAAAATTTCAAAATTTAAAGAATCGTGTTGAGACCCACATTTCAAAAATTCTGATTTTTATGAAATTTGAAATTTTGAAAAAAAATATTTTTTCAATTTTTCTAAATTCTGAAAATCAAAAAAAAAACATTTTTTTCTCGAATTTTTTGAGTTTTTATTTTCAATGTATCCCAATTTTTTCCAATTTTTTCCAATATTGAAAAATCGTGTCAAGACCCAAAAATAGATTTAAAATTTATAAAATTTTAGAAAATTGTAATTTTTCCTAAATCCCTCTCAAAAACTCCACTTTTCCAAATTCCTTTTTTTTCAGAACTTTCCAAAAAATTCCCAAATTTTCCAAATTTCGTGTCAAGACCCAAAAGCTTCATTTTTTCTAGAAATTCTCCCAAAAAATCAAACAAAAAATGGCAATTTTTCAAAACCAAAAAAATCGTTTCGAGACCCAAAATTTTAAAAAAGTTTGAAAAATCGTGTCAAGACCCGAAAAAAAATTTTTTTTTTCAAATCAATTTTTTAATTTTCTCAAAAAAAACCTTATCAATTTTCAATCTCTTTTTTTCAAAATCCCCACAAAAATTCCCAAATTTTCCAAATTTCGTGTCGAGACCTGTTTCACAAACCCACTCTCAAAAACAATTCCCCCAGCTGAAACAATGTCCCCCTCCCCCCACTAGCCCATCTATCTCATTTTCATGTTTTTCATTCATTCAACCCCTCTTTTTTCTTTATTTCTATCCCCTTTTTCCCCAATTTTTCGTCCATTCAAATGTGTGTTACCCTCACCAATTTCAGTGTCTATTTTGTCTCTGTCTGTGACCTCTTTTTTTTGTTCAAGAGGAGGAGGCCCACCTCCCACTGTGATCATTTTTTTTCTGACTAAAAAAATTTTTGTTGCAAAAAAAGGTGGGATCAGACTAAAAGAATTAATTTTTTTTTATTTTAGGGTATTTTTTTAATAGTAGGCGTTATTTTGGAGCATCGTAATGTTCAATTGAATTTTTGTAAAATTCAAAACAATTCAATTTGAAAAAAAAAATTAAAAATACAGCTTTTTTCAGCGTTATTTCGGAGTATCGTACTGGAAAAATTAAAATTCTATTTTTTTTAATTTCAGGGTATTTTTTCAAATAGTAGGCGTTATTTTTTAGCATCGTACTATTCTACTGAATTTTTTTAATTCTAAAAAATTCAAATAAAAAAAACCAAATTTCTGACAACGACGCTGATGTACTGAAAACTCGAAAAATCAACTTTTAAATTTTAACACCATTGATTGAGGGATCGATTGGGACTATGTTCGCACGTACTCTCAAAAAATTATAGCCCGGTCTGGGCACTCTTCGGGCCGCAACGGGCTCCGAAAGCTTCAGACCTATTTCACAAGAATAATTTTCAAAAATTTCAAACTTTTTCAAAAATTCTAAAAATTATTGGGGGTTAACTATGGACTCTAGAAAACACAAAAAATTCATTAGAGCTTCGGAAAAAAATCTACAAAAAAAAATAATTTTTTCATTTTTCGATTTTTAGAATTTCAGATGACGTGCCTCATCTGAATCTTGTTGAATCCTCTTCAAAAACTAAGAGCGTGTTTGTAAACCCTTTGACTATGTTGTGTCAAGAGCTGAGCAAAATCGGTTGAAAATGAACCGAGTTATGGCGATTTCAAAACAGGGATACAAACTTTTGGACGCTACTGTAATTCAAAACATCGTACTGTTCAATAAAAATTTTTGAAAAATTAATCTGGAAATTTTGAAACAGAAATTTTTGTTTTTTTAAAAAATAGGAAAATTTTCTTACCGTCATTTTTTTCTTTTTTGCCGTCATTTCATCGTACGTTCAATAGAATTTTGGAAAAATTTCAAATTTGAAAAACAAGCTTGGAAGAACAATTTTGAGCGTTATTTCGGAGTGTCGTACTGAAAAAAACTTTTTTTTCAGTTTTCACGCTTTTTCCAAGATTTTCCAAATTTTCCACTCAAGACCCAAAATATCAAATCTCTATTTTTCAAAAAATACATTTTCTGACTACAGTAACCCAATTCCCCTTCAAGACCCTGAAAAAAATCCCAAAAATCTGATTTTCAATAAATCATTTTTTTGGCAATTTTTTTTCAAATTTCACTGGATTACTGTGATTTTCGCTTCGAGACCCCAAAAAAATTTTCTGAATTTTTTCTATTTTTTTTCAAATTTCAATTTTTCCTTCCCAATCGATAGTTTTCTAATTTATCAATTGCAAAAAAAGCAAAAAAAAATCGGCCCAAAAACAAACAAAGTGTTCTAATATTGCCTGGGAATATTCCATCCCCCATCCGATTCTCTCTCCCTTTTTGTCATAAAATTCCCCGTTTTCCATTCCATTTTTTTCCATAAAATCAATCAATAACTCTCCGATATATTTCGTGTCATTCCATCTCCCCCCTGTATACACAGCTTTTCCCTCTTCCGCTATTTTATTATTGTTCTCTTTTTCTCTTTTTCGTGTTACTTCTTTTCGTATTCAGTTTTCGACATTTTATAAAATAGACGATTTTTTTGGCTTTATCAATTATCGTTATCAGTGAAAATTGGCAATTTTTCTCAAATTTTTTTAAAAACTTGAACTTTTTCAGTTGTTTGAGAAGTTACGAAGCGTACAAAAAAAAGCTCCAAGGCACGAGAATTGCGTCAGTATAATTTTGCAAAATTTGATTGAAATTTGATAATGCACCAAAAAAGCGCCAGCAAAACTAATCTTCATAACTAGAAATGCGCCAGCACTTCAAGTTAGACCATACTGCACCGGAAACGCGCCAAGGAAAAAAGTTTTGAAAGTTATGAAATATTTCGACTACTGGAAAAGCGCCAAGAAACTAGAAAGACGTCAACAAATTTTTGCAGTTCTTTGAAAATGAGTCAAGGCACTAGAAATGCGCCAGCAACCCAAATTCGGCTAAAATGAACCAAAATAGCGCCAAGGTTGAAAATTAGACAACTTACGAATTAGTGAGTGTGCAAGGAAAAGCGCCAAGACACGAGAATTGCGTCAGCGAAATTTCGCGATTTCTTGGAAATTCGTCAAGGCACTAGAAAAGCGCCAGCAATTCAATTTCGTTCATTCGCCAGAAATGCGCCAGCTAATGAGAATGCACTAGAATTGCGTCAAGCTAATGAAATCTGAAAGTTCACTGAAATTGCGCCAAGACACCGGAATTGCGCCAGTCACGATTTTAAAATCACCAGGATTGCGCCAAGACACCGAAATTGCGCCAGCACCTTTTTTTATGCGATAAAGCGCCAAAACCGCGCCAATAACCAAAATTCCATAGTTTTTCTGATTTTTCCCATTCTCATGGTCATAAAACACAAATCGAATCATTCCTTCTCCGCCAAATTTTTCAAAATTCAGTTTCCCGTCAGAAACAGTTGGGAAACAGTTTCTGAACCCTTCTAGAATTTTTGGATTTTCACTGATAATCAGTGATAATCAGTGATAACAAATGTCACATTCTTTCAAAATGTGGACAAGAATTCGGTTAGTTTTAGGCAAAAAAAATTAGGAAAAAAAAATTTGAAAAAAAATTTATTTTTACTTCAAAATTTGTTGGATTTTTTCTAATTTTCTGAACTTTTCTATTTTTTAGGTTTTTTTTTCATTTTTTTTTCCAAAAATTCCCCAACGTTTTCGGTTTTTTTCAGTGAAATGGAATCTGCCGGGAATTCGTCATCCGAGGAGTCGATTTTTCATGAGCAAGTCAGTTGGGAAACGCTTTTTTCGGGGGTTTTTGGCGCTGCGAAAAGTGTGCAGAGGCACTGGAAACGCGCCAGCAATGCAACTTTTTGTTTTTGGAGCACTAGAAATGCGCCAAGGCACTGGATATGTGTCAGCAATTGAAATTTGAGGAAATAGGGCACTAGAAGTGTGTCAAGGATGAGAGCTTGGGTGAAGCACAAGAATAGCGCCAACATTTAGAACTATTAGAAATGCGCCAAGACACCAAAAAGGGGTCAGCAACAAAAATGTTTGCGTTGGAGCACTAGAAATTTGAAAATAGGGCACCGAATGTGCGTCAAGGAATGAACACGAGAATGGCGCCAACCTTTGGAATGAATGAAAGTGCGTCAGCGTGGTCATGCACCAATTCTGCGCCAAATCACTCAAAAGGCGTCAACACCAAAAACGCGCCAACACTCTCAAATGGCGCCAACACCAAATGAGCGCCAAGTCACCCAAATGGCGCCAACACAAAAAAGCGCCAACACCAAAAACGCGCCAATTAGGTGATTTTCACTGCTTTTCACACTTTTTGCTATAACTCGGCTCCAAATCAGTCATTTTCGCCCATATTTCTCCACGACCCAACCCAGGACCACCACAATTACCCCACAAATTTTCAACAATCTTTTTTTCATGATTCAGAAGGCTCCACGTCATCTGAAACTGAACCTGGCCCCCAAAATAGAACTTTGTTCTTCTCTGTGTTTTTGGCCTCACTAAGTGAAATGTGATTAAGGGAAAAAGTGGGCGGAGCCAACGGGCGGAAACGGAGACACTTGTCATTCCTTTTCCTTGCTTTCTGAAGGGTTTTGGAGTTATTATTATGTATCATTTATTTTATTCTTTTTTTCTTTTTTCCAGACAAGAAAATTGTTTCGGTTGTGTGACACTCAGAATATCGGGTTGATTGGCAAGGTTTGTTACCTCTTTTCCTTTTTTTTGAGCATTCTTGAAGATTTTTGCTCATTTTTATGCTTGAAAACAGGAAATTCGAATTAACTGAATGATGGCCTAAGTTTTGCAAGCTGGAAAAAGTTAGGCCACCAAGTTGGATTTTGACAAAGTTTTTGTACATTTTTCACTGGAATTTGGTCCAAATTTGTAAATTTTTAGTTGGTGAAAAAGTTCGGCCACCAATTTCAAATTTTCTAAAAAGAAATTCGAGATTTTTCATGTTTTCCAGTGATTTCAAGCTGTAAAATAAGCTAAAATTCATCATTTTTCAGCTAATTTCTTTGGTGGCCTAACTTTCGCACAACTTGCAAAAGTTAGGCCACCACTCAAAAATTTCAAAATTCTGTCAAATTTTTCTAAATTTCGAACGTTTTTTAGTGATTTTTAGCTGTAAAATAAGCTAAATCCATCATTTTTCAGACATTTCCATTGGTGGCCTAACTTTCGCACAACTTGCGAAAGTTAGGCCACCAAGTCAAAAATACAAATTTCTCTCAAATTTTTCAATGTTTCGAGCATTTCCAGGAATTACCAGCTCTGAAATAAGCTGAAATCCATTATTTTTAGGGCATTTTCCTTGGTGGCCTAACTTTCGTCCAACTTGCAAAAGTTAGACCATTACTTAAAAAATTAAATTTTTATTCAAAATTTCAATTGAAAATTGAAAATTTTGAGCAATTTCAATAAATTTCAGCTGTTAAATAAGCTGAATTCATCATTTTCCAGTCAATGTCATTGGTGGCCTAACTTTTGCGAAACTTTGAAAAGTTAGGCCATCAATCAAAATTTTCAAAAATCTCATAAACTTTCCGTTTTTTGAGGTTTTTTTTCTGATCAATCAAAATTTTCAAAAATCTCATAAACTTTCCGTTTTTTGAGGTTTTTTTTCTGAATTTCAAGCTGAAAAGTGAAAAAAAAATCCATCAATTTTATCAATGCTTCTCAGTGACCTAACTTTCTCACAACTTGCAAAAGTTAGGCCACCACTGAAAACCTCCAATTTTTTCCAAATTTTTCAGAATTTTAATCATTTTCAGGAATTTCAGACTGTAAAATAAGCCAAAATCATGATTTCTCAACAAACTTCCTCGGTGGCCTAACTTTCTCCCAATTTGAAAAAGTTCGGCCACCAAGTCAAAAATTCAAATTTTCATGAAATTTCACATTTTTTCTCCATTTTTCCCCATTTTCCCCATTTCCAGACCGATCTCGAAGGGCTAATCGACCTAATTCCACCAGAAGATCTTCAAAAAATCGCTCGTTACATCGGCGAACAAAAAGTGAACGAGCCGGCATTTTGTCGTATTCTCAGTGAGTTATCACTTGTTTTTCCATGAAATACAAATACTTGTTATCACTCCCTTATCACCACTATCACCAAAACAAATTCCAGAAGCAATTGTGAGCCAAGCACTTCAACAAGACATGACTAGAATTGAGGCAACGGTGAGTGGCCTAACTTTTGAATTTGGTGGCCTAGAAATCCAAATTTAAAAAATTTGGCTTGGTGGCCTAACTTTCCACCTTGCTGGCCTAGAAATCCAAATTCTTCCAGATTCCTGTTTTTGATAAAAATCAATATTTGGAAGAAGCAAGTCTAGAAGAGGAAATGCGAGCTATCGAGCAGAATAGGGCTTATCTCGAGGACCCATTGACCAAGATTTTGAAGTTAGTGATAAGACTTGTTATCAGTTATCATTCCCTTATCACTTTATCAGAAAAGAACTAGAAGACATCAAAAAGTACGAAGAATCCGTCAAAGAAGTCTCAATTGACCAGATCAAAAAGCCTCTTTACCGGCCAATTCAACCAGAATCCACTATTCCGAAAGTGTCTTCATTGGCCGAAGAGCTCAATGCCATTGATAAGACTGATAAGAAGATAAGAACCGAAGAGGTCGAGGAGGAGTTGGCACAACCCGATCGGATCTTCAAAGTCGTGTTTGTGGGCGATTCCGCTGTGGGGAAGACGTGTTTTCTGCATCGGTAAGTGTTTCTTGGCGCGTTTTTGGTACCTTTGGCGCATTTCCGGTTCCTTGGCGCATTTCCAGTGCCTTGGCGCAGTTTTGGTGCCTTGACGCAATTCTCGATCCTTGACGCAATTCTTAATCCTTGGTACATTTCCGGTGCCTTGACGCATTTCCCGTGTCTTGACGCTATTCTTCATCATAGACGCATTTCTTGTGTCTTTGCGCAATTCTCGATCCTTGACGCATTTTTCGATACCCATCTTGACGCATTTTCAGTTTCTGTCACAACCGTTTCAAACCACTCTTCAATGCCACAATCGGAGTGGATTTCACAGTGAAAACGATGAAGATTCCGCCGAATCGAGCGATTGCGATGCAACTTTGGGACACGGCCGGACAGGAGAGGTATGGCGCACGTTTGGTGCATTGGCGCGTTTTTGGGAGGGTTGACGCAAGCTTGGTGCATTAGCGCAAGTTTGGACGCTTGACGCACTTTTGGTACCTTGACACATTTCCAGTGCTCTGGCGCAATCTTGGTGCTATCAGGATTTATCGCTGGCGCCATTTTTGTGCCTTGGCACATCTCTAGTAATCTAGATTGCGGCTGGCGCTCTTTCGGTGCTACCAGAAACTTTGCTTGCGTTTTTTCAGTGTTAGAATTTTTGCTGGCGCTTTTTCAGTGCAACGTTTTCTGCTGGCGCGTTTTCGGTGCCGCCAGAAATTTGATTCCGCTGTTCCAGTGCCCAAGATTTCGCTGGTGCAGTTCCCGTGCCTTGGCGCGAATCTGGTGCTGATAAAACTTTACTTGCGCTTTTTCAGTGTCAAGATTTTCGCTGGCGCGTTTCCTGTGTCATTATTCAACGCTAGCGCTATTCTCGTGCCTTGGCGCATCTCTGGTGTCCCCGAGATTTCTGTTGGCGCTTTTCTGGTGCTTGCGCTTTTCTAGTTCCAGGGTTTTCTCTGGCGCCATTCTCGTGCGTTGGCACATCTCTAGTGTTGCTAGAACTTTGCTTGCGCTTTTTCAGTGTCAAAATTTTCGCTGGCGCATTCTCTAGTGCAACCTAGATTTTTGCCGGCGTCATTCTCGTGTCTTGGCGCATTTCCCGTCTTTCCAGATTCCGTTCCATCACAAAACAGTACTTCCGCAAAGCCGACGGCGTAGTCCTGATGTTCGACGTGACCTCCGAACAGTCCTTCCTCAACGTCCGTAATTGGATCGATTCGGTGCGTGCCGGAGTGGATGAGTCTACAGTAATGTGTCTGGTTGGCAATAAAGTGGACTTGTTCGGAAGTGATATTGCAAGAAGTTTGGTGTATAGAGCAGCGGAGAAGTTGGCGATGGTGAGTGTGGGACGAGAAACCCAAAATATGGAGAATTCTAGGCCATCAAGCTGAATTAAGGTTGGTGGCCTAGAAAAACAGGAATTTGGGTTTCTAGGCCACCAAAAGTATTTTTGATCGGTGGCCTAGAATCCCAAAAATCTCGGTTTCTAGGCCACCAAACTTAATTTCAATTGGTGGCCTAGAATCCCAGTTCCGAGATATCTAGGCCACCCACCATGATGGCCTAGAATCCCAAATATCTCAGTTTCTAGGCCATGAAACTGAATTTCGACTTGTGGCCTAAAATCCCAGGAACTTGGGTTTCTAGGCCATCAAGCTGCATTTCGACTGGTGGCCTAGAAAACCAGGAACTTGGGTTTCTAGGCCACCAGTTGAATTTAAGCTTGGTAACCTAGAATCCAGGATTTCTAGGCCATCAAGCTCATTTCCTCCTAGTGGCCTAGAATCCCAAATATTTCAGTTTCTAGGCCACCAAGCTAAATTGTGGTCGGTGGCCTAGAATTCCAAGGACTTGGGGTTCTAGGCCACCAGTCGAATTTGAGCTTGGTGGCCTAGAAACCCAAAAACCTTCAATTCCTAGGCCACCCCCTCTTTTTTTTCCAGGAATTCAAAATCCCATTCTACGAAACTTCTGCGTACACCGGTTACGGTATCGAACACTGCATGCGCCAAATGGCCGAGTAAGTCATTTGGATTTCTAGGCCACCATGTTATTTTTGGGGATTCAGAAGCCTTCAACGTCGCGAAGACAATCATCTGGAGGAGGCGTTGAAATTGGATATGAACTCGAATTATAAGAAGAGAAGTTGGTGTTGTATTTAGAGTGATAAGCTACTGATAATTTACTGATATGGGTTCCCCGGGGATCAAATTATTGATTATTAATGTTTTTTTGTAAACTTTTTTTCTTTTTTTTGTAAAAATATTCTTGTGATTTTTTGAAAGCCATATTTTTATATTTTAAACTATTTTTCTGATATTTCTGATAAACTTACTGATAAATAAATATCGAAAAAAAATCAAGAGGTCAACAATGAAATTTCTAGAAATTTCTGGGAAAAATTGAAAAAGAAAAGAACAAAGGAATAAGAGAAATGGGCCTAAAACTAATGAGAAAATGGGGGATTTTAGAGGAGGAATTGGAGAAAAATTGGGTTTTTTTTTTGAAAATTGAATCAGAAAATCAGAAAAATATCTAGAATTTTGGAAAAATTGAAAATTTCAAAAAAAAACAATTTTTTTTGAACATTCAACTTTCAGGCTTGTTTTTTGGAATTTTCAGAAATTTTTCGGAAAATCACAACAATTCAGAAAATTTTTGAAAATTTCTGAAATTTCTAAAAAAAATCTGAAATTTTCAGAAAGATTACCAAAAAATATGGGGAATTCTAGAAAAATTTCAAAATTTCTCAAATAATTTTTAAAAATTCTGGAAAAATTCAAAAAATTTTCAAAGTTCAAAATTTTTAAAAATAAATTTCCAGAAAACTCTAGAAAAATCAGAAAAATCCGAAACTTTTCAAGAAAAAATTCAAGCTTTCAAAAAATACAAAATCAACAAAAAATCAATTAAAAATGTGGAAAAATTCCAGAAAAACTCTGAAAGTTCGGGAAAATTTAAAAAAAAATTTTTTTCCAATTTTTAGAAAATTTCAGAAAAATCTAAATCAGAAAAAATAGAAAAACCCAAAAATGCTCAAAAAAATCTAAAAGCAACAATAAATCTATAAAAAAATCTAGAAAAATTCAATTTTAAAAATTCTGAAATTTCAGAAAAATTTGGAAACTCCAAAAAAATACCTTCAGAAAACTGTAAAAACTTTTTTTTTGGAATTTTTAAAATTTTTTAGAAAATTCTAGAAAAATCAGAAAAAAAGCAGAGATTTTCTAGAAGCTTCTACAATTTTTTCTCCAATTTTTAAAATCCCAAAATTCTACAAAAATCAATGAAAACAGAAAAAATTTCAACATTTTCAATTTTCAAAATCCCCATCCCAAATCCTCCTCCTTCAACAAGTCTCTACTCCTTCTTCTCCACTTTCTTCGTCGTGAAATTATTCGAATTAAAATAAACAAAAAGACAGGCGGCCGATAGACGAGTGATGAGTTCCTCTCGTTCGAGTCCGTGGGCCCATTCGACGTTTCCCCATGTTTCCGCTTGGGTTCTCTGCTCCAAAGTCGCCGCGTCGACGGCCGTTTCAGCGTCAATGTGGTGGCGGAGAGCGTTGTAGGCGATCACGAACGATTTGATCTGGAAAATGAGTGTTGATATCAGTGATAAGGATATCAAAACTGGAGTTTGCATTCAAAGATTCAAATTGGTGCGCTTTTGGCTTGATGGCCTAAAAATCACGGTTCCAGAATTTCTAGGCCATCAAGCTGAATTTCAATTGGTTGCCTAGAATTCCAGGAAATTGGGTTTCTAGGCCACCGGTCAAATTTGAGATTGATGGCCCAGAAACCAAGATTTTTGGGATTCTAGGCCACCAGCCGGATTTGAGCTTGGTGACCTAGAATCCCAAATATCTTGATTTCTAGGCCATCAGTCCAATTTGAGCTTGATGGCCTAGAAACCAAGATATTTGGAAATCTAGGCCATTAGTTCAAAATTGGTTTGGTGGCCTAGAAATCTTGGAACTGGGGATTCTAGGCCATCAAGTTTATTGTGAATTGGTGGCCTAGAATCACAAATATCTCGGTTTCTAGGCCACCAAGCTGAATTTTAGCTGGTGGCCTAGAATTCCGGAAAATCGGGTTTTTAGGCCACCAGTCTAGTTTGAGCTTGGTGACCTAGAATCCCCAATATCTCGGTTTCTAGGCCACCAAGCTGAGTACCGACTGGTGGCCTAGAAACTGAGATATTTGGGATTCTAGGCTATTAGTCGAAAGTCAGTTTGATGGCCTAGAAACCCAAAACCCTGTATTTCTAGGCCATCTCAAAACTAACCGACTCCACAGCATACTGTAGCCCAACCAGAGCCGGGAAGTTGTGCTGACGGATCCATCGTTCAATCTTATCCTTATCAGAATCACTGGCCACGTCGCAGTCTGCAAGTCAATTCATAACAATTTCTAATCAGTTCCTTATTAAAATTGGTCAAAATTGGCCAAATTTGGCCCATTTTGGCTCATATTAGGCCGATTTTTCTCAATTTTTCAAATCCCCGCCAAAAACGCTCACCCAAAATGCTCTCACTGGGGCGCACTTGCGTTCCGAGATCCGCGTTCAAATTCTTGATAAGCGGCGCCCATTTCTCCTCCTGATAACGATGAAGTTTCGACGAATCAGTGTTGAAGAACAGCACAGTGTCACCGTCCACGTAGTCCAGGATCTTTTGGGAGATGGTATCACTGGAATGATAAGGTGATAAGCCAGGTGATAAGGGGAGTGATAAGGACTCACGCCGACTGCTCCAACGGGTTATCTTGAGCTGTGAAGGCCAATCCGGTGAGTCTCATTTGGCCGATTTGGAGATGCTCGTCTTGGGAAGACCATTCCTCGGCGATTGCGAGAGCCAGGGGGTACGAGGTGAGCTGCAGTGATAAGAGGTGATAAGGATCGGTGATTGGGTTACCACTAATCAATGAACTTTGAAAATTCAGATGGGCATCACTAATTTACTAATTTTTCCGGGAATTTTTTTAAAATTTGAAATTTTTTATAAAATCTCAATGACAAGTTTGATCTTTTATCACTAATAACAGTAATTTCAACTGATAAGCTATTTTTTATCGAAAATAAAGAAAATTTGATTTTTCGGGTCTTGACAGAAAAATGACAGTAATTTTTTTTGGATAAATTTGGAAAATTTTGGAATTTCTAGGAAAATCTGAAAATTGAATTTTTCAAAAATTCCTGTGATTTTCAGAAAAGTGCAGGTAAAAAATCAAAAAATCAGAAATTTTCCAAAAAATCTTCAAAAAATTAGAAAAAACCAGAAAATTTCAGATTAGGTTCTGAAATTTTTTTCAGGTATAATAATTTTTAAAATTTGAAAAAAATTGAAAGAAATGCAATCAGCTTTTTTTAAATTTTATTTTTATTGAGAGAAATTCTGGGAAAAATCAGAAAAATCAAGAAAAAATCGGAAATTAAAAAAAATTGTTTTCAAAAATTTCAGAATTTCCCAAAAACAATTTGGTCTCATTTTTCTGGAAAATTTGATTTGAAAAAAAATTCCAAAAATATCACAAATTTCTGATAAAATTTTAGGAGAATCCAGTCATCCCCCAAAACTCCAAAAAAAATCACAGAAATTCCAAAATTCTTATTTTTCTGAAAAATTCCCATCACTTTCAGAAAAATTCCAAAAAATCATAGAAATTTCTGGAAAAAATCCAGTCATCTCCCAAAAATCTAAAAAAAAATCCAGAAATTCCCCAAAAAAATTCGAATCCCATTTCCACCCAAATCTCCTCAATTTCCAGCATTTCCCTCTAATTCCCCCACTAAAACCCACTCCAAACCCTTTTTCCCCATTTCCACCAAATAATCCCCCCAAATTCCTCTTTCCTAACCCTATTTTCGCCAATTTCTGACACATCATTCATCACTTAACCCCATTTTCCCCATTTTTGTCATTTCCACTGGAAAATGGGTGGATTACGTGGGTTTCGGGTCAACAAACCCACTTTTCGCCTTGAAAACCGTCTTTTTCCCGGGAAAACCCCCTTTTCTTCGAGAAAACACCCAAAATTCCTAAAAATGCCCCCATTTTGAACAGTTTTTCGAGGTGAAAAGTGAAATTTGAGTCATTTCTCTTTCGTCGAAAAACCTATCCAAACATTGTCATTTTCTCGTTTTTTCTGCGTCTCCCCTCCTTTTTTCTGGTCAGTTGACTCGCGGCATAGAGACAAATATTTGCATTACATTATGCCATTTTTCTTCATTTTTTGAGAGAGAGAGAGGTTTTTTGAGGTTCATCTTCATTTTTGTATTGATTTTTGTGAAATTGTGAGCGTTAGAAAGGGATTTTAAATTTTGTTTAAAAAAATGTGGAAAAATCATGAAAAATCGATTGGAAAATGGGTGAAAAATGAAATTTCACAATTTTTAAAAAATTTTGAAAGTTTCGAATTATTGAATTTTTATGGTTTTTCGATAAATCTGATTTTAGGAAAAAAAAAACATTGAGAAATCAATTCAGGAAAAAAAAATTAAAATTTCAAAAATTCGGAAAATTGAAATTTTATAATTTTTAAAAAATCAGAAAGTTTTGAATTATCCATTTTTTGTAGTGATTGATAATACTGAATTTTCGAAAAAAAAAAAAATTTTGTATTAATTTAGAAAAAATCGATTTTTTGAAAATTCGGAAAAAAGCAAAATTTCAAAATTTTTGAAAATTTTTTTTTTAATTTTTCAATTTTTTACAGGATTATTGATTTTTTAAAGTGATTTTTTACTGATTAGAAAAAATTCAAAGACCAAAAAAAAATTCAGAAAAATAAAAAAAATTGAAAATTGAAATTTCACAATTCTTCCAAAATTGATAAGACAACTGATAACATATTTTTTCTGATAAGAAGTGATGAATAATCAGTAGAATATTCCAGCTAATTGCTTATTTTTCTCAATTTCGAATTTTCAATTTTTTCTGAAATTATTATTTTTTTTAATTTTTCAATTTTTATAAATTAATTTTAAAAAAATTTTCAGCTTATTTTCACTTTCCAAATCATGTGAAAAACGCTCAAATCAATCGATATCAAGCTTAAAATTTTCTGAAAATTTTTTCAAAAATCCGCAAAATTTTTGAAAATGACCCTTCACAATATCCTCCTTCACCTTCTCCCAATCCCGATTTTTGGAGTGGTAAGTGATAAAAATTATCATTATTTTCGGGATTTCTTATCACCAAATTCCAGTTTCTTATCATCCTCTACTTGGTCTGCAAAAAGGCCGATTCCCGTATAATTTCTCGATTTTCTTCGAGAAGATCCAGTCAAATGTCACTGGCTTCAAGGAAATCGAGCAGTTCGGTGAGGCGGCGGGAAATTTGAAAAATTTTGAAAAAAATGATAAAAAGGGGGAAATGATAATGATTTTAAAAAAACTGATATAAAATGATAATTGCTAAAAAAAGGGAAAAAAATTGGAAAAACAACTTTTGATTTTTTCACCAAAATGCAAAATTTTCAAACATAAAAATGAAATTTTTTTCAAAATTATACCAGTTCCCTCATTAAAAAAAAATTTTTTTTTGATATTTCAGAGTCATTTTATCAGTTTATCACTGAGTTATCACCTAATTTTCCAAAAAAAAAACTGATTTTCGAAAATTTCAGAAAATTTTTTTTTAAATTATCAGTTCATCATTTTTATTTATTTTTCAAAGATTTTTTCATGATCATTTCATCATTTCATCAGTTTATCAGTATCTTAACACCTAATTTTCAAAAAAAAAATTTTTTTTTTGAAATCATTTTTTTAAAAAAATTTTTCAAAATTCACAAAAAGTCAATTTCCATCATTTTCTTTATCACCTTATCACTAAAAATCTCTTCCAGATTCCGCCCCATCAATGTGCCATAAATCTCGTCACCAATGCCAATAATTCAGATGTTCTGGACACCAAATCTTCAGTTCCACCCGCTTTTGTGTAGAATTTTGGGATTTTTGTAAATTTTGAATTTCAACGAATAAAAATATTTTTACAATCAATTATCAATTATCGATATTGATAACAAGATAAAAAACTAAAAACTGAACACTAAAATTTTTTTTTTAATTCGAAAAAAAAAGTTTTTCTTCAATTTTTGAATTTCAATTTACCTGTAATCTTATTGATTTTTGAATTGATTTTTTTATCAGTGATAACTCTTATCACCGCTGGGAACCAACCTTGAGAACGTTCCCTCCTTGGGTCTTGAGAGTACGATGATCCAGAAGAATCTTGTGGAACTGATTGCCCGAATCGTCCGTTTCAGCGACAACAGACACTTCCTGGAATTTTTCTTTTTCGTGGCGAGACCCAATTTTTTGCATTTTTCTGTTGAATTTTTGATGATTTCTGGTTATTTTTGATGAAGTTCAATCAAAAAATTGAAAAAAAAAGAAAAACAATTTTTTTTCCAAAATTTTATTAATTTTTTTTTTGAAAAATCCATTTTCCTTCAATTCTTATCAATTCTTATCAAGTTATCAGTTGTATTTCTCTTATCACCAACCTTATAAAACTTTTGTCTTTTGGTCAAAGCGGACGCTTGATTCGAGATGAATCGACGCACGAAAAGGCCCAAATTCGATGCCATTCTGAATGGGAAAATTAATTTAAAAAATCAACAATTAAAAAATGATAAACTGATAATTTGATCGATAACACACACTGAATCACTCGGACAGTTTTGACACAAAAAAAAAACGAAAAATTAAAAAAATTGAAAAAAAAAATTTTTTTTCAAACTTTTCAAAAATTCATTTATTTGGCACTGGGAAATTCAATAAAATTCCTGAAAATTTGGGAAAATTGGCACAATTAGTAGGCACAAAAATGCATGGGAAAACTTGGGAAAATGGGCAATTTAGGGGTTATTTACATGAAAAAATGGGGAAAAACGGGGGAAATTGGCCTAAAAACATGTTTTTTAGCAGGGAAAAAATTGGGAAAAAATCGGGGAGAATTCGGAAGAGATTCAGAAGATTCAGGTGATTTTTCTAGAATTTTTGGGATTTTTTCAACAATTTTGAAAAATTGGAAAATGCAAAAAAAAATTTTTTTGAAAATTATTTTTCAAAAAATTCCAAAAAAAATACCAAGAATTCTGAATCTGCTCCAGATGATGAATTCGGAAAGGATTCAGAAGATTCAGATGGTTTTTCTAGAATTTGTTGGGATTCTCTAGAAATTTTTGAAAAATTAGGAAAAATTAAGAAAATAATTTTTTTTTGAAATTTTTTTTCAAAAATTACCAAAAAATTCCTAAAAATTCAGAATCCTTTCCAGATGATGTTTCAAAAATTTTCTGAATTTTCAGGATCTTTAGGAATTTATATAAAATTTTGAAAAAATAAAAAAAATACCAGAAAAAAAATTGTTTTAATTCCTAGAAATTCAGAATTCGCTTCAGATGATTTTTCTAGAATTTCTGGAAGTTTTGAGATTTTTCAAACATTTTTCAGAACAAAAAAAAATAAAAAATGAGAAAAAAAATGAAATTTTTCTTTAATTTTAAAAAAATTCCCAAAATTTCAGAATCCCTTCCAGATGGTTTTTCTAGAATTTTTCAGAATATTTTGAGAGTATTTGAGCATTTTTTAAATTAAAAAATGAAAAAAAAATTTTTGGAAATTTTTTTTTTTCAAAACATTCCAAAAATTCAGAATCGTCTTCAGAATGCTCCAGAATCTTCACAATTCCATTTCCAATTAAGCCTGATGCTTCTCGACTTCATCAATAAGTTCTTCAACATTGGACTCGTCCACAAGGATGAATTGCTTGTTCGGCTTGCTGAACATGTGCATTTCACCTGGAAACAGAGGAGATTGTAATGAATTTTTGGAATTTTCTGATTTCGAAAAAAAATTGAATTACAGTAATCTAGAGATACAGGAATATAGAAAAAAAAACTAAAAATTTAAAAATTCAAAAAAAAATCACTTACCAGTGTAAATATCGAACCACATTGCATGAAGATCAACCGTTTTGGATTCGAGGAATTCCTGAAAAATTGATAAATTTGAAAATTATGAAATTAGGGGTCTCGAAGCGAAAAGTACAGTAATTTAGTGAAATTTGGAGAAAAAACTGGAAAATTTTGAAAAATTAGGAAAAAAAATTTAAAAAAATTTTTTCAAAAATTTCAAAAATCAAATTTTGGGTCTTGACACGAAAATTCGAAGTTTGAAAAATTTCAAAAATATCAGAAATTCATTTAAAAATTCCTGAAATGATAATTGATTTTTTGGGTCCTGACACGAAAATCCAAACATTGAAAAATTTTAAAAATCAGATTTTTGGGTCTCGAAGCGAAAATCTATAGTTTGAACAATTTTTTTAAAAATTCAAAAATTTGAAAAGTAATTTATTTGGGTCTTGACATGAAAATCTCAATTTTTAAAAAAATAAAAAAATTCTGAAAATTAAAAAAAAATTCCAATTTTTTGAAATTTTATTTTTTGGGTCTTGACACGAAAAAATTCAATTTCCAAATTTTCCCACCCAAAAACAGCCTAATTTCCCCATTTTTACCTTCAAAAATCCATGACTAGCAACATTTTCCAATTGTTGAAGAGTATTGATTTGTGATAGCTTATCCTCGACGTTCAACTTGTTTTCCGGGTCAATGATGGCAGAGAATCTGGAAAAATAAGGGGAAATTGGGAAAAATCAATAAAATCAATATTATCGTTGTATTTCAAACTGAGAGTGCGGCGCACTTTTTTCCGAACGACACTCCGCGATATCTCGCCACGAGCGGAAGCGCCTTTCGGGCGGGTTACTGTAAATTTTATTGCGAATTTTCACTTTTTTCATTGATTTTCTACCGATATACATCGGAATAATCATATTTAATGATTCTAATGCAAAGAAATGCGGAAAAACGCGAGAAATTGGTAGAAAATCAATGAAAAAAGTGAAAATTCGCAATAAAAATTACAGTACCCCGCCCGAAAGGCGCTTTTGCTCGTGGCGAGATATCGCGGAGTGTCGTTCGGAAAAAAGTGCGCCGCACTCTCAGTTTGAAATACAACGATAATAGAAAAATGAGGAAAATAGGAAAAAATCACTATTTTCTACAGAAAAATCAGGAAAAGTCAGTTCAAAACCAGAAAAATCAATAATTATGAAAAATCCCAATTTTCTTAAATTTCTTAAAATTCCCAATTTCCTAGAATTTTGAAAATTCCCAATTTTCCAGATTTTTTAAAAATTCCCAATTTTCTAATTTTTTAATTCCCCTGAAACTCACGTGAAAAGCGGGTTATCACTGACGAATTCAATGGGTCCGGCAGCCTTATCAGCTAATCTCCGTTCCAATTTTTTGATGGAATTAAAGCCGTGTCGACGGAGCCAATGGTCCATTGGAGACTCGGGATCGAAGGATTTGGGACATTTGTGAAGGTTGTACAGAGTGTTGATGGCCTGGAATAATTCAGAAAGTCTTCTGAAAAATGGGAAAAAATTGGGAAAAAATTATGGAAGATTCTAGAGGATTCTTGAGAGGATTCTGATTTTTTGAGAATTTTTGGAATTGAAAAAAAAAATTTTTTTGCATTTTTTTTTATTTTTCAATTTTTTCAATTTTTTAATTTTCAAAATATTCCAAAAATCCCAAAAATTCTAGAAAAATCATCTGAATCTTCTGAATCCCTCCTGGATTTTTTCCCATTTTTTCCCTGTCGAAAAACATGTTTTCAGGCCAATTTCCCCCCTTTTCCCCTTTTTTCATGTAAATAACCCTTAAATTGCCTATTTTCCCAAGTTTTCCAATGCATTTTTGTGCCTACTAATTGTGCCAATTTTTCCAAATTTTTAGGATTTTTTTCAAATTTTCAGAGGCAAATTTATGAATTTTTGCAAAATTTGAAAAAAAAACATGAAAAAAATTAATTTTTTTTTCAATTTTTTCAAATTCTGGATTTTTTAAACTAGATTTTGAATTCAAATTCTTCAAATCTCCCGCCAACTCACCTTACAATCCGAATGTCCACAAACAATGACATGATTGATCTTTCCGCGCTTCACCGCCAATTCCAGAGCCGCTGGTTCAGTGGTCACGGAGACTTCGTAGCCGGAGGGTCCTGGAAAAGTGATAAGTGATAAGATGATGTAATAGAGATGAAGTGATAAAAAATAAGTTATCAGCTTATCAAATAAACGTTTTGGAATTCAGAGAAAAGGGTTTAGAAGTTTGAAATTATAGGAATTGTGAATTTTTGAATTTGAAAAAAAATTGCCTTTTACAAATTCAATCATATTTGGACTTTTTGGTGATCTAAGCGTTATCAGCTTATCAATTATATTTTAAAAACGACTTACCGTAGTTATTAGCGTGTGGAATCATGTTTCCCGAGTTTCGAACGACGAACATGTCTCCGACTTGAGAAGACGTGATTCTAAAGGGAAATTTATTGATTTTTTTGTTATCACCTTATCAGTCAAATTCAAATTTGTGTTTCAAGCTCAAAAAATGAGAAATGAAAAACTTGAAAAATTTTTTTTTTAAATTTAAATTCAGACTTTTCTTATCACTGATAACCCAATTTTTCTTATCAGCATATCAGATATTCTTGTCAATTTATCAAAAAGCTCACCTAGCCGGCAACATTCTCGAATCCATGCACGTGAAGAAGACGGCTGTTGGATGCGGGTTGTCGCGGATGTGCTCGAATTGTTTGACCTGGAAAAGTGAGTGATAATCAGATTATCAGTGATAAGGAAATGATAAAAATGATAAGAGAAATGTCTAATCACTGATAAAAAATTTTGATTAAAAAAAAATTTTTTTGAATTTTTTTTTTTTAATTTCAAAAAGTTCATTTGTTTTATTTTATGACTGATAAGCTGATAAATGTCTTATCAGCTTATCACTAATTTTTAAAAAAAATCTCACCAAATCCTTCCTAACAGTCTGCCGGAACCGGATGACTCCATTGAGGATCTTCTGAAGGCCAGGCATCTGAAAGTTATCATTTTATCAGTGATAAGGTGATAAGGAACGAGAAAAATAGCGAGAAGTGATAAAATGATAAGAGAAATCAACTTGTTAGAAATTTAAAGAAAGTGAAAAATTAGAAAGAAAAAAAATTAATAACCGGGAAATTTTATTAATTTTCTTTTTTCAAAAAATCAATAATTGATTTTTATCATTAATGTACAGATTTTTATCACTACTATCACTAAAAATCTCAAAAATTAAAAAAAAATTTTTTTTGAAAAATAAAAAAATTATTTCTCCTTGTACCCGGGCGTCACTTCCAAGTCCTTGTACTTGGGAAACCTGGAAATTGATTAACTGATAAGGATTCCTTATCACTGATAACACTCACTTTTGCGGATTATGATCACCGGCTCCTTTTCCCTCGGATGCGACGTGAGGGGCACGTTTTTCGGTCGCAGAGTCTTGAGCAAGTTGAGCCTAGAAGCGACTAGTGATAAGAATTTCCTTATCACTGATAAGGAATTTTTTAATCGATAATTGTCTAAAAAGTGATCAGTGATCGTTATCACTACTATCAATAATATAAAAATGTTTACTTGTCCAGTGGGGGAAGAAGAACTGAACGATCAAGTGAAATTCGAAAAACAATCAGTGATAGCTTATCACTGATAAGATAGACGCAGAATGTACGTGCCGTTTCAATTGTTACACTGATTGGAAATGTTACAAAGTGAATTGGACCTTTTGAACGAGAGGAAAACGGAAAAGTCACGGAGGATGATGTTCTTTGGGGTGATAGAGTGATTAGTGATAATCAGCGACTTGACAGTGATAACCAAAATCGCATTTCATCCATTTGAAAAGCCAAATTCATGGATTTTTATGGTTTTGGTTACTTTTTCTTCAAAATTCATTATTTTTCAGAGCTTTTTACAATTTTCAAGCTACTTTTGCCAGTTTTTCTGGATTTCTTTTAAGGCTGTTTTGTCAATTTTTCACAATTTTCTAAAGATTTTCCTAGCATTTCCAGATTTATTGCCAGATATTTTTCAAAATTGATCATTTTTCCTGGGATTTTTATAATTTTTGGGCCAATTTTATCAATTTTGACTTTTTTTCAGATTTTATAAAATGCTTTTTTTTTAAAAATTCATCATTTTTCTTGATTTCTGTGATTTCTAGCAAAATTCATCATTTTTCATGATTTTCAAACAGTTTTTTAAATTTTCTATTGATTTTTCTAGATTTTTCCCAATTTCCCCTTGTTTTTCAGCGAAATTCAGTATTTTTACTGGATTTTCATGATTTTCAAGCTATTTTTCGTAATTTTTTTTGGATTTTTGCCGCTTTTCTTCAAAATTCATCACTTTTCCAGGGATTTTCATGATTTTCAAGCTATTTTTCCCATTTCTCTTGGATTTACCTGTTGTCTCATCCTGTTGATGGCAATTTCTCGATCCGATGGTGGGAATCTGTCAAAGTACAGATTCCAATACATAACATCCACATTTCTGGAGTGGTCCCATCAGAAAAGGAAAGGAAGGGACATGTTACCTGCGAGTTCCGCGAAGCCATGCTTGCCATTCGAGATCCGGTTCTGACGGTGGACCAGTTGATGGAGGGTCGAAACCTCTGGAAATGATAGAAAAAATGGGGAAAAATTGAAAAATCGGGGAAAAAATGAGAAAAAATGAGAAAAATAGAAGGATTTTGGTAAAAATTTAGAAAAAATGCTCCAAAAATATAAATTTTTTAAAAAATTTTCTAGATGTTTTTTTTTCAGATTTTCAGAACTTTCTATTTAAATTTTCCAACAGTTTCCACAATTTTCAATTCTAAAAAGTTTTGAAAAATTTTTTTCGAAAAATTTTAATTTTTCGATCATTTTTTTTCAGCACTTCTGATTTATGTTTTATTGATTTTTGAAATATTTTTTCACATTTTTCAATTTTCAAAAAATGCAAAAAAAAAATTAATTTTTCAATCATTTTTTCTAGATTTTCAGCACTTCTAATTTATGTTTTATTAAATTCAAAAATTTTTTTTTTCACATTTTTCAATTTTTAAAATATTTTTTAAAAATTGCAAAAAAAATCAATTTTTTGAAAAAGTTTTTGTAATTTTTTTCAATTTTCTGAACTTTTTTTAGAATTGATTTTTTGATATTTTTCTCATTTTTCAATTTTTCCTTCAAATGTACCTGGACACATTCTGTCGACTGTTGGCAATCTCGTAGAATCGATTGCCGGCGGCGTCTTCGGCGACGTAGTTCTGGAAAACAATTTTCAGAATTTGTTAATTTTTTCAAAAAGGGAAAATTTAAACACTATTCTCAAAATTAGAAAATAGTTTTTTTTTTCTTGAAACACCTTTGAGAAGTCCGAATTCTATAATTTTTAGATTTCAGAAATTGAAAATCCCATCACGAAATAATTTTTATTTTCGTTTCAAAAATAAAAAATTGAATTTTTGAAATTCAGAATCCAAAAATCTCCAGAATTCCCTAAATTTTTGGGAAAGTTGTTGTTTTTTGAATTTCTGATTCTCAGAATCCTAAAAATTTTTTGAAAAATTCCTGAAATTGTTATTTTTTGAAATTTCTGAAATTCAAGAATTTCAGAATCCTAAAAAAATTCGAGAAACCTCCAAATTTCCGATTTTATGAAATCGATCATTTGAATGAAAAAACATATTTTTTTTAAAAACCAGAATCTAAAAAATTTATCGGAACTTGTTCAATTCCAAATTTGCCCAATTTCAAAAAAAAATTCAAATTCAATTTTTGTGAAAGTTCAAATATTCAGAATCACTAAGAATTTCCAGAAATTTCAAAAAATCCCCAAATTCTGAATTTTATCAATTTTTAAAGAATCCCGATTTTCAAAATATCCCAGAATTTCCCAAATTAGAAAAAAAACCCCAAAGTCAATTTTTGTGGAAATTCAGAATTCAGAATCATCCCGGAATTTTCAGAATTTTCAAATGTTCCCAAATTCTGAATTTTATCAATTTTTGGAGAATCTCGATTTTCGAAATATCCCATAATTTCCCAAATTTGAAAAAAAATTCAAAATTAGATTTTTTAAAAATTTTCCATTTTTCTGAAAGTTCTAAAATTTCCAATTTTCAGAATCTTTAAAAAATTTGAAAAACCCCTGAAATTGTTATTTCTCTGAAATTTGAAATCTCTGAAATTTCCAGATATTTCTGAATCCCGCGAATTGAAAAAAAATTAGAAAATTTCAGAATTTCCTAAATGCCCTAAATTCCGAATTTCCCCAATTTCAAAAAAAAATCCTAATTCATTTATTTTTGAAAATTCAGAATTCAAAATCACCCCGAATTTCCAGAATTTTCAAAAAATCCGAAAATTCTGAATTTTTTTAATTTTTGAAGAATCCCGATTTTCGAAATATCCCATAATTTCCCAAATTTGAAAAAAAATTCAAAATTAGATTTTTTTAAAATTTTTGTTTTTTCTAAAAATTTCCAATTTCCACAATCCCCAAAGTCATTTTTTCCCCAATATTTCTATTTTCCCCATTTTACTCAATTTTCGCAACCCTCACCTTTTTCGAAAAATCGCCTTTGACATATTTCCAAAAATTGGAGGCCACACGGCCCCAAGCACCTGGGCGGCTCATTTCTACAAAAAATCAATAGAAAAAGAAGAAAAAAAAGGAAAAAAAAGTAGGTCATCGAGACAACGAAAAAGCCCATACAAATGGGGGAAAATGGTCTAAACATCCCATGAATTTATTATTTTCAGAAAAAAAAGAAAAGCATTTTTGGAAAAACTATAGAATTTTGAATAGAAATTCAAAGAAAAATGGAAAGAGGGAAATAAATAATTGAAATAAAAAATAAAATGAATTTGAATTTTCTCGAAAAAGGATAGGAAAAAGGAGGGAATTTGAATTCAGGGAAGTAAATATTCAAATGACTGATAACAGGATATCGGTGATAAAAGAGAAGGGGTAAATGAATGGGTTGGGGACATTTTTCGAGTGATAGCCGATGGAATTATCAGTTGGTGATTAGCCTTATCAGTCAGTGATTAACTCGGTGGTGGTGGTGGAGCAGCGGCGAGCAGTGAGGACAGGTCCGATGGCATTGGTGGTGGTGGAGGTGGGGGTGGCATGAACCCGCCGCCCATTGAGGAAGATGGGGGTGGGACTGGCATTGGCATCGAAGAGCCGCTTCCGTACCAACTGGAAATTGGGGAATTAGATTTTTATTGGAGGGTTTTTGAATTTTTGAAAAACCCCATTTTTCCAGAAACTGGGATTTTGAATTTTTCAGAGATTTTTCCATGAATTTCCTTGTTTATTTGGGTCAATTTTCCACTTTTTTCAAAATGTGATTTTTCAAAAAATTTCAAAAATCATTTTTCAACTGAAAATTGAAAATTGACAGTTTTTTGAAATTTTTTTTGATAATTTCAGATTTTTCCCCATTTATTTTTGGGGTTTTCTATATTTTTCCGCTAATTTCGGGTAGTAAATTTCAAGATTGTCAGGTTTTTCAATTTTTTGAGAATCTGGCGATTTTTTTAATTTCTCAAAAATTGATTTTTGATTTTTTTTTTGGTGATTCTCCGGTAAAATTTTGAAAATTTCTGAGAATGGATTTTTGAAAAATTGAAAAATAAAAAATAAAAAATTTTCAGATTAATTCCTGACAATTCTAGAAAATTTTGAATTTTTCAAAATTCTGATTCTCTTGTTTTTTTTTATCATTTTTTAAAGAATTTTTTCAAATTTTTAAAATTTAGAATTTTCCAAAAATCAGAAAATAATTTTTTTTTCAAAAATAATTCATTTTTCCTGATTTTTCAACTTTTCAATTTTAAAAAATTCCCAAGGATTTTCCTCTTTTTCACTAACCCCTTATTTGCATTCTTGGCTCCTCCTCTGGCTCCCGGACTCGTATAGAAATCCGAGTAGTCAGTAGACTGGGCGGCTTGTTGACCGTAAGCTCCGACGGTTTGGGCTCCGTATCCATGTTGCTGGTACTGATTAGCATATGCGTACTGTTGGTAGTGCTCTGCAAAAAATAGAGGAATTGATAAGGGGAAAAATGGGAAAAAATTGAGGGAAGAATTAGGGAAAAATTGAAAAAAAAAAATGGAATTTTGGAATTCTTTTTCAAATTCTGAAAATGAGAACTTTCAGAGAAAGAGGAAATTTAAAAAATTGAAAATTCAGAACTTTGGGTTTTTTGAAAATTTAAAATTTTTGGGCTATCAACAATTGTGAATTTTGGCCTTTTTTTTCGAAATTGAATTCAGAGTTTTTCAAAATAAAAAAAAAATTTAGCAGAATGGGAAAAATTGCATAAATTTGAAAAAATCTAAAAAAGAAAAAAGAAAGGAAAATTCCAACAAAAATTCAGTAAATTTTAGCGGAATCCCATAAAATTCGACAATTTTCTAGAATTTTTAGAAAAAATAAGCGAAAACTCTAGGAAAATTGCATCATGTGTTTAGAATATCAACATGTTTTCAGTGAACGTTGCACTTTTGTTTTCTGCTGAATTTTCTTCTAGAAAAGCCAAAAATTGTCCTAATTGTAAAGAAAATAGCAAATGCGCTCTATTGAACACCCAAAAAAAAAAATGATTGGTTCATTAGAGCGCAGCTTCATATTGCGAAAAACGAGAATTATGAATTTTCGCGATTTTTCAGACATTTTCCTGTTTTTTTTTTTGAAAAATTAGGAGTTTTTGGTTTGAAACTGCATTTTTTCATAATTTTTTGAATTTGAATCTTTCTTTTCCAATTTTTTTTGTTAGGAATCGGGGTTTTTGCTCGAATTCTAGCTTTTCCATGTGCATTTCCTCACCATAATAACCAGCCATCGTCTGCTGAGCCGGATTGGATTCGTCTTCTCCCTTGGGCGGTCCGAAGAGCTCCCTCGGATTCTGGAATCCTCCTCGATGGCCTCCACGTCCTCCGGAATGCCCTCCTCGCATTCCACCTCTTCCGCCTCCAGAAGTGTCCGTACTGGCGGCCATTGCTCCTGAAGAGCCTCCGGTTGGAGCTTCGCCGAGTTCTGCCATGAGTGCGGAGTACTCATCGTCCATTCCGGCTTCCTGGAATGATAAGGGGTGATAAGGGGTGATAAGGGGGTGATAGGGGATCAATGATAAATATCAAGATGTTTTTAATGTGATTTTCCTCAATTTTTCATGGAAACTTCAGAATTTTCGCTACAACGACCCACTGATTAGGGTGATAAGGTATCAGTGATAAGAAGAACGTTTTTGACAATTTTTCATAATTTTCCCGCCAAAAAAAGCAGTTTTTCTACCATTTTGATGATTTTTCACAAAAATACCATCATTTTGGCTGTTTTTCACCGTTTTCCATCCAAAACAGCTTAAATTTATTGGAATTGGCCTAATTTGCTAATTTTATCAGTCTCTTATCACTTTTCTCAGAAAAACTACCAATTTTCGTCCAAATCCATCATTTTTCACCTAATTTTCACATTTTTGATGGATTTTTCTCGAATTTTCACCATTTTCACTCATTTTTGGCCTATTTTCCCACTTTTCCATCTAAAAACCCAACTAACCGAAGCGTACATTCCCTTTGGATTTTTGCAATCCTTGGAAATGTGTCCGAATGCACCGCAATTGACACATTTGACTTGATTGTTCACGTTGGGGGCGTCCGGGCACTCCCATGACTTGTGTTCATCGGATCCGCAGTTGGAGCAACGGGCACCGCTGAAAAATGATAAGGTTTTGTTATCAGCTCATCAATAGATCAGTTGATCAGTGAAAATCATTGATTTTGATAGAAATTGATCGATTTTCAGCGGATTTTGATAGGAAAATGATCAGTTTCTGTTAAATTTACACAAATTCCAACTGATAACACCGAATGGCTTATCAGTTTATCACTAGATTGATTGATAAGGTAAAATCACTGATTTTTGTAGAAATTGATGGATTTTCAGCGGATTTTCGGGAAAAATGATCAGATTTTGACAGATTCCAACTGATAACACCATTTTCCTTATCAGTTGATCACTAACTTTGCCAAATCCTCCGGTCGGAAGGTTCCATTGAGCAGAGCCAACTCTCGCAGTTGCAGTTTGCGCAGCTCGTTGTTATCAGGAAGCGCCGTCGCCTCGGCTATCACCTGACGGATCTTATCACACGCCTTCTTGATAACGGTCATATCAGTGCCCGTCACGTAGGCGTGCAACGGCTCGTTCTCTCCGGGCATCGGTCCCATTCGGTTCGTCAGCTTGCCCTCTTTGATTGAGCCTTTTCCGCTGAAAAATGAATGAATTGATAGGTGATAAGGCAGTGATAAGCCATTTTTCCTCAAATTTGGCTTAAAATTGCTCAAAAAAGCCAAAAAACTGCGATTTTCACCAAATTTTGGCCAATTTTCATTATTTTCAAATGTGATAACAACTGATAACTCACCGGATGATAATCTTGGCTCCAGTCTCCGCTTCCAGACTCTTGAGCGTGTTTCCACGTGGACCGATGAGCAGACCGACGAAGTTGAGGTCGGGGAACTGGTCTTGAGGGATCCAGACCTTGTCGTGGAGTCGGATGTTGGGGGCACTGAAAGATTTAGTGATAAGGGGTGATAGGAGGTGATAAGATAGTTGAAAGCCTCATCTCCTTATCAGTAGGGCCAAAAATCGATGTTTTTTAGCTACTTTTGACCCGAATCTCCGAGTTTTTCCACTAAAAACCTTAAATTCCCTGATTTCCTATCATTTTTCAGTGATAACAGGTGATTTAGCCATATCTCCTTATCAGTAAAGCCGAAAACATTGGAAAATGTGATTTTTGGCCAATTTTAGAGGTTTTTATCTAATTTTGACCAGCTTTCCTCCATTTATTAGCTGATAAGATGTGATAAGGGGACTGGGATGAGGAAAATGATATTGATAAGCTAGAAAGTCGTATCTCCTTATCACTAAGGGCAAAAAGGGTGATTTTGTCCGATTTTAGAGGGTTTCAGCTCATTTTGACCCAATTTCCTCCGTTTTTCCGCTCAAAACCTTGATTTCTCAAGTTCCTTATCACTTACCGATAATCAGCTGGTGGCTTGAACGCCGGGTTGATCTTCAGCAGCGCCTGGATCTTCTCGTGTCGCAATTGCTCTAATTCCTGTCGTTTTCTCACTTCTCGGGTGTTCAGCCGCTTGCCGTTAGCATCGTAGACTGGTTCCGGAGATGGTGATCTGCAAAAATGATACGGATTAGTGATAGCGAGTGATAAGCGGTTTTTGGGATTTTTTCAAAAATTTTTGATTAATTTGTTTTGATTTTTTGATTTTCTATTTGATCGAAGCTGAAATTCCTTAAAAATTAGGATTATTTTGATTAGAGAGAGAGGTGATAACAGCTGATAAGAGATCTAAAGGCCTAAAATTGAAGGATTAGGATTATTATCTGAAATTCATTATGGAAATATGGAAATTCGAGAAAATCAGCAACACTTTGGGAAATTTACAGCAGCCGACCTGGAACAATCGGAAATTTTAGGTTTTTGGGACATTTGGAGGGTTTTTGGGGAAAGTTGGAGAAAATGGGAAAATTAGAGAAATTTGAAGGGAAATTGAAGAAAATAGAGAGGGAGAAAGGGGAAATTGATGCAAAAATGAAAATTCGGATAAAATGTAATTTTTTCTAATTTTTTAAAATTCGAATTTGCGTTTTTGAGGGTTTTTCGCAGAATTTCCGGATTTGTAATTTTTTTTAAGTTATGAAATTTAAATTTTGCTTGATTTTTTGTCAATTTTTGAGCAGAATTTATGCTTTTCTAAATTTAAAAAATTTGAAAAGTGAATTTTCGTGGGTTTTTGTCAATTTTTGTGCTGAATTTTTCAAAATTGATTTTAAAACAACACAATTTTTCATTTTATAAAAAAATTTTTGAAAAAAATTGGATTTTTTTTCAAATTTTGATTTTTTGAGTTTTCGCCAAATTTATGCAAAATTTTTATCAATTTTTATTTTCAAATTTCGATTTTTATTCGGTGTTTTTGACAATTTTTCAGTTTTTATAAATTCTAAAATTATAAAAATTTATTTTAAAATTTGAGAATTGAAGAAAAAAAATTTGGAAAAAAAATTTCTCAATTTTTTTTTAAATCAAGAATTTTTAAAAAATTTTCAAAAATTTATAAATTTGAAAAAAATAGGCTTGAAATTGTCTCTGAAAATTAAAATTTTAAAAAATTAAAAAAAAACATTTTTCCCACTTTCTCCCCCTATATTTCAATCCAAATCCTTTTTTTTTCATTTTTTTCAAGAATAAGGGCAATTCACCCAATCACTGATAAGCCACCTTCTTATCAGCGGCGCTCTTTTATCAGTAGCTCCTTATCAACTTACCTCTCTCGTCCCTCGGGAACTCCGAAATCGGCAAGTCGTAGTTTGCGAGTGGCGTCCTCAATCTCGAGTTGAACTGAAATGGCGGGCTCACGGCCCGGATGTTAATCAAAGGTGATAACGAGGTGATAAGTGATAAGAAAAATGGAAATGATAAAATGATAGGAGAGAAAATCCAGATTTCTCCATGGCAAACCTGACTTTCTGGCCTTTTTCCTCCAATTCTCGTCGATTATCTCCCAATCCTCTTTGTTTTTCTCACTTCTTACCAGTGATAAGCTTACCTTATCAGCGAACGAGACAGTTTTGATAAGGTGAAAAAAACTTACGAAGATAAGCGTTCCGCTGATCCTCGGTCAGGTCGGACGGCAGAATTGTCGGCATTCCCGGCACAAAACTTTTTGTTGTTGACCAGCGACTCTTGCGTTCTCTGGAAGTGATAAGGTGGTGATAAGGTGGTGATAAGGGGATTTTCGCTGATTTTTAAGTGAAAATCGTTGGGTTTTCAGTGAAATTTTTTATTTTTTATCTATTTTTATCACTGATAATAGAATTGTCTTTTTTTTATCAAAAAAATGTAGAATTCTCAAAAAGAAACCATTTTTTACTAAATTTTTTTTTCAATTTTTAAAAAAAATTCCCCCAGCTGTTTTTATCACTGATTCTCATTTATAATCGATTAAATTTTCTTATCAATTTTTCAGAAAATCACTATTTCGAAAAAAATCTGAAAAATCCAAATTTTTCCTTATCAGAGCTTATCACTTTCTAAAATAATTTTTGAAATTTTTTCCAATTTTCCCATATCTTCTTATCACTGATAAAGTTCATATTCATTCAAATTTTTAAAATTAATTTTTAAAAAAATCAAATATCATTTTTTTCGTTGGGAAAATCGCCATTTCTCCTTATCAGAGCTTATCAAATTTTAAAATAATTTTTAAAATTTTCAAAAATCCTAATAACTGTATTTATCACTGATAAACTGTTCGAATTACTCTAATTTTCTTATCAATTTTTTAAAAATCTGGAAAATCCCTAATTTCCCTTGTCAGTGCTTATCAATTCTTATCACTTCTGATTTTCCTTATCACTTTTACCTTCTCGCCGGATTTATCGGCACCACAGCTCCGACTTGAACCGCTTCAACCGGCACAGTTCCATTCTCCACAGCAGCCGCGAGATCTTCTCTTATCAGTGGATTGATAACAGGCTCCTTGACACGATGCGGGCTGTTCGGCACCATCGACGGCGGCGATCTCTCCCTCCGACGGTCTCTCCGATCACGGGATCGACTGCGGCGACGAGGCGGAGATCGGGAAGATCGGCGACGTCGGGACTCCCTTGGCGATCTGGATCGACGGTCTCTCGATCGGGACCGATCCTTGCGATCCTTCTTCCGATCTTTCTTTCTGTCACGGCTCCGCGAACGGGAACGGTCTCGTTTTGACGAGGAACGAACTTGGTCGACGGGTGGACGGTCCGGGGTGGCAGAGCGGGATGGTGGTTCTGGAAATGAAGGGGGTTGGGGGTTGAGGAGGCTTGTTTAGGCTTATAGGATTTCAGGTTTACAGGATTACAGGCCTAGGAATCTTCTAGACTTCTGGGCTTTCCGGGTCTGAAAGTTCAGACCTCTTTGGGCCTTCTCGGGCTTCAGGGCCTTATTGGGCTTCAGAACTTAGGGAATCTATCAGGTTTTTAGACGTAGGACGTTATTGAGGTCAGGCATTTTTCAAGCTTTTTCGGGCTTGTTCAGGCTCACAGGCCTTCGGATCCTCTAGACTTTTCGGAATGGGACGTTACCCAGTAGTTCAAGCTTTTTCAGGCTTTTTTAGGCTCACAGGGATTGGGAGCTTCTAGGCTTCTGGGTTTTTGGGCCTAGGACATTACCAAGAAATTCAGGCCTTTTTGGCCATTCTCGGGCTTCAGGATCTTGAGCTTTTTCAGGCTTTTAGGCTTCTAGGCCCCAAATTCCCCAGAAAATGAGACTTTTCAAGCTTTTGAGCTTCCGGACCGAATTTCTGAATTTTATACAATTTTTAGTGAATTTTTCACAAATTGAGGATTTTTCACCGGGTTTCTTGGTGGTTTTCAGGTTTCCAGGAGATTTTTATGATTTTTTGGTGATTTTTCGGAGAATTTCCCCAGATTAAAAAAAAAACCTTTTTTCAGGCCAAAAAATCGGATTTTTCTAGAAAAACGGGCAAATTTTCAGATTTCCAGCTGAATTTTTAAAATGTTCAAAAAAAACTCACGATCTCCTGATGCTGCACTTGCCAATGACGGGACGACGAGCGAAGGGGGCGGAGCTTGAGCCGGTGGTGCTGGCTCGGCTGCTCCGTTTCCACCATCGGCTTCGTTTCCCCATTTCCGGATGAACGGCATCGGTTCCGTGTTGCCTCCAGTTTTAGACGACATCTGATAAGAGGTGATAAGAAATAATCAATAGAAAAAAGGAAAAGATATGAAAATCGTTTGAAACGACTGAAAAATCAATTCGAAAAAAAGAAAAATCAATAAAAATCAGTTATTCTTCTGATTGTGATAAGAAAAGTGATAAATAATAAATTGATAAGGAATTTCAAAGAATAATAGATTAATAACAAGAAATTGGTTAAAAGAGATCCGTTTTGAACCGGAAAATGGGATTTTTCAGCGGGAAATTCGGAAATCACGCTTCCATCGGCTCCACGGGCTCCAGATTTTCAGCTCCGTCGGCTTTTTCCACTTCTGCGGCCTTTTTGTCCTTTTCCGCTTGTTTCGCCGCGGCGATTCGTTTCTCCGGCTCGATTTCACCGCTTTCGACGATTTTGACGACCATTTGCTGTTTGCCCGATGGAGTTCCCTGAAAAAAAAGAGCTTATTTTTGA
>LR539888.1:89842-103110 GCA_900536315.3 Caenorhabditis becei | reverse complement strand
TAAAAAAAAGATCACTAAAAATTAATCAGAATTTTTAAAAAATCAATTTTCAATTTTCAAAAAAAATTGTTTTTCTAATTTTCAAAAAATAACTTTTTCAGAGTTTTTCAGAATTTCCCTAATTTTCTAGAATTTTTTTTGGAAAAATTCAATATTTTTATATTTTTGTCAATTCTAATTTTTTAGGAATTTTCTCAAAATTCGGATTTTCAAAATTTTATTAATATTTTTTTATCTCTATTTTCGATAAGCTGATAAAATCACTGATAACTCACCTGTTGTTCAATCTGCCTCACAATATTCATGCCCTCCACAACGTGTCCGAAGACAACGTGCTTTCCGTCGAGCCAGTCGGTCTTTTCGGTGCAAATGAAGAATTGGGAACCGTTGGTGTTGGCACCGCAGTTCGCCATCGAAACTGTACCGGGCATTGTGTGACGGAGCTGGAAAATGGAGGGAAATGAGGGAAATAGATGGGAAAATGAGGAAAAATGCAGAAAAATGAGGGAAATTTGGATAAAATCGGGTAAAAATCCAAGATTCCATTGAAAAATCAGGGAATTTGATGATTTTTCAGTGGCAAATCATGAAATTTGGGACTTTCAAGGAGAAGTTGAGAGAAAAGGCATAAAAATGAGGGAAATTGGCTGAAAATCTACGATTTCATCGAAAAATCAGAGAATTTGATGATTTTCTACTGGCAAACTATAAAATCTGGACTCCTCATGGATTTTCAAGGGAAAAAATGGCTGGAAATGTAAAGAACTATGTAAAACACCGCAAAATTCAGGAAAATACACTAAAAACAATCGGAAACTCATATAAATGTGATACGGCGCCGGGAAAATGAGAAATCCCAATGGTTTTGCTGATTTTTTGGAGGAAACATTGAAAAACGAGCGAAAGTCAGGAACTTTACGAAAATTGTCATTTTCCAATGGGAAAGTGCTCATTGTTCTAAAATTTTTCGAAAATTCTTGAAAGCAGCTTGTCCTCAACAGGAATTTGAAGAAAACATTGGGAATACTGCTGGATTTTTTGAAAATCGCCTAATTTCCACTAGAAATCAATGAAACATGAGGAAAAATGAGCAATTTTTGGGCAAATCATGGAAAATAAGCTCACCGTGAAGTTCTCATCCTCAAATTTGGCTCCATAAATCGATTTTCCTCCTGTTCCGTCTCCCTTGGTGAAATCTCCTCCTTGCAACATGAATTTGGGGATGATCCGATGGAATGTGGATCCCTCGTATCCGTATCCTCTCTCTCCCGTGCACAAACATCTGAAGTTTTCCGACGTCTTCGGTGTCACATCTGGCCTCAGCTCGATAATAATCCTTCCAATGTATCGGATTCCGATCTTTACTCCCAAATAGACACGTGGAAGACGTGGAGCCGTCGAAGAAGAAGACGTTCCCGATTCAGAAGCCGTCGCCTTTGTCTCGTCGTCGTCTTCTGCTGCTTCACCGCCTCTTCCGTACTTTTTGAGCCATTCGTCGTCGGCCCAAACGGGTTTCTGGGATCGTTCCGTGGCTTTTGGCGGACGAGCAAAGTTCACTCTGCAAATATATAGATTTTTGATGGATTTTCAGTGAAAATAGGTATTTTTGAAGGATTTTCCTAATTTTAAAACTGATTTTGTTGGTTTTTGGTGGTTTTTGGCGAATTCTGACAGTTTTTCTTGAATTCACAGCGTTTTTCTGGACTTTCCATCAATTTTCCTTGATTTTTGTGGGTTTTGGGCAAGTTTCCTACATTTTAAATGTTTTTTCAACTATTTCCTTCGATTTTAGGGCAAAATTAGTTAATTCTCAGCAGTTTTCCCAGTTTTTGGTCAAATTTGGCTTATTTCCTAGCGGTTTTATCGAGTAAGGCCAATTTTTCTGAAATCTGAGCAATTTTGGGTGCTTTTCAAAAAAGTTTGGCTTATTTTTCTAGTTTTTCTGGTTTTCAGCCGATTTTCTAGGTTTACTCTGAAATTTGGCAGGTTTTTTCATTCATTTCGTATTTCGATCAATTTTCATCAATTTCATGATTTCTCCTAGTTTTTGCTTCTATTTTTGCTCGTTTTGCCAGAATATGGCTGGTTTTCGTACAATTTCGGCTATTCTTGACGTTTTTCCTTCAATTCACAGCAATTTTTCTGCATTTTCTCCTATTTTTCCTAGTTTTGACCGATTTTTGGATATTTTAGACTGTTTTTCTGCCTTTCCCACTGTTTTCCCATTGGTTTCCGACCAACCTGACAGTCTTTCCGAACAGTTCGCTCTCATTCATGTTATCAATGGCCATGGCGGCGTCCTCGGCCATATCGAACTCGACGAATCCGAATCCGCGGTGTTTTCCCGTCTCGTAGTCCATCGGAATCGAGATGGCGACGACGTCTCCGAACGGCAGAAACGCCGACATCAGAACCTTCTCGGTGACTTCTTCCGAGAATCCGCCGACGTAGAGGGTCCGCTTGCGGTTGTGCGGGAAGTTGGTGTTCATCGTGCTGGAAAATGGAAAATGGATTAGGTTGGAAGGGTTGGAAACGCGCTCTAGGGAGAAAAATGAAGGAAATAAGAGAAAATATCAGAAAAATTGGATTTTCCAATGGGAAATTGACATAAGAATCAAGGGAAGAGTTGGAAGTGCGCCTCAATGAGAAAATTGGGAAATTGAAGAAGAAATGAGGAAAATTGACGAAAAAGAGAGAAAATGGAGAGGAATCAGTTGAAATTGATAAAAAGTAGTGTAAATGGGCCCGAATTTACTGAAAACTGGAGAAAATTGCCAAAATTATCAAAAAATCAAGGAAAATCGCTCAGGATTGGAAAAAAACTAGGAAATGCATGAGAAACTTGGAGAAGTTGTTCAAAATTCACCGAAAACCTGGAAAAACTGTCGAAACCATGAAATTCACCAGGAAATGCGAGAAAATGGAGAAGATGAGATGTTGGAAGGGCGCTCCAATGAAAAATTGATGGAATTTGACGGGAAATCAAGGGAAAAGTGCGGGAAAATGAGGAAATTAACGAAATTAAGTTGAGAAAGTGATGAGAAAGTCTGAAAATTGGGGAAAAAGCAATAAATTGGAGTGGGAAAGCAAGATTTTGGCAGAATTCGAATTAAAAATTGGGGAAACAGCGGGAAAATTGGAAAAATCACAGATTTTCAGGGGAAGAAGGGGATATTTTGAGGGATTTTGATGGATTTCTGGAAGATTTTCAGTAGAAACAGTGCTGAACCGTGGATTTGCAAGGAATAGAGGTGTACTCTACTGATAATCATCAGAGAAACACTGGAAATCAAGGAAAATAAAGGAAAACATGAAAAATCCAAGGTTTTTGAAGGAAATTGGGAGAAAATCATGAAAATACACTGGAAAATTGAAAAAAATCGGAAAAAATCGGGAATTTGATAATTTTCTCAATAGAGCGCATTTTCAGCACATTGGAAATTTAGGAGACAATAGTAAATTGAGAATAGATAAAAAACTGGCTGAAAACCAGGAAAATCAAGAAAAAATTCAAAAAATCATGAGAAAAATGTCAATCTTAATCAATACTTTATTAGATAAATTGCCAGCGAAAAATGGGTGGAAAATCGCAATTTTCACGAGAAACGGCGACAAAGAAAAGAGAAACGAGATTGATAAGAGATAAGAAAAGTAACAAATCGATTAGAAGAAGGAGATTGATAAAATACGAATAAATAGTTGGGAATTTTGAATTTTAAGGAAAATTAAAGAAAAATGGAGAGTAAATTAAATTTTAGAAAGAAAATAAAATAAGAAAGTGATTTTCGAGGGGGAAATGGTGTAAAATTGAATTTTTTCAAAAATTCTTTGAAAATTTGGGGTTTTGAGTGGGGTTTCGGGGGGTTTTCATGAATTCTCACATGAAACTCAATATCTTCTGCGATCACGGCTTCTGCTGCGACGTCTTCCGCCACCGCCACCTCCACCGTATCCGTATCCTCCTCCGCCACCACCGTATCCACGACCTCCACCGCCGCCTCCCCAGCCTCCACGGTCTCGATCTCTGCCTCCGTATCCACCGCCACCACCTCCGCCGTATCCGCCACCTCCACCGCCGCCGCCTCCGCGTTGTGATGGGTAGTGTCCTGCTGCGTCGGCTCTAGAAAAGAAGGGGTTAGTTGGAGAAAAATGGCTAATTTTTGGGAATTGGGATTATTTTGAAAACAAATTTCCTGATTTTTGAATTCCATTTTTTTTTGGAATTTTTTAGAAATTTAGAATTTAGGGGTAAATTAGATTTTTTATTGTAAAAATCGGATTTTCTAGGTTTCAAATTTTCTGAAATTTTTTTTCGATTTTTTTTCTGATGCTTATGATTTTTTTCTGATTTTTAGGAATTTTTAAAATTTGATTTCTTGAAATTTTTCCAATTTTTTTTCAATTTCAGAACCTCATTTTCCTGTTTCAAAATCTTTTTATTTTTATTTTTCAGGTTCTTCCCCATTTACTCACCGTCGTCCACGTCTTCCGTACAGACGATCTCCGAGTTCCGATGAGATGGCCTTCAAGTGCATGAAGTTGCAGAATCCTCCCTTGCTGCACGTCGTCACTTCGTGTTGACGACAACGAGACTCCCGGAAGTCCGTGACTGGGCACAGTTCGGCGTAGATTGGCTGTCCGTTGAACCTGAAACAGTGATGATGGTGATAAGGGTGGTGATAAGAGAATTTTGATGGGGGTTTCCTGGTATTTGAATTTTCAAAAAATTCTGAAAATTGTTCACTAGTGATTAGAGTGATAAGAAGGAGACCAGCTTCATAAATAGTTTGAAAATCTATTTTTCTTGAATTTCCCCCAAAAACGTGCTCAAATGGCCCCTGTGCCTCGATTTCTCCATTTCACCAGTCCGAAACGAAGTGGACAGTGTGCAGTGGCACGTTCTCGTCATTGCACAGTTTTTGGGGATTTTTTCAAAAATTCTGGAATTTTCTAGAACGTTCTAGGGCGTTCTGGAGCCTTCAGAAGTCAAAAGGACCTCAAAAAATTGGAAAATTAATTTTCAAAAATTAAAAAAAAAAATTCTGGAGCCTTCAGAAGTCAAAAGGACCTCACAAAATTGGAAAATTAATTTTCAAAAATTAAAAAAAAAATTCTAAAGCCTTCTGGAGGCTTAGAGATCACTAAAAATTGAAATTTAGATTTTTTTAAAGAAAAAAAAATTCTGTAATTTTCTAGAGCCTTCAGGAACCATTTGGACCTCCAAAAATTGAAATTGAAATTTTCAAATTTTTTTTAAATCTAGAAAAATTCTGAAGCCTCCAGAAGTCATCAGAAGCCATAGAATTCTGGAAAACATAATTTTTCCTGATTTTCGGTCAATTTGGGCCAAATTTCATCGATTTTCAGTCATTTTCACCCAATTTTCTCCAAATTTGATGGATTTTTGTTCATTTCCCATCACTAACCATCTGTTATTCAGCTCGTTCTTCGCCTTTTCCGCGTCTTCCTCCTTCATGAATTTCACGTAGACGTTTCCGACCATGTGCTCTCCGATGTTCTCACAAACGTTGATTTCTTCGACCTCTCCGTACTTTCGCTCCATTTCTACGAACACCTCCTCGTAGAAGTCGTCAAAGTATCTCTGCTCTTCATCGTTTCGCTTTCCGACTTCTGTAAAGGACGGGGAATTGTGATTGAGGATTTTTCAGAACTAGAGTGATTTTTTTTCAATGAAAAACGTTCCTCCGGAATTATTTCAAATTTAAAAATTATTTTTTTTAGGTCCAAAATTTTTTTTGAAAATTGATAAAAATTTTCAACAAACGAAATAATTTTTTTTGTTGATAAAAAACTATTTTTTTTTAATTAGAGGAATTTTTTTAAAATTTTTTTAAATTAGAAAATTTTCAATTTTCCAAAAATATTTTTCTGATTTCGAAAATTCTTTTCAAAATTTAATTTAAAAAAATAGATTTTCAAATTTCCATTTTTCCCGCTCATTTTCTCTCCAACTCACTATCGAATGCATCGGCTTGACGAACATCCACCACAGGATTATGGTAGAAATTCTTTAGAACGACGGTCGGGGAGAACGTCGGCGTGTGGTGGGCCCGAGAACACTTGTCTCCGTGTCGGCAAGCTCCGGTCTGCAAAAATGGTGGTTTTAGGGGGATTTTTAAGTGATTTTTAAGGATGTTTCGAGATTTTCCTGAATTCTTGATGATTTTCAGGGGTTTTTGTTAGTTTTCAAGGGTGTTTAGGGAATTTCCTGGATTTTTTTGGTCATTTTTGGTGGTTTTTCAGTTATTTGGAGGGTTTTCAAGTGTTTTCTACTAAACATGTATCACTTTCTGATGAGATCGGCGGATTTTGCTAATTTTCACCAAAATTTAGTGGTTTTCAGGAAGTTTACAGTGAAATTGACAATTTCCATTTGATATTTCAGCAGATTTCTAGCAAAAATGGACATTATTCAGAAAATCCAGTGATTTTCTGCTAAGTTGAAAGATTTTGGGTGTTTTTTCTGGAAAATTTGGCCTTTTGTTGTGTTGTGTTTTTTCGTCGATTTCCTCAAGTATCGATTGATTTTCCCGCTGATTTGGTCGTTTTTCAACGATTTTGCTTGAATTTCACGAGTTTTTGGTGATTTTCGCTGTTTTCCAGCGGTTTCCATGGATTTTTGATGACTTCCAACAGTTTCCGGGGACTTTTCGGTGATTTGCACTGGACATTGCACAAACCTTGAAGAAAAACGAGCAGTTGACTTTGTCCTTCTCGGTTCCGTAGATGGATGCGAGGTACTCGGCTCCGGAAAGCCCATCGCCGTACGACATGGCTGAAAATGGGCGAAATTAGGGAAAAATTGGTGGAAATGGGTGAAAAATGAAGAAAAATGGGAAAAATAGGTGAAAAATGGAGAAAATAGGCCAAAAATAGGGAAAATGAGCCAAAAATAAGGAAAATAGGCGAAAATAGGGAAAATTGGCCAAAAATGGGGAAAATAGGCCAAAATTAGGGGAAATGAGTGAAATTTGAAGAAAAACAAAGAGAAACAGATGAAAATAATGAAAAATAGGTCAAAAATGGGGAAAATGTGGAAAAATAGGGTGAATTCGTAGAAAATGGGCCAAAAATGGGGGAAGTTGGGAGAAAATGGGAAAAATACACGAAAATCAATAAAAATAGTGGAAAATAAGGGAAAATGATGGGAAAATGCAAGAAAAAGGACAAAACACAGCTGGAGAACCGCAAATGACACAGAATGAGTGAGAATGGGCCTTCTGGTGATGTAGGCGCGCGGAACGCGGCCTTTTCTGCAGGAAAATCAATAAAAAGGTGACGTAGGACGGGCTCGCAGTAGAATACTGGGAAAATATGAATACAATTGAGATATTTGGACAGATTGACTCGATTTGGGAAGATTAGATAAGATTTACAGGGAGAATGATGAAATTGGTGGGAAAATGGGATTTTTATGGGTATTTTTGGGGATCTTGCAGGGAAAATAGGTTTTTGAAGGGGAAAATGTAGGGAAATCAAGAAAAAAGGGAAAATTTACGAGGAAAACTTGAAAAATTGTGAATTTTAGAGAAAAAAAATGAAATTTTGGTGATTTTTTAGAAATTTACAGTGGAAACGAATGGATTTTGCAGGAAAAACAGGGTTTTGGAGAGGGAGAACGTAAAAAAATCAGAAAAAAAGGGAAATTTAACGGGGAAAACTTGAAAAATTGTGAATTTTATACAAAAAGTGAAATTTTGGGGATTTTTTGAAAATTTTCAGTGGAAACGGATGGATTTAGCAGGGAAATACGATAATTGCAGGAAAATCGTGAAAAATTAGGAGAAAATGCGAAAAAACCGAGAAAAAATGAGAAAAATTGGAATTTTCGAAAGAATCCAAATTTACCCAAAAATCTTGGGATTTTTTCTGAGGAATTGATTAAAATACATTAAATATGGTTTTAAAAACATAAAAAATCAATATTTTTATTAAAAATTCAACAAAAATCCACAAAAAACTGCGAAAAATGTGACCGCTGACGTTCGAAATTCGAAATTGCAAAGTGCGGCACGGTTTTATGGGCGGGGCTTCGACGAGCGGTTTTGCAAGTGTGCGGCGCGGTTTTTACTCGATTTTATGTTCTGAAGAGCAGTTCACCTATATAACTCGGCTCAGAATACACCAATTTTGCCCATCTCAAGACATATTGTGGGTGATAGACTCTGGAATATGCTCCAGAATTTTCTGAAAAATTGCGTTGAATTCTGATGAGGTACGTCTTCAGAAAGTCAGGGGATCAGTGTGAATTGTTATCAGGAGTGATAAAATAAACCATTTTTTCATGGAAAAAATTTGAAATAAATTTTTGTAGACAGCTCAGAATTGGAAACCTTTAGGAGTCAATTTGTAGACCTCTTCTTCTTATAGAATTTGTGAAAAAAATAAAATTTGGTCAAGTGAACATTTTCCGTCGGTTTTTTGAGAATTTCGTCAAAACCAAGCATTTTTGAGTCCAGTGGCAGTTGACAAAGTTGATCAGCGTAAAATTCCTTATTGATTCATATAACTACATGCCACTTTTGGTCAACTTTTATTTTCTCCGAAAATCTCAAAAATGGAAAATGGATTTGGGCCAAAATTTCGGAAAAAATGGTTTTCATGGGAAAAAATTGAAATAATTTTTTTTGAATAGCTCAGAATGTGTAATGTTCATGAGCCAATTTGTAGACACCTTCTTCTTCTAGAATTCGTGAAAAAATTCAAAGTTACACACACAATTTTGTAGTTTGTAGTCTGAGAGCATGAAGTGGGTTTTCATGGAAATTCTCGAAAATTAGGCATTTTTGTGACTTGGCCCAGTTGACAAAGTTGATCAGCGTAAAATTTCCCATCGATCCATATAATTACATGCCCTTTTTTGTGATTTTTTATTTTTTTCGAAAATTTCAAAAATGGAAAATGGTTTTGCGCCCAAATTTCGGAAAAAAATGGTTTTCATGGGTAAATTTTGAAATAAATTTTTTTCGATAGCTCAGAGTGCGTAATGTTCATGTGCCAATTTGTAAACCTTTTCTTCTTATAAAATTTGTGAAAAAATTCAAAGTTACACACACAATTTTGTAGTTTGTAGTCTGAGAGCATGAAGTGGGTTTTCATGGAAATTCTCGAAAATTAGGCATTTTTGTGACTTGGCCCTGTTGACAAAGTTGATCAGCGTAAAATTCCTTATCGATTCATATAACTACATGCCACTTTTAGTCAACTTTAAATTTTTTCGAAAATCTCAAAAATGGAAAATGGTTTTGGGGGCCAAATTTCAAGAAAAATGGTTTTCATGGGAAAAATTTGAAATAAATTTTTTTGAATAACTCAGAGTTGGTAATGACTATGGGCCAATTTGTAAACCTCTTTTCCTTATAGAATTCGTGAAAAAAAATCAAAGTTACACACATAATTTTGTAGTTTGTAGTCTGTGAGCAATACAGTGGGTTTTCATGGAAATTCTCGAAAATTAGGCATTTTTGTGACTTGGCCCTGTTGACAAAGTTGATCAGCGTGAAATTCCCTATTGATTCGTATAATTACATGCCACTTTTGGTCAACTTTTATTTTTTTCAAAAATTTTGAAAAAAAAAAAAATTTTTTTTCAAATTTTTTTCAATTCTAAAACTTTATTCTCAAATCAATAAATTTCAATGTATTGCTCAAGGGAATCAATTTACAAAAAAAAACTTTTAAAAATCTCAAAAATCTGGAAAAATAGATGAATATCAATAAATTATGCATAAAATCTACAGAAAATCAATTAAAAAAATTTAAATTTGGGAAAAAAGTGAAATTCGCATCATCTACAGTATATTTTCATGTATATTCATCAAGGAAAGCGGGGAAAAATCAATAAGTTAAAAATTTGCAAAAAATCAATACATTCAATGGAATTATCCCTCAATTTTTACATAATTCGACGGGAAAAGTCCGGTTTTGGAGGGGTCCACGGCCCGGTGTCCGGACCACCATTCGGCTTCTGATCGATCAGTGATAACAATGTTATCACCGGTCTTGAATGATAACTCGTCGGCTTGGGAGGCATCGTAGTCGTAGAGAGCGATGGCTTGAATGGCTTTTGGGGTGGTTGGAGTGGTGGTCTGGAAGAAAATGGATTAGTGATAAGAGGATTGATAAAAATTCAATTGATAAGAAGCGAAAATGGTTTTGATTGGTGAAATTTTGAAATTTTCGCTGGAAATTGAAAAAGTGAAAAAAAAAATTTTTTTTCGAAATTTTGAATTTTTTGAATTTTCAAATTATTTTTTTTTGGGATTTTAAAAAATTTTTCTGAATGTGCTCTATTGTCAGAAAAAATATAAAATTTCAAATTTCGAAAAAAAATTATTTTGAAAATAAAAAAATTATTTTTTTTCATTTTTTGGTGATTTTAAAAAAATTCAAATTTTTGGAAATATTGTAAATGCGCTCTATTACTGAATTTTGTAAAATTTGAAAAAAAAAAATCATTTTTTTAAATTTAAAATTTCAGATTTTCCCAGCTGAAATCTCCAATTTTTCACTCATTTTTGACGATTTTTAGTTCCAAATTTTGGGAAAATGTTTCTGATTTTTTAAAAAGCGCAATTTCAATTTTCTGAAAATCCCAGTGTTTTTCCTACTATTTCTCTCTCAAAAATTGGAAATTTCATTCAAAATTTCAAACTTGGCGGGTAGGATATCTCGTAGCGAAAACTACAGTAAAATTTGCATTTTTCTAGCAAAAATTGATTCGAAAATGCAAATCTTACTGTAGTTTTCGCTGCGAGATATCCTACCCGCCAATTTCGGCGTCGCAACCAAAAAGTAGCAAAAAGCTGCCTTTTTCAGCAGCAAAACGGTTGCGACGTGTCCCAGTAGCGAAATGTCTGGTTGCGAAACGTCACGGTTTCAAAACGTCGCAGTAGCGAAACGTGAAAAAGTTGCGAAACGTCTGGTTTCGAAATGTCACGGTTGCCATTTGTCACGGAGCCCCAATTTCGAAATTTTGAATTTTCAAACTCGAGAAATGAAAAAAAAAACATCTCAATTCTCCCTTTTTCATAGATCCCATGTCTACCTCCTTATCATTATCACTCCTTATCAATGCTCACCTCCATAATCTTGACATAATCTCCGGGGAACCATCCTGCAACGGGTCTTCCGTCCCTCACGAGCTCTCCCTCCCACCATCCGGCCGCCGATTTCTCCCGAACCTTCACCGTTTCTCCCACTTTGATTCCCAATTGATTCGGTGCCGACGCCGTGAAATCCACAATCACCTTGGCTTCGCAAATCACTTGAGGACGTGTTATCAGTTGAGACGAAGGGGGCGGAGCTTCGTGTTGTTCTTGTTTCTCGACGTAATTCGCTGGGAAGATGCCTTCTTTTCCGTTGCACCGTCCTTTCCACCATTCGTCGTTTCTGGAAGAATTTGGAAAATGAGGAATTGATGATTTTTGAAAAAATTGAAAATTGATTTTCATGATGGGACATAAACTTTTGACAATTTGAAAATTTGAAAAATTTGGAAAAATCAAAAAAATATTTTTGGGGCATTTTTTGAGTTTTGTGAACTTCATTCAAATTGCAAAAGTGAAATTTGATTTTCGTGGCGAGACCCAATTTTTTAAAATCTGTTTTTTCGTGGCGAGATCAAAAAAACCTTGAAAAATATTTATTTCGTTGTGGGACCCAAAATTTGAAATTTTTGATTTTCGTTGCGAGACCCAATTTTTTGAAAAAAATTATTTTTCGTGGTGGGACCCAAAATGACCAATTTTTGAAAAATTCCTGGTGGGATTAAAAATTTGAAGAAAATTGTAAAAAATCAGATTTTCGCGGTGGGACCTGAATTTTCGAAAAATTGAAATTTTCCCATTTTCGTGGTGGGACCCAAAAGTTGGAGAAAATTTGCGAAAATTTAGATTTTCGCTGTGGGACCCAGATTTTTGAAAAATTGAATTTTTTTATTTTCTTATTTCGTGGTGGGACCCAATTTCTTGAATTTAATTTTTTTTTTGAATTTCAACTTTTCCAAAAATTTGAATTTTTAGAAAAATACCTTGGAATTCGTCTTTTTGGCATAATTGAAATTTGCCCAATATTTTTTTAAATTAGAAAATTGCCAAAAAATTCCAGAATATTCTAGAAGCCTTTAGAATTTCAAATATGAATTTTCAAGCTCTCTGAATCCATTTCCGTCTATTTTCAATTCAAAAAGGTGTCAAGAGCACTACTACTCACTTCTCGAGGACGAGAATCGTGTCACCGACACTCAACGCCAAGTCAGTTGGCTCAACGGCTTCGAAATCGTAGATGACAGTGTAGAGCTCGTCGGATGGGACTGCAAAATAAGTGATAAGATTAATAAGAAAATGAAAAAAAAGAAAACTTGGAACCTGAAAGTTTAAAAAAAAATTGATTTTTGAAAAATATGAAAATTTCAAAAAAATTTTTTTTTTAATTTTTTAAATTTTTTTTCGAGAATTTGAAAACTGATAATTTTCATTAAATTGGATTTTAGACTTAAAAAATTCAGAATTCAAAAAAAAAATTTCTCAAATTTTGGATTTATTTTTTGGGATTCTTGGATTTTTGAGTTTTCAGAATTTGGTAAGGTTGAAAATTGTGATAAATCTGATGAAAAGTGAAAAAACAACCAAAAATTAAAAAAAAAAATTTTGAGAAAGCGGCAAAATTTTTTTTTTCAAAATATTTAATTTTTGATATTTATTTTCCAAATTTCAAAATTGATACAATTTCCCAAAGGATTTGAATTTTAGGGTTGAAAATGGAGAAAATAGTAAAAGATAATAAAAATCAGAAATTTTTTTTAAAAATCCGAAATTTTGGAAAAAAAATTTTTTTTTTCAAAATTTCAAAAATTAGAATTTTCAGAATTTTTCAATTTTTTAGATATTTTAAAATTTTTTTCACAAATTTGGAATTGCATTTTTTCTGAAATTATTTTTCCAAATTCCCTATCTCCCAAACTTCAGAATCCCTTACCAATAATTGTCGAATCCTCTGGAACAACATCATAAACAGTAACATCAGCAGAAGCCGTCGGTTTTACGGGGGAAGAGAGGCCATTGGTCTGCGTGGGACTTCCGGGCGTCTCTTTCACGTAACTCTTGGGGAACCAACCAATCTCTCCAGCCGGATTACGTCCCTTCCACTTCATTTCTTGCTTCTCGACGACCTGGAGCTTTATTGGGTGAACAAAATGGGCATTTTTCACGTTTTTTCCTAGATTCTTCACGTGAAAATGAAAATGA
>LR539888.1:6349-87555 GCA_900536315.3 Caenorhabditis becei | reverse complement strand
CTAGATTTTTCACGTGAAACTAAAAATGACCTAGATTTTTCACGTGAAATTGAAAATGACCTGGATTTTCACGTGACCCGATTTTTCACGTGAAACCTTAAAAAAGGATGCATCAGATGGCCCCTGTGCCTCGATTTCTCCATTTCACCAGTCCGAAACGAAGTGGACAGTGTGCAGTGGCACGTTCTCGTCATTTGCATAGGCCGGATCCGATCCAGGGACCCGTCGTTCTAATGGCCCACCTGTTAGCCACAAGGCCAGATGGGCGGTGGGGAAGAGGTGGGTAGGAGGACGGTTTTAGTGGAGAGGTGGGGGTGGTAGCCGAATTCCAGAATTCTACGACTTCCAGAAGGCAGCTAAGATTCAGAATTCTTCCCTACACTTCAGAATCCTTCTCGCGCCTTCAGAATCTCACACTAACCTTCAGAATCCCTCCTACGCATTCAGAATTCTTCCCTAGCCTTCTGGATTTTTCTAAAGCTTTCAGAATCCTTCCTTATCCTTCAGAATCCCTATTACGTCTTCACAATCTCATCCCAAGCATTCCGAATCTCTCCCTAGTCTTCTGAATCCCTTCTAGGCCTTCAGAATTCGTCCAACGTCTTCAGAATCTCACCCTAGCCTTCTGAACTTTTCTAAAGCGTCCAGAATCCGTCCCCAGCCTTCATAATCTCTTTCCTGCCTTCAGAATCCTACCCTAACCTTCAGAATCTTTTTCAAGTCTTCAGAATTCTTCTCTATCTTTCAGAATCTAGACATACTCTTCAGAATCCCTACCTAGCCTCCAGAATCCCTCCTAAGTTTTCAGAATCATTCCCACGTCTTCAGAATTCCTGTCTAGCCTTCAGTAATCTACCCCGGACTTCAGAATTCTCCCCACGCCGTCAGAATCTTTCTAATGCCCTCAGAATCTCTCCCACGCCTTCAAAATCCCTCCCACGTCTTCAGAATCCTTCCAGAATCCCTTACCTTCTGATTTGTCTCCTGCAACTCCTTGATCCTGGCCACCTTCTCATCCCTTCCCGTCCGCATTTTCTCAATCGATCCAGTCACTTCGGCCACTGATTCCTTGGCTTTTCCAATGTCCATCTCGATGTCCGTCGCCTTTTCATCCAGTGCTTGCAGTTGGAATTGAAGCGTTTTTTCGCGTTGTTGACGCTGGGCGAGACGCTCGTTTTCTTGTTGTTTTTGGTTCTGAAAATGAATGGAATAGTGTTGGGAATCGGCTGGAATTGGGCTTTCGAATCCTAGAATTTTAGAATCTTGAGTCTAGGATTCAGAATTTTGACGTTGAGATTCAGAATCGCCAGAATCATGCAAATGCGGTCTACTGCTCAAAATTGATTCAACTAATGCGCTCCACTGAACTGCTCAATCTTTTTTGTTCGGTGGAGCGCACTTTTTCCTCTATTTTCGGAAGGTTGAAAGTGCGCTCTAGCGAAAATTCAGTTCAAGTTCAGTAGAGCGCATTTGCCATGACTATGAGAGTTCCAATAGATGGGAAAGTGTGCTCTACTGAACTTTGACAACCTTTTTGCAAGTTCGCTCTTCTGTACTCCACTGTACGTTTTCCAGATTCACGCAAACGCGCCCTAGCGAACTATTTAATTCAGTGTTTTGTGTCATTGTGCAAATGCGCTCTATGGCATATTCCTTGTCAGGATCTTGCAAATGCTCTACCGTACAATCAGGAGCAGTCCAGTAGAGCGCTCTTTCTCGCAACTCTCAGGGTTCACTGTTTCATTATGCAAATGAGCTCCACTTCCCTTTGATCACGATGCTGAAAGTTCGCTCTACTGAACTATCCGAGAATCAGTCCTAGACTCTGGTGCAAGTTTGCTCTACCGAACAAAAAAATTAGCCTTTTTCTAGCTCATGATGCAAGTTTGCTCCACCAAACATTCAAGTTTAGTGCAGTAGAGCGCACTACAAGGCTCTGGTGCAAATGCGCCCCACAGAACTAACAGAATTAGCTCTTTTTCCAGCTCCTGTTGCAAATGCGCCCCATTCAAAGCTTTACCTGCATCTGCTTGACTTTGGCCTTCTCCATCTGCGCCCTCCTCGCCTTCTCCTCCTCTTCTCTGCGTCTCTCCATCTCCTGTCGTCTCTTCCGTTCCTCTTCTTCTCTCTGCGCCTCCATCATCCGTTGTCTCTCCATTTCCCTCTGCCTCTCCATCTCCGCCTGTCGTTCCTTTTCCATCCGTTCCCTCTCCCGTTTCGCCTCTTCCTCCCGTTCCTTCTTCTCCAACTCGGCACGTCTTCTCTGCTCCTCTTCCTCCAGAATCTGACGTCTCCGCTCCAATTCGGCCTGTCCTTTGGCGAAGTTGTCCTGTCGTTTGTCCTCGAAAGTGCGTGGCAGAGGTGTCTTCTGAGGGGGCTCTGCTCCTGGCTCGAGTTCTGGAGTGTTGTTGGCCGAACGTGACGAGATTCCACACATTCGGACGAGCTCCGGTGGGGTGATCTTGGGGAGCGCGTAGCCGATCTGGAAAAATGGATATTTTGATAAAATTGCATTTGAAAAATGAATTATTTGCAAAAATTTGTGAAAAATTTTTTTTTTCTAATTTTTTATTTTGAAAAACTTCAAAAATAGCAATTTTTGAAATTCAGTTTATTTTTTCAGAAACTCAATATTTATGCAAATTGACAATAAATTTGTTCTAATTTTCAGGATTTTCTGAGAAAAATGAAAAAAAAATGTTTAATTAAAAAAATTTTTTTCAAGATTTTCAAAAATTTCAATTTTTTGAAACGTTAATTTTTTTAATATCAATATTTATGCAAATTAACATTAAATTTGTTTTTTTCTAAAAAATTATGAAAGTTAAAATTTTTTTAGAATTTTCAAAAAAAAAATTTTTGGAAATTTTTTTTTTATTTTTCAAAAATTTCTAAAAATTTCGAATTTTTTCTAATTTTTACTTTGAAAAGTGCAATCAATATGTAATTGTCTGCTTATCATTTTATCAGTTGAGCACTTTTTGATATCTCCATTCCTATTCGTGTTATCACTGAATTTGGGAACACCTACTGTGTTTTTGGCTATTCAATGGAAATTCACTGATAACTTGATAAGGAGCAGAGATATCAAAAAGTGGTCAACTGATAAAATGATAAGAAGGCAATTTCCTATCGATGATCAATTGATCACTTTTTGATACCTCTGCTCCTTATCAGGTTATCAGTGAATTTCTAAAAAAACAGTAGGTGTTCCAAAAATCACTGATAACTCGATAAGGAGCAGAGATATCAAAAAGCGGTCAACTGATAAAATGATAAGGAGGCAATTTTCTATCAATTCCGATTCTCATTGATAAGCTGATAATTCTCTATCACTTGCAATGCTCACCTTGAACATCTCGATCATATACTGCGAGATGGCGTACTCGTCCACCGACAGCTTTCCGTCCTTATTCACATCCGACAAGAACCACACATGGGCCAACACGTTCGTCGGCAGTCCGCTCAGTCCCAGTGCACTCCGGCCCACTTGACTCGACAGAAATCCCAGTCGATCCTTATCAAGGGCGTTGAAAAGTTGGGAGTACTTGAGCTTGTTGTGGTGGGGAATCGCCCAGTTGTCCAATTGGCGACCTTCGAAAACGCTGCGATCCGTAGAGGAAGGGCTGCCGGCTGGAATACAGGGAAGTGATAAGGGTTACCAGTGGTCAGTTATCAGAATTGGACCGTTTTTGGATTTTTTTGTGTGAAAATCGGCTAATTTGGACCATTTCTGGCCTATTTTGACCTATTTTGACTAATTTTCAGCCTATCAGCAAAAGGATGGGCTGCCGGCTGGAATAGAGGGAGTGATAAGGGTTATCAGTTATCAGTTATTAGAAAAAGTGAAAATATGGCTCTTTTGGGGACTTTTTCATCAAAATCGGTCAATTTTAGCTATTTTTGGTGAAATTTGACCAACTTTCCCTAATTTTTAGCGATTTTTCACGAAATTTCGGGATTTTCCGCCATTTTCAGATATTTCCAGCCATTTTTCTTCCCATTTCACTCACCAGAGATGGAATTGTGTCTCGAAGTGACATTGGCTCCTGGAATAGCCGCCGGTGCTGTTGGATACGTCGGGAATGCTTGCGATTGGGACATCCGACGCTCCGGAGTGCTCGTTTGGCTGAAGTCCACGCCTGGAAGATGGGGAAATGGGATTTGAGACGAATTTTATAGAATTTTCAGTGGAGTAAATGAAAATCGATTGGATTTTATCCTTTTCACTAATTTTCAGTGGTTTTAGAGGGTTTTGCACAAAAATTGGATCATTTTGGTTCATTTTGGACTGGGTTTGCTTATTTTTGGCAATTTTTATGGGAATCCAAGGGTTTTTGAATGTTTTCTAGGAAGATCTGGACAGTTTTTAAGATTTTTGGCTTTTTCTATCTATTTTTGATGAATTCCCGTCACTTTTTAGTGGTTTTTGAAGGTTTTCGTAGAGATTCGAAAATGTTCAGTAATTGTCGGCTATTTCCTGCTGTTTTAGATGGATTTTTGCCAAGCTTTGAAGATTTCCGTATTTTCTCAGTGATTTTGAACGTTTTTACAAGAATTGGCCATTTTTCGTTCATTTTTGAAGGATTTTGCTGATTTTTGGCTGTTTCCAGTTGTTTTTGATGGATTTCTGTCGCTTTTCCGTTGATTTTGATAATTTTCAGTCATTTGTTGAAACTTTTCTTGGATTTTTGGGTGTTTTTGGCTTTTTTTGGAGGGTTTCAGCCTAATTTTGTCAATTTTGATCGAATTCGGTTGTTTTTAGTGATTTTCTCTCGATTTTTGATAGTTTTTGGTGATTTCCAATGTTTTTCATCAATTTCCATTTTTTATTTTGACAATAACTCACTTCCATGTCGACTTCCGGGCCAGGGCATTGTTGGATGGTGTACGGGTGTGTTTCTGGCCGGTACGACCATCAGGGACGGCGGAAGTTGTGGGGGGAGGGGCATTCCGGCCAAGCAGTTCAGGGCAAGGCGCATGGCAATCGAGTACTCTCGGATGTCCAGACGACCGTCCTTGTCCAGGTCAGACAGCGCCCAGATCTGCAAGAAAAAGGGGACATTGGGGGGAAAGTTACAGGAAAATGACAGGTTTTTTGTTTTTATTTTTTTCAAAATTTTAAAATTTGTGGCATGACCCAACTTTGGGATTACTGTAACCTCAATTTATAGAATTTTTCGTAAATTTTTGTAATTAATTTTTCCAACATTTTTAGAAAAATTGAAAGATTTTGTTTTGTGAATTTTTGATTTTTTTAAATTTATTTTCCAATTTAGATTTTTCCCTAATTTTTGATTTCTTGTGATTTTTAGTGTTTTGAATTTTTCAGAAATTCGAAATTTTTTTAAATTATTGTATTCGCGGTGGGACCCAATTTCAAATTTTTTTTGAAAACAAAAATTTGAAAAAAAAAATAAAATTTTTTGTGAATTTTGGATTTTTTCCTTTTTTTTGATTTCAAAATTTAGATTTTTCCCTAATATTTGTGTTATTGGAAAACTATCATTTTTCGTGAATTTTCACTTTTCTCATTTTTCGGAAATTTCAAAGATTATTAAATTTATGGTTTTCGTGGTGAGACCCAATTTTTGAAATTAGAAAAAAAAACCTACATTTCTAGAAAAATTCTAATAATTTTTTTGTGAATTTTTGGATTTTTAAAAATTTTCAAATCTTGATTATTTGAAAAATTATCGTTTTTTTGTGAAGTTTTTTTTTGGAATTTTTCATAAATTTAAAATTTAAAAAAATTACTCAATTTCAAAAATTACAACAATCTGAATTTTAGAAAAATTTAATAAATTTTTTTTTGCGAATTTTTTGATTAAAATTTTTTTATTTTCAAATTTTGATTTCTCCCTGATTTTTTATTTTTTCTCAATTATTTTTTTGAATTTTTCCACATTTTTTACTTATTTTTCTATATTGTCATATTTTCTGTACCTGGGAGAGGAGTTGGGTGGGCAGATTGCTCCTCATGAGTGCGTTTCGGGCGGTCGCCGCGTCCATATAGGGCTGTCCGGCCGTCAATTGACCGAACAGAGCCAAGTTCTTCTGGTACTCGGCATCCGACACTTCCCATGGGTTTGTCATCTGGAAAATTAGAAAATTGATAAGGTGATAAGACGGGAGTGATGAGGAATTGGAAATTGAGCTTTGAGAATTGATAAATTGATAAAAGGGCAGTGATAAGAATTTTTAGAATGACAAAAAAATTGAAAAATAAGGGAAATTGAATTTTTTTGAGAAATGAAAATTTTTAGATTTTTACAGATTTTTGAAATTTTCAAAAAAAAATTATGGATGGAATTGATAAAGTGATAAGGGGGAATGATAAGAATGAACAATAAAATAATAAACAAATTTGTAAAAAATCAAAAATTACTGGAAAAAGGAAAATAAAAATTTTTACAAAAAAAATTTTTTTTTCAAAATTAATTTTTTAAATTCAAATGTTAACTCTGGGATAGTGATAAAGAGTGATAAGAAGTGGTGAGCTTGAAAATTTTTCACAAAAAAATATGTAATTGAAATAAACAATAAAAATAAATTTTGAATTTTCGATTTTTTGAAAATTGTTTTTTAATGTTTTTTTTTTCAAACTTATTTTTTTTTAAATTTTAACTTCGGGGTAGTGATAAGGGGTGATAAAAATGATAAGAAATATAATTTTTTACAAAAAATTAAATTTTGAAAAAATTAAAAAAAAATTTTTGGATTTTTTTTGAACATTTTGCCAAATCCGGTTTATTTTATTTTACATTTCAATTTCCATTTTTATTTTTGATAAAATGTTTTCAATAGAGAATAATCTGATAATCTAGAAAAGGAAAAAAAAATTCTGAATTTCCTGGATTTTTCTGGGATTTTTTTCAATTTTTTTCCAAAATTTCCTATATTCTGATAACTGATAACCCATTGATAAGCTAAATTTTGACCGCACTACAACTTTTCCCAAGTTGTGACTCATCTGCTTCTTTTCTCGTTTTCCCTGAAGAGAAATAGAGAAAGAAACGAGGAGAAATAGGATGTAAACGGAAGGAGGTCAAATGACGAGGGACGACGAGAGAGTGTGTGGAGACGAGAGACGCAGACAGTTGAGAGGGTATTTATGTTTGGATACGTTTTATGGAGGAGGAGAATGGAAAAGCGAAAGAGAAAGGGTATCAATTTCAGAATCAGATGACGTGACGTCAGTGGATTCTGATTCTGAATAACAGATTCTGGAAAGTGAAAAAGAGAGGAAATTGGATATTTTCCATACTTTTTGATTATTTTTGGGTTTAAAACTGGAAATTGCTAGAATTCTGGGGAGTTTAGGTGAAAAATTGAAATTGATGAAATTTTGTAATTGTGCTCTATTGAACTTTCAATTGGATACAATGGGTCTTGAAGGGAATTAGATGGGTTTTTAGAAAAAGGAGCCGGATTGGAGAATTGGTGAAATTTTAAATTTTTTGAAAAATTAGAGCTGCTTTTGTGATAAATTGATAAGATGATGAGGATTTTTTTCTAATTTAAAAAATTGGAAAATTTTGGAAAAATTGAGAGAATTGAAGAATATTGGATTTTTGAACTGGAATTCCAGAAAAAGAAATTTTTGTAGATAGAATTGTGAATTTTTAATTGAATTTTAGTGAAAAATTGATAGAAAATAAATTTTTGAAATTTAGAAAAAATTGGAAAAAATTGAGAAAACTGGGAAAATGGAAAATTGAAATTTTCCAAAAATTTGAAATTCAATTTTTTGAAAATTTTTTAAATTTAGGAAAATTCTGAATTTTAAGATGGAGTACGGTAAGTAAAATGCAATTTTTATAGAAATTTTTACAAAAAATTCAAAAAAATTCACATTTAGAAATTAAGCAAAAATTTGACAAATTTTTGAAAAAATTTGGTTATAAATTTGAATTTTTATCATTTCAGAAGATTCTAAATTTCCAGAAGAATTCTGTAAAATTAAAAAAAAAATTTGGATAATAATTTTTTTTTTTTTTTGAAAACTTTCAATTTCAGGTCAGAATTTTTTATTTTTCTTTCATATTTTCAGAATTTTTTAAAATTTATGCCAATTTATTTATTTTTCTTTTTCAATGCTTCAGAATCTCTAAAAAAAACTTCAAAAAGCCCAGAAAAAAAAGTTATTTTGCCAAAAGAAAAAAGGGGAAAGCTTGGTGAGCCGAGATGCCGTGCATGTCGTCCCTCCTATTCTTTCCCCGTTTTTCCTTTTTTTCGCATCGATTTTTCTTCTGAATATGTATGTATTCTGTGGCGAGAAGAAGAAGAAGAAGTCGTCCGTCTATCCTCCGCAACGATTTTCGTGGTCCAGGGGACGAGAGAGTGTGTGGAGGGGTGGAGACGCAGAGAAATGGAAGGGGAAGGGGGAGAAGCTTTGGGGGGAACATTTCATGGAAAAGAGGAGGGAAACGAGGGAAATAGGGGAATGCTTTTATGCAAATTGTGAGAGTTTCGGGGCTAGGTTTGAAAGGGAGAATAGAGAGAGATTGGATGGGTTTGAGGGAGAATATTGGGGAAAATTGAAAATTTTCATTTTTTCATTTAGAAAATTGATTTTATTTTTTGAATTATGAAAATAATTTTTTTGAAAAAGGGGATTTTATGAAAAATGGAAAATTTTCATTTTTTTTTAGAAAATTGATTTTTTTAAAATTACATTTTTTTTTCTGGAATTTTATTAGAATTCGAAAAAATGATTTTTTTTCAATTTTACGATTTTTGCAGGATTTTTGAGAGGTTTTTGGATGGGGGTTTTTTTTTGTGAATTTTTTTTTGTTTTTGATATTTTATCATTTTTGAAAAATTTTAATCAAATTTGAAAAAATGATTTTTTTTTGCAATTTTTCGATTTTTAGCAGGATTTTTGAGAAGTTTTTGAAAGTGTCCACTTTCATTTTTTTGAATAATACTTTTTTTCAGAAGAAAACAAAATTTTCAAATTAAATCCATAGAAAAAACCAAGAAAAAAAAGTAAAAATCGGAATCCAACCGATGTGAAAAATAACAAATAGAAACTCAAACGAAAAAATTATTTTTAATTTTCAGTTTTTTATGCATCAAATTGTAACAAAACAAGAGAAAATTGCACGTAAAAAAATGAGAAAACTGGAGATTTTTTGAAAGAAAAATCACAAAACTGGAGATTTTTGGAATTTGATTGAGAAACCGTCTTAAAAATTGATAACTGATAAGAAAATGATTATTGTGGAGGTCTCTGATAACGATTAGTCGGTGGAGTCCTCGGTGATCTCGATTCGTCCCTTCTGTTATCAGTGACTCCGGCTGGAAGTGGCATCTGACTGATATCAGGCGTCTCCGAGAAAACCATCTGGAACTCGCCGTTCTTCTTCGCTTCGCCATTTTTTCCGACTGCCAGGGTTAGACCGCCCTGTGATAAGGATAGTGATAAGGAGGTGATAAGAAAGTGATAAAAATTTTTTTGGGATTTTTTAGAATTTTTTTGGGCGAAATTTGGTGGATTCTGGTGGATTTTAGGGGGATTTCAATTTAAAAAATTTGAAAAAATTATTTTGAATTTTTTTTTAATTTATGGGGTATTTATTGATTTTTCATACCTTTCTAAAAAATTATGAACGTTTTTTATTAAAAAAAAATTATTCTTCCATTTTTACCTGAAATATCGATGTGTAGGCGTTGCGGAACTTCAGAATATCGCCCGGCTGGAATGGAGTCGTGTATTCGGGATTCATCAGTGACACGTTGATGGATCCTGAAGAAAATGTTAGAAAAATTGGATTTTTTGGCGAAAATTTGAAATTTTTGGGATTTTTTAAAGAAAATTGGCTATTTTTAAATGTTTTTATGGTTTTTTGAGGAAATTTGAGGTTTTTAGTGGTTTTTTCTTGATTTTTTTACTGGAAATTTGATTTTCACAGCTTTTTTCAAGAGTTTTCGGTGATTTTTATTGATTTTTATTGAAAAACCATGGAAAACAACTCACCAGTTGCATCAGCCACCTTCATCGTTATGATTGTGCCACTTTGGGTTCTGCGATGTATTCCTGAATGTTATTTATTGATTTTTAGATGAATTTCATGAAAATGGTGGTTTTTTGAAGGTTTTTGGGGAAATTTGTGAAAAATTTGGGGTTTTCAGTGATTTTCGGTGATTTTTCTCGGTTTTTCCAAGATTTTACTGTTTTTTATCATTTTTCTTATCAATATCACTTACCTCCATCTAGCACAATCACTGTTGCGTTGAAACCCGACATATTCGGTTGAAGTTGGATGAGTGGGACGTCGGACATCTGGAAAAATGGAAAATCCGCGAAAAATTGGGGGAATATGGGTTTTAAGAGGTGATATGATAAGGAAATTGATAAGAAACAATGATAATTAGTGGGAAAATGAAGAAAATTGAGGAAAATCGGCGAAAAACGCGAAAAAACTGTGAAAATTGGTGATTTTTGCCCGTAAATCGACCCGATAATTAGGCTCCGCCCCTTTTTGCAACAGCGCCGCACGCTTTTTTTGGAGGGTTTTTTGAATTTAATTTGAATTAATTTTGTCGAATTTCAGGTTTTTTACAGAGTTTTTCGATGGAAAACGTTTATTTTTTGGGTAAATTTCATGAAAAATCGAGTGATAGCACGTTATTGATTGATTTTCAGTGATAAAAATGATAATCTGGGTGAATTTTTGGGGAAAACATGAAATTGGATGCGGTAAATACAGAAAATTGAGGTTAAAACGAGTTGAATTGGCGAGAATTGAGTTATTTGATGTGAGATTTTCATTTTGTGAGTTCTTTGTAGGCGTTTCTCATGATTTTGGTGATTTTGACGTTGGAGAGGGGCTGAAAATCGGAAAAAGTGATTTTTATCTTTAAAATGTACCTTATCATGATTATTAAGCTGATTAATCATATCCTGGCACGTTCTAGCCAATTTTTGAAATTCCGGACTTTTATTTTTGATCAGGACGGATTTTTGCAGGGTAAGGAAGTGCTTCAGGCTGGAGGTAATGTCGTTTCTGGAAAAATTTGAATTTTTGAAATAAATTTTTTGTTGTGAATTTTATAATGTTTTTGAATTTAGAAAAATCAATAATTTAAGGGAAAATTTGATTTTTTTACAAAAAAAATTTTTTTGGTGTTTTTTCAATTTTAATTTTTTTTGTAAATAAAATAAAAACTAACGGATTTGGCTGTGACAGCACTTGAATTTCGTTCTCTTCTTCAACTGAAAAATCCCATTCATCCGGAATCGGAACGAAATCTGTAAAGTTATCGAAGCTGTCCGGCACACGGGGATTCTCGTCGCTTCTCGGAGTTTCCAAGATCTCTTCAATATCCGAATCATTTTCTTCGATTCGTTCGTTATCCCAAACATGGCGAGCTTCTTCAATGGCAACTGAAGGACCCGAGGATTCACTGAAAAATTGGAAATTTTTTTTTTTTTTTAATTTTTTTTGTTAATTTGTTGAAAATGAATTTATTATTGCCGTCCCGCGACGAGTCACCTGGTGGGTCTCGCCACGAAAATGATTTTTGGCTGTAATACGGCTTCTGGACAGGGTTTTCTTACTTTTTCTGTTGAAAATAGGTAAAAAGGCATGTCTTCAATCATTTTCAACCAAATTCCAGTAATTTCCACCAATTTTCAGTACAAAAACATGAATTATTGGTTGTTTTGCCGCTTTTTACCAAAAACACCTCATTTTCACTTAAAATCGGTGGAAACTGCTGAAATTTGGCTGAAAATGATTGAATTCACCTAATTTCACCTATTTTCATCATAAACAGTGTCAAATCCTTGTCCAGAAGTCGTATTTGAGCCAGAAACCATTTTCGTGGCGACCTATTTTCATCATAAACAGTGTCAAATCCTTGTCCAGAAGTCGTATTTGAGCCAGAAACCATTTTCGTGGCGAGACCCACCAGGTGACTCGCCGCGGGATGGCAATAATATAAAATTAAAAATTGAATTTATTGTATTTTTTAAACTTTAATTTAATTTTTTTTTAATTAAAAAAATTTTTTTTTTAATTTTTAATTTTTTAAAATTTTGAATTTTTTTTGCATTTTTAAAGATTGTGTAAAAATTTTTAAAAATCGAATTTATGATATTTTTGAGAAAAAACGACAATTTTAATTTTTTTTTTGAAAACTGAAAAAATTTTTTGAAAATTAAAAAAAAATGTTTTTTGAATTTTAAAATTTTAAAAATTAAATTGTTTTTTTTTGAAATTTTTAATCATGAAAAAATATTTTAAAAATTTAGGTTATGGCATTATTGTGCTAATAATACTAAAAAAAATTAAAAAATTAAAAAATTTCGAATTTTTTTAATTTATTTTTTGAATTTTAAAAAATTTTTCAAAAATTGAATTTATGGATTTTTTTTGTGAAAATTAGCTTTTATATGAAAATTGTTAAATTCTAAAAAATTCAAAATCATTTTTTAATTTTTTTTACTAAAATTCACCTCCCAACAATCGACGCCTCCTGCGACATCACAAATTCTCGGCTTATTGGCTCTTTTCCCGAATTATAAATTGTTTCGCCGTTTTTCTTGTACATAATCACACGTCTCTGATCATCCAGCTTGATTTCAATCGAATTATGAAGACTGAAAAGTCAAAAATTATGAATTTATTTTTTTTTTTCGAAAAAAAACGTCTTTTCTACTCACTTGGCCATAAATTTTTGGCTAACTGGAGTACGGGAAGCTATGAGCATCAAAATCTTTTTTTCCAGAGAAAAATCAGAATGATTTTCGATTTGATGACGAATTTTCAGCCAACTGCAAGCATTTTTAGGGGAAAAATTGATTTTTTTCAGATTTTTTACTCACAGACGGTAAATTATTGGATCACTTCGCTGAGAATTGAACTCTATCTTGAAATTCTTCCACAATTCCGTCATATTCAACGGCTTTTTCTCTTTTTCGGCGTTTCTGGCCAAGTACTCGAACATTGCTTGTTTCTCGTCTGGATAGCGCTTGCGATGCTTTATTGGCGCTTTCGACATGGTTTTGGCTGGGAAATTGATTTTATCAATTGATAAGGAACTTATTTTGGAGGAAAATTGGAGAAAAATGGGGGGAAATCGGAAGAGAATGGCTGAAAACTTGGAAGAAACCCGAAAAACATTGAAAACTTGTTTGTCGTGCCGAGACCTGCGGAAGATTTGGAACATGCGCCTTTAAAATTACGGTAGCGGAAGTTTTCTCAATTTCGAACAAGAAAGTCCTAGTTTTCGCATTTTTTGACTATTTTCGGCATTTTTTTGTTGAAAATTTTGTTTATTATAATTTTACTAATTGTGTAGCGCTGTTTTACATAAAAATCTCATAAAAATCCGCATATTCACATTAAAATCTGTTGCAAACTTGTTTTCGTGGTGAGACCCTCTGACAAAATGATGCATGCGCCTTTAAGGTACCGTACCGTTCGCAATGCTTTTTTCATTCATTTTCGACAGTTTCTCCTCAAATTTTCTCAATTTTAGCTAATTTTTTTCCCGTCTTCTCATATTTTCCTATTATTTTTCTATCAATTCCCTCATTTTCAGCTCCTCAAAAATGTCCTCACCCCGGAAAAAAATTCGGAAAAATCGGCAGAGCACCAGTTTCTTCTCGATTGCCGAAGACAACGAAATGACACGTTTTTGGGTGGAATACGTGTCAAGAGACTACAAAAAAAAACCAATTCGGCAGATATGGCACAAATTTATAGCTCAGAGCCAAAGTGAGCGGTCTATTAGTAGCTTGACGTCAAGGTTCGTCTATTTTTGAGAAAAAAAACATTTTTTTAGCTAAAAAAATTTTTTTGCATGAAAAATTGATTTCCGTTAAAATTTTATGAGTGGGATAATTTTTAAAATATATAAAAATTTTAAAAAATTGAAACAAAAAAAATTCTGAAAACATTTATTTTTTAAAGCAGAGTTTGATAAATTGAATTATTATAAAAAAATTTTAAAATTTAAAAAATTGAAAAATTGCAAAAAAAAAATTTTTTTGAAAATTTTGAGATTTCTGATTTTTATAAATTTTTTCGCCAATTTTTTTTAAAAATTCCCCCCATTTTCACCTTATTTTTTCCAGATTCCGTGTTCATGTGGCCCCGAAGATCTGGAAAATGATCAATTTGGATTTGGACACCATCGTGAAAGTGCTCTTCATCTCAAGAAGTCATGTCGAGGAGGAGTATTTGAAGGAGTTAGTGAAGAGGGAAAAATTGAGGGAAATTTGAAAAAATAAGAATGAAAAATCAATAAAACTAGAAAAAAAATAATTTAAACCAAGAATAATTTCTAAAAAAATGCAAAAAAAAATTTTTTTTCAAATTTTTCAAAAAATTTCCAAAAAATAAAAAGTCAATATTTTCTAGTTTTTTTTAAATATTAAAAGTTGAATTTTTCAAAATTTTCTTTTAAAAAATTTTGATTTAAAAATTTTCAAAAAAAAAACTTTTTTTTGGAATTTTCAAAAAAAAAATGTTAAAAATCAATTTTCTAATTTTTGGATTTTTTTCACTGAAATTCTAAAAAATTTTTGTTTTCAATTTCCAGAAAAATGCATCATTCTTTCCTAAAAATTTCAAAAAAAAAAAAAACATTTTTTTCTTGCTATTTTGTCAAAATTTCACCAAATTTAAAAAAAAAAATCTATTTTTCTTGTTTCAGGGATTTTTCTTCTAAATTTTTGACAAACTTCTCGTAAAAATCTGGAAAAGGCTGTTTTTTTTTTAAATTTTCTAGAAATTCATTGAATTTCACCCATTTTCTTTCCAGACTCCGAAACCTGGCGACTGTCCAAGTCGACGAGAAGAATCTGATCCTCAAGTTCCAAGATCCTCGACCGAACGGCTTGAATCTGATCTACGACCCACCGTATCAACTCAAGAGTCTTCAGAATCGACACGCAAAGTCGGAACCCACAGAATCGTCGGATTCAGAAGACGACGTCGAAGTGGACGGTCCTGTTCCGATGCCGATTCCGATGGGTCAGATAAAATGGGAACAAGAGCCGGATGAAATGGATTCGGAGAGTTATCTGACGGAAGCGTGGCATCGGAATCAGAGGAATTCTGGAGATGGATTCAGAAGAAGAAGTGATGAAATGATGGCATCGAGGGAGATGGTCATGTTCGCCACGTCGTTGAAGGGAATGTTTGATTCACAAGCGGAAATGATGAGAGAATTGGTGAAGGGGACGACTGAGAAAAGGTGGGTGATATTGGTAAAGATTGAAAAGAAAAGATCATTTTTAAATTTGAAATAATTGGAGATAATTTTATCCGATTTTCAAAAAAAATCGAGTTTTTTTTTTTGAAATCCAAATAAAAAATTCAAAAAATTGGAAAAAATTGAAATTTATTTTTTTTCTGAAAATTCCAAAATTTTCAAAAATTAGAAATTTTTTTTAAATTGAAAAATTGAAAAAAAAATTCTTTTTGAAATTTTTGAAATTGTTCTGCTAATTTTATTTTTAAAAATTTCAGAGTTTTTTAATTGAAAAAATTTTTTTTTCAAATTGTCGATTTTTCTGAAAATTTTATGATTTTGAAAATTACAAAAATATATAATTCTGAGGAATTGTTATCTTAAAACACTGAAAAAAACCAGCTTTTTCAAAATTTAAAAAAATCTGAAAATTAATTTTTATCTGTCAAAAAAAATTTTTCAATGCTGAAATTTTCCGAAAAATTCCAATTTGGCTTTAAAAAAACCATTTTTATATTTTTGTAAAATATGCACAATTTCATTCCAAAACAAACAAAAAAAACCAAATTTTTCCAAAAAAATATTTTTTTGAAAATTCTGAAAATTAAATTTTTGTTTTCAAAAAACTATTTTCTAAAAACCTGAAAATTCCCAAAAAGTTCCGATTTTGCTAAAAAATAAATTCTGGGATTTTTCTGAATTTTTCCGGAATTTCTGCTGGTTTTTCGGAAAATTGTTTTTTTTTTCAATTTCCCAAAAATCACTTTTTCCAATTTTCCAGAATTTTCAAAATTCACTTTTTTTTCCTCCAAAAACTGATACTTTTTTCAATTTCTTCCATTTCCAGACCTCCTGCCCCTCCTTCTGCTGCTCCGGCTTCCCGTGCTCCATCCTCCTTCAGTGCCTTCTACTGTGCCACCTCCTCTTCCTTCAACTCCCCAACCAATTCCAATTCCACAACTTCCAACTCATCTACCGTACCTCCATCCACGTCATCAATCAATACATCCAAAAAAGGCTTTCTTTTCCTGCTCCGAAGCCTTGTCCTCGGCATGGACCGCCCGGATTTCGAGCCGATTCGTCGCAGGATTTCACGCGAAATTCAAAAAATCGGCGATGGCGATGAGGTACGGTAGGCACTGAACTTTACGACAATTTGCACAACATTTTTTTCCAATTTTTTGAATATTCTCGTTCAAATTTGAGCTGAAAAAGGTCATTTTTAGCAAAATTGATTTTTTTTTTAATTTTCAAAATTTTAATATTATCGATTTTCCAGAATCTTCCTGTGAATTCTATCAAAATGGCCCTGGAAAGTGTGCTGGACATTGTCAAATAACGGATTTTTCGAAAATTTTATAATTTAACCCCTTTTTATTCTGATTTTCTTGTGCATATGTATGTTTTTAGCGATTTTTACCATTTTTGACGATTTTTAGCAATTTGGGATCCTTTGTGATTTTTGAATTGGCATGAATTTAAATTTGCCGCCTAAAAATTAAATTTTTTTAAAAATTCAAAATTTCAAAAAAAAAAATTGAGACGCGCTGCGGTCGCGTCGCGGTTAGAGCGAATTCAAAAAAAGGTGCTTAGATTTCAAGCTTTTAGGCTTAGATTTCAGGCTTTCGGGCCTAAATTTCAAGCTTTTAGGCCTGGACTTCAGGCTTTTAGGCTTCAAAAAACACTAATACTTGATTTATAACCAAATTTATTGAAAATTACAAAAAAAAACATTACAAAAATTGGCCTCATTTGTGATACATCTTCTCTTCTTCAGCTACTGAAAAAAATTCATATATATTTTTTGGAAAATTTTAAAAACTGACCGCCCGAGATCGACTGCGATGAAGTCGTGGTCATAAACCTTCTTCTAGTCAGATCTTCTTCTGACGACGAATTCTGACCGAGAGTCTTATTGCTAAGTTTGGATATCTTCTGAAAATCAATAATTTATAAAATTCCGGTGGATTTCACCTTTTTCTTACCTTTTTTTGTCAAAAATTCTTCAAAATTAAAACAGGAACTTCAGTAAAATCAGAAAATAGCCTCCTTCTGGTGGCAGTGATAAGCATAACTTTAATAAAAATCGGGAGAGGGGGTCACCTTCTGGCGACCGAGTTGTTGGGGGGAATGAAGGGAGAAGATGGGGAAAAGGGAGGGGCAGCTGACGTGGATGTAAACAGAGGGTATCTTATCAGTGTGATAACGAATCAGCCAACTTGCAAATTGGAGGGTAAACAGAGAAAAGATCGGAATGCAAGCTTTTGGGCCTAGATTTCCGGGGTCACCCTTATGGGTCTCGCCACGAAAATGGTTTTTGGCTGGAATACGGCTTCTGGACAAGGTTTTGACCCTTTTTCTGGAAAAACGAGTAAAATTCGGGTAACACAAGTCAAATTCCAGCAGTTTCCACCTATTTTCAGTACAAAACCATGTATTTTCGAGTATTTTGCCGCTAAACCCCTGATTTTCACTAAAAATTGGTGGAAACTGCTGAAATTTGGCTGGAAATGATTGAATCTACTTATTTTCATCATAAAAAGTGTCAAAACCTTGTCCAAAAGCCGTATTTCAGCCAAAAACCATTTTCGTGGCGAGACCCACCAGGTGACTCGCTGCGGAATGGTAATAACTCGGCTCAAAATGGTCCGTTTGAGCTCAACTCTGGACATTTTGTACTTGAGTGGACTGGAAACATTCCCTAGAATTTTAGTGAGGATACATGAAGATTCAGATGAGCGACGTCATCTGGGATTCTAACTTTTAGGCTTGCAGGCCTATTCAACCCCCAAAAACACCAAAAACTTGTCATAAATACAAACATATTTATTTGGAATTTCAGTTAATAAAAAATTAAAACCAAACATTGTCTGTTTCTCTCGCAACTCATCTCGTGTCAGTTTCCACCTGGAAAATAATCATTTTAAGCTTGATTTTGAACAAAAATATGTTTTTCTCACCTTTTTTTCAAAAGTCTCTCCACAGGTGGAGCCATTTTCCAGAGAGTGATTGTTCATCTGTAAAATCATCATTGGAAACTTCAGAAAAAAACGAAAATTTTTACCAATTTGCCAAAATTTAGAGTTGAGAAGCCGAGCGCCTTTTTCGATCTGCACTCGCATTCTTCTGTCTAGTCGTTGATTATTCTTGTGATAGCTGCAATAAAAATCAATAAAATTGGGCTGGAACTTATTGAAATAAGGCTTTTTTCACCTTTTTTCATGAAAACAAGTTTTAAAAAATTGGTCTAGAAGCCGTATTTCAGCCAGAAACAATTTTCGTGGCGGGACCCATTTGACTTACCTGACATATCCTTTTGGTAGCTTCTTCCTTATCGAAGATGGATTATCAGTCTTTCTTCAATAGTTTGAGTGAAGAGAAACAGTTCTTTTTCGAGATTTTCCCAATTTTTGATGGGTTTTTCTGGAAATTTTGAACAAAAACATATTTTTAAGCCTAAAAGCTAAAAGCCATTCACTTACAGCCTCCTGAGGAAAATGTGTTTTGTGTCGCATTTCAAAATCCAATTGAACTTCAGCAAAATCAAAAAATAGCCTCCTTCTGGTGGCAGTGATAATCAGTGATAAGCATAACTTTAATAAAAATCGGGAGAGGGGGTCACCTTCTGGCGACCGAGTTGTTGGGGGAATGAAGGGAGAAGAGAGGGGAAAGGGGTGGGGCAGCTGACGTTATCTTATCAGTGTGATAACAAGCCAGCCAACTTGCAAAATGGAGTGTAAACAGGGCAAAGTTACGAATCAGTGATAGCGTGGAGGGTGCCAGACGGTCAGAGAGACGAGAGAGTGTGTAGAAGGTGGAGGTGGCAGAGATAGGGTTGTGAGTAGAGGGATGGGTCTTGGAACGAATAGTATACTTTGGAAATTGGGGCTTTTCGGCTTTTCGGGTCTGAATTCCAGGCATTCAGGTCTAGGTTTCAAGCTTTCAAGCCTGACTTTGGGAGGTTAAGCTCAGAAAACTTAACTTATCTCGAGAATCTTCAGAGATTGATAAAAGTGATCAATTGATAAAATGTTGCTTATCAAATTTCCTAGAACTTTGTAGTTGATCACTTTTTTCTATCTTTACTCCTTATCAAGTTATCAGCTAATCAGTTGAACACTATTTTTAACTACTGATAACTTGAAAAGGAGTGAAGATAGCAAAAAGTGGTCAACTACAAAGTTGTAGAGAGCAAAATTTCCTATCGATTGCACATCTTATCACTCTAATTTGATCTTGTTATCACTGAGTTTTTTCAAATTTAAAATTTCAATTTTTTAAAGACAATTTATTCAGAAAAATTCAAAAATTCAAAATTTTAAAAATCACAACATTTTTCTTCGCCGAAAGTGGCATTGAAGCGTGTCTCCGAGATGGAACTTCTGAAATTTTTTCCTTTTATTTCTTTGAAAAAATTCCAAAAATCACAAACCTTTCCATTTATTTGTTGCGTACCGCCATCTCGAATTCCACTTGATGGCGATTGTCTCAAGCTCTTTTTCTTTCAAACGCATTTCCTGGAGAATGATTCCCATATCCATTCCCAGACGAATGTGAAAAAAAAGAAGAAAAAAAAATCTGAAAAAAATTAATGTAAGATTCGAGTAGATTTCTCATTTTTAGAGAAAAAAGTTTGAAAATTTGAAAATTTGAAAAAATTCACAAAAAAATGTTTTTTTTTTAAATCAATTTTCATAAAAATTGAGGAATTTGAATAAAAATTTTTACAAAAATAAATCCAAAAGTTTCAAAATTCAAAAATTTCTAAAAAAAAATCAAGATTCAAAAAGTTCAAATTTTTAAAAAATTTAATTTTTTTTTCAATTTTTCGATTTTTTTATTATTCCATTTTTTCCGAATTTTTAAATCAATTTTTATAAAAAACTGGGAAAATTCAAAAATTTCAGAAAAAATTTTTTCAATAAAAATTTTTTTTTAACTTTTCATAATTTTTTTTCTAATTTTATTTTTTTCCCTTTTTTTTTCAAATTTATTTTCATAAAATTGAAAATTTCTAACAAAATCTGAAAAATTTTTTAAAAATTCAAAAAAAATGTTTCATTTTTTATAAAAATTTTTAAATTTTTTATAAATAATTTTTTTTTCAATTTCATTTTTTTTTCAATTTTTTCTAAATCAATTTTATAAAAAATTTGAAATTTTCAGAAAATTTCAATTTTGCAAAAAAAAAATTTTTTTTCGAAATTTTTTTTTCATTTAAAAAATTTTTTAATTCCCAAAAAAATGCTTACTCACCTTGTCTTTTCCAGAAAAAACATTTTCAGAATTACCATTCTTATCACTATTATAAAAAAAATCTCAAACTTCAAAAAAATCAGAATAACAAGAGGGCCACCTTCAGGCGACCAAGTTTTTGGGTAGAATGAATGGAATAACAAGTATTCCGACGGGACTAATGGAATGGGCGGAGCTTAGATGGTATCGGAGAAAAATAAAGGAGAAAATTGGATTATTTTTCAATTTCCGAGTGTTTTCGACAATTGGATGAGCAATGACCCGGAAACACAAGGGATTACGGTAATGGACTGGACTTTTAGTGAATTAGCGAGTAGGGCTAATCCCACAGGAACATTCTAGATCTTTATCAAAAGTTAGGCAATTAGTGAGGTCGTCGATTCCATTGTTGCCATTGTCTTGCGAATCTGTGACCAGCCAGCCCAGATAAAGTCCTTGGAGCCAGGAAGATGTCGATTCCATGAAAGAAAATAGTGTTAGACAGAGTTTCATAGCATTTTTGAGACATTTTCAGTATTTCAGACGCTCCCACAACTCGCAGAAGCATCTGTTGCAATCAGAATCGCACTCAAAGTCTCCCACAACTCGCAGAAGTCTTCTAGCACGATTCTGTTCGGTTCTGATTCAGAATCTCCCTCACATTTTCCAAAAGTCCCTCCAATTGATCGGGACAGAGAAAATAAAGCTTCCACGAAGCATTATCGATCGAGGATTGCAAATGCGACTGCATTTCCACTCGGAATCCATCAAATGTGCACCAGAAGTTGTACTTCTTGTCCTTCTAGTTGTTGCAGTGGTGTCGATTCTAAGTGATGTTCCAGAAGAGAAGGAGCCAGGAAGATGTAGATTCCATGAAATGAACATAGTGTTAGACAAGGTTTTAGAGCTTTTTCGTGAAAATTTCAGAATTTCAGACGCTTCCACAACTCGCAGAAGCATCTGTTGCAATCAGAACCGTACTCAAATTCTCCCACAACTCGCAGAAGACTTCTAGCACAAATCTGTTCATTTGAAGCTGGAAATGTCACTCACATCTTGGCAATGTGCCCCAAGAGTTGGCTCCGTCCCGAATCGACCATCTTGCTCCAACTGTGGCTTTCAAAATGTTCTGATGATCCAATGTCTTCTTCCAAAGTGTCCCACCAGTCCACAATTGTTCCATTGGTGCCGATTCCAGTAGTTCCAGAAGGTTGAGGTGACCGCCAGGAAGATGTATACAACGCGTTCTCCATAAGGCTCGAGCAACATGTGCCTTAGAGTTAGATTTTGTTATAGACATGTAGTATGGGACAACAGTAGCCCATGTGCACAATATCTGGTCAGAGCTCTTCGTCCCCGAGCTCCTGGAGCTGCTCGCGGAGCCCGAAATCGACTTTTACAATTTTGCTCAAAAATTTCCGAAAAAATTTTTTTCGTGTTGGGGGTCTATGAAATAGTGTTTCCCCAAATTTCTACATTTTTGAAATTGTTTCCGCCGAATGAAAATTCAAAAAGTGAAAATTTTAGCAATTTTTTGGTTTCATAAAAAATTTTCGGAGTCAAAATGGAATTGCTCATGTTGGTCACTATTTTTAAATTGAAGCTTATTATCATGGCTTAAAAGGAAAAAAATATAAACGGAATCTGAGGATACTAACATCTTCAAAAAATTTAATGTTTGCTCCCAACTTTTGACTTTCAGAATCTTAACTTTTTTATTTCAGAAGATTTTTGCTTGTTCATATTTTTCCCTTGACTTCTAGCACGAGTCTGTAGGGTATTGGTATAGATTCTCACTCACATTTTTAAAAAGTCCATCAAATTGGTTCAAAAGTAGAAAATGAAGATTCCACGTGAATTTATCGATCGAGGATCCTCCGATTGTGCTCCAGAAGTTGCTCTCCTTGTCCTTCTAGTTGTTGCAGTTGTGCCAATGTTTGAGGTGATCGTCAGGACGAAGCGGTGATTTCATGAAATAAAATAGTGTTAGATAGGATTTTATTGCTTTCTTCAGGGCATTTCAGTGTTTCAGACCCTTCCACAACTCGCAGAAGCATCTGCCGTAATCAGAACCGTACTGGAATTCTCCCACAACTCGCAAAAGACTTCTAGCACAATTCTGAGGATTTGAATTTAGAAATGTCTTACGCACATCCATGAAATTGATTCCAACACTTGGAAATGAATGTCCACGTCGATTATCGATCGATCCAGAGAGAGAGAGAAGAGTTGCTTCCAGGGCTTGAAAACCGAGAACTGATCATCTTGGGCTTGATTCTCCTTTTTTATGAGACTGATAAGATCTAGCCTAGATTATCACGTGAAAACTGATAACGTGATAGGTAGAATTGCTGATTATCAAGAAAAAAGGAGGTGTCACGTGGAAATGATGTCTAGATTTCAGAATTTCAGGCTTTCAAGCTGTTCCGAATTTTGTCCCCACTGATAACTTGATAAGGAGTGAAGATAGGAAGAAGTGATCTACTACAAAGTTGTAGCAAATTTGGTTAGCAACATTTCATCAGTTAACTACTTTTGCCTATCTCTGCTCCTTATCAAGTTATCAGCAAATCAGTAAAACACTGTTTTCAACCACTGATAACTTGATAAGAAGTAAAGATAGAAAGAAGTGATCAACTACAAAGTTGTAGCAAATTTGATAAACAACATTTTATCAGTTGATCACTTTTATCAATTTTTAACGATTCCCGAGAAAGATTGATTTTTTTTGTGACTCGGTGTCAGAAAACCAATGTTTGATAAAAAGAAAATAATCAGAACTTTATTTAGAAATTTTAAAAAATATACAAATTTTTTGAGGACTATGGTGTAGCGACAATGATTATCTGGAAAGAAAGTGATTAGTGATAAGGTGATAAGAGATCACTTACATTTTTATCTAAATTCATTTATCGCGATGACATACCGGCAGTGGTCGCAATATTTTAACCTGAAAACAGTGATAAGGTGATAAGGTGATAAGATATCAGTTACAACTTTATCTAAACTTTTCGATGACGATGGAGTAGCGACAATGGTGCTATGTTGATCTGGAAAAGTGATTAGTGATAAGGTGATAAGAAATCACTCACATTTATATCTACACTTTTTGACCAGCGATAACAATTTCATTTTGATATGCGAACCTGGAAAATGATAATGTGATAAGAGGAATTGATTAGTGATAAGGTGATAAGAAACTACTTACATTTTTATCTAAATTTATTTATTGCGATGTAGTAGCGACAGTGGTCTTGATATGTTAACCTGAAAACAGTGATAAGGTGATAAGGTGATAAGCTGGTGAGGTGATAAGGTGATACGGTGATAAAGTGATAAAGTGATGAGAAATCACTTACATTATTTTTATAAAAAAAATTTTTTAGCCGTCGGAACGTTTGACGAGACGGATCTGGAAAATACTATTGATTAGTGATAAGGTGATAAGAAATCACTTACATTTTTATTTAAAAATTCTTGACCAAGTACCGGCAACGGTCTGATGCATTATCAATTCTGAAAAATTTCATTGATAAGGTGATAAAAAATAAAAGAACTTACTGTTTTTTCAAAAATCTATTCCATGAGCCTTTCCTGCGTCCAATGCTTCTTTTTAAAACAATTTTTCAATCTGAAAAATATTTCTTATCACCTTATCACCTTATCAGTACTTACCAAATTATCATAAAAAATTTTCCAAAAAATAAAAAAAATGAGACGGAGTTCATCTTGGTGTTATTGACTTTGTAAAGTGTCGATGACATGACCTGGAAAGTGATTAGGTGATAAGGTGATAAGGTGATAAGGTGATAAAAATATGTACCTCTTTTTCAAAATCCAAATTTTCAAAATCCGACGATATTCGTTGTTTTTTTCTATTTTTCCACAAATCTGAAATTTTTTATCACTTTATCACTTTATCAGTAATCATTGTCTTACTTTCTTATCATCCAATCATCCAAAAAAATCTTTTAAAAAATGAGGAACGTAAAAAAAATCAATAATAAGCATCAGCAGCACTTCAGTTGGTTTCGAAGCTTATCAGTGATAAACTAATCACTGAAAATTTTTTATCACTTTATCACCTTATCAGTAATCATTGTCTTACCTCATTATCATCCATTTATCCAGAAAAATATTTTTAAAAAATCAAAAACTTTAAAAAAAATCAAAATAAGCTTCTGGCCGTCCTTCTGGTAACCTTGAAGCTTATCAGTGATAAAACTTATCACTGTAATTTTTTATCACCTTATCACCTCATCAGTTATCACTGTCTTACCAAGTTATCACTAAAAAAATCCAAAAAATAGGGTAATTTTAAAAAGTTGAGAAAAACGGTCTTCAACAGATGACCTCCAATCAGTGATAATCACTGATAAAATAAAAATAAAAACATTGAAACGTTTGAAAAGCTTCCACAGGTAGCTAAACTCTGAAATTTCTTATCACCTTATCACTACTTTCCTAGATCTTTCTTACCAAAATAAACTTTAGAAAATAAAAGACCTGGTCGTCCTTCAGGTGACCTTATCAGTGATAATCACTGATAATTACTGATTAAAAAAATAAACTTCAAGAAAATCCATAATCAGCCACCTTCTGGCGGCACTGCTATACGAAATGAAGGGGGGCTCGCGGAGCACGGGATGAAAAGGGGCGGAGCTTAGTTGTCATAGTGATAAGAGCTGATAAGAGGGGTTCGCGGGATTATGTGGGTGTGTGATAAAGGAGAGTGATAAAAGAGTGATAAGAGATAAGAGTCAGGTGATATGGGGGGATTTGTGTGATCACATGGATTATGACGAATTTCATGCTTTCAGGCCTAGATTTCAAGCTTTAGGCCTAGATTTCAGGCTTTCGGGCCTAGATTTCAGGCTTTTAGGCCTAGATTTCAGGCTTTCGGGCCTAGATTTCAAGCTTTTAGGCCCTAGATTTCAGGTTTTTAGGCCCTAGATTTCAGGCTTTTAGGCCCTAGATTTCAGGCTTTTAGGCCCTAGATTTCAGGCTTTTAGGCCTAGATTTCAGGCTTTTAGGCCTAGATTTCAGGCTTTTAGGCCCTAGATTTCAGGCTTTTAGGACTAGATTTCAGGCTTTCAGGCTTCTTGACATCACTTTCTCATAGAAGCTTCTCGAAAAGGGGCGGAGCCTAACGGATGTTGATGTGTACTAATGATAAGGTGCACATATCACAAACTGATAATTAGAAACCAACGGAGCAGATCCGAAGAGCGTATGATGTGAGATTTTGAGCATTTTGGAGCTCTCGGAGCCATATTTCAGTACTTTTCTGCTTATTCTTACTGAAAACCGCGACGCAACCGCACCGCGCCATCTCAAACCGAGAAAACTTTGGATTTGAGGCAGTGCGTTGCGGTCGCGTCGCGGTTTTTGGCTTTTAGACCTAGATTTCGGGCTTTTAGGCTTCCAGGCCCATATTTCAGGCTTATAGGCCTAGTTTTCAGGCTTTTGGGCCTTGATTTCAGGTTTTTAGGCCATTTTCAAATGATTAGAAATTTGAACTGAAAAACTCAGAATTACAACATTCATTACAAGATTTGATGATGATTTACAAAAGATTTGGTCAAGTGATAAGGTGATACTGATAAGATACTGATAACAGATTAGTGAGAGACATGAGCCGAGTGAACATGAACTCCTCCCTCGATCTCGATGAGGTGAACTCCGTGCGATGGGGTTCTCTCGACAAAGTCGGCGAAGTGGTTTCCGTTGATGAAGATCTGTAATTTATCAGTGATAAGAAGTTGGAATCGGAGTGATAAGATGTGAAATCGATAGGAAATTTGATGGGCTACAACTTTGTAATTGGTCACTTTTGGCTAGCGTAGCTGCTTATCAAGTTATCAGTAGTTGAAAATTAGTGATTTACTGATTAGGTGATATTTTGATAAGGAGTGGAGATAGAAAGAAGTGATCAACTACAAAAATGTAGCAAATTTGATAAGAAACATTTTATCAGTTGATCACTTCCATCAATCTCTCAAGGTTCGCGAGATAAATTGACTTGAGTTTTCTAAGCTCTACCCTCAAAAATCGCCATTTTCACAGCCGCGTTGCGGTCGCGTCGCGGTTCTCCCCCTTACCGAAATGATTCCTCCATTCGACACAAACTCCAAAGTATAAATCTTTCCAGTCTGGAACGGCAACGGATGTCTATCCTCGGATTGCCATCCACCTCCCTGAGTCGAGTTGTTCACCAGAGCTCCCTCATCGAATCTCGGGTTGAAATGGAGCACAATGTCTTCTGGAGTCTTCAGATTGATATGGAATCTCGCGTTATCAGTTGGGATAAGCACGAGACGAAGACGGGCTCCGTTCGAGAATCCCTGGACCGGGATGTTGACAGGGGTCTCCGGGTTGAAGAATTCGCTGCGGAAGTTGATTCCGACACCTCCTCCGATCATTGTAGCAGCTGGAAAATGGGAAAAATCGATAATTTCGAGGGTTTTTGGAGGAAAATTTAGAAAAATTGAGCAAAAACGGGTGAAAATGAGTGAAAATGAGCTTTTCCTGGTGTTTTTGGGGGTTTTTTGGGGTTTTTTGAGCTTTTGGGGATTGCGTCGCGGTCGCGTCGCGGTTTTTTCATTTAGACACAATTTTCAATGAATTGGACGTTAAGAAGCTTGAAAATGATCGAAAACCGCGACGCGACCGCGCCGCGCCTGGTGGAGTTTGAGATTTTCGAACTTTCTTATGAATTTGAGCGGTGCGTTGCGGTCGCGTAGCGGTTTTTTGAAAATTCGTGCCTTATCAGTGAAATTTCACTAAATTTAGCACATTTTTTTGAAAACCGCGACGCGACCGCGCCGCGTCGCTTTGAAATGAAGCTTTACGTTGTTTTTGGCTGGCGCGTTGCGGTCGCGTCGCGGTTTTTTGAAAAATTTGAAAAAATCCCAATTTTCTGTTAAAAACTGTGGGAAAACAACCAGAAAAGACCAGAAAATCACCAAAAAGTGAAGAGAAATGGGCGGTTTTTATAGTGTTTGCCTAGACGAAAAAGTGAGTCATGGTTAGCAAAAAAAAATGTTTTCTAAGGAATTTTTGGAAGAAATCTGGTTTTTAAGGTGACTAATGGTGATAAATTGATAAGAAAAGTTTTCGGAAAAAATTTGAAAATTTTGAAAAAAAAAATTTAAAAAAAAAATTTTTTTTTGAAAATCTAAAAAAGTTCAACATTTTTTTGATAGGATTCATTCGAATTTTTAGATTTTTAGAGTCTAGAATTCATGGGAAAGATTCTAGAATTTTCCAAAAAAAATTTTTAGACGCGTTGCGGTCGCGTCGCGGCCTCAAAAACCCGGAGGAAACCAGGGTAAACGACAGAAAGCTTGATTTTACGTGCTCTCCGGCCGTCTTTTATGTGTGCTCCACACTATCAGCTCTTATCAGTTCAGAATGTTTATCAAAAAACCGAATCATATCATTCTGAGTTGGCAATCCGTGTCTGGCGTCTCTCGCCGCCGCACACTCTCTCGTCGCTCTTCAGAATTGTGTGTTTGCGGTTTCGAAACGAGAGAAATGGGTAAAAATGTCAATAAGGAGGGGTAGTGTAGACTAGAGATTATCAGTGATAAGACGGGGAATTGGGAAATGTGGAAAAATTGGGAAAAAAATGAAAAAAAAATTTTTTTTTTAATTTTTTAAAATTTCACTGATAACACTGATAATGATAACCAATCGTCTAAATTTTTTTCAAATTAAAAAAAAAGAAAAAAAAATTCTGATGCAATTTTCATCAATTTCTCTATTTCCGTCATCATTTTTCGATGACTTATTAGGTTTCGAAGTGATGACACACTTGGCATCTAATTTTAGTGATAAGGTGATAATGAGAATGTCATGACTGATTTGTTTAGTTGGGTAAAGAAGCAATGACGTGAATGTGAATTTGGAGTTTGATTTGATAATTTGGAGATGGAATGGAAGGGAGAATATTCTGGAATGAAGGGGAAAATGGAGAGAAAATGTAAACATTTTTGGTTTCGGAATTGTTGCGAAATTTGATTTTTTTTTTCAAATTTCAGAAGATTCGGGGTGGTTTTTTGGAGAAATTGGACAAAATTTGGCTATTTTGAAATTTTTCCTTTTTTCAGATTTTTCCAGATTTCCCATCAGAGTTCGATAATGTGAGAAATTGAAGTTTTTTCAAATTTTTTAAATTTTCATGTTGGGTCTTGGCACGAAAATAGAAAAACAGAAATACTGACCATTTTTTTTGGGAAAATTTTTCAAAAATTTCGAAAAACGCCAAAAAACTTCGAAATTGGGGTTTTCGTGGTGAGACCCAAATTTCAATTTTTCCTGTTTTTTGTAATTTTTGCCTTTCTTTTTTTTGTTCATTGGCTTATCAAAATGACCCTTTTTTCCTTATTTTTTTGCAAAAAAAAAACCAAAAATCGAGAAAAATTGAAAAAAAATGGTCAGAATCCCATTTTCGTGGTGAGACCCATCACTATAATTTTGAAATTTTCCAAAAAATTATCTTCTTTTCCTGGGCTCTGAAATGTTATTTTCTACCTTCGAACTTTCCAAAAAAAATCCGAAAAATATTCAGGAAACGACGGAATTTCATTTTCGTGGCGAGACCCATCTCTATAATTTTACAATTTTTATTCATTCTCCTGCATTTTTCTAGTCTTCTTCAGCTTCAAAATGTTCCTTTTTGCCCTAATTTTCAGTTTTTTTCAAATTCAAAAAACCCTTTTTTCAATTTTCGTGGCGAGACCCATTTGCACACTTTCTCTTTAATGTTTCTAAATTTCCTTCATATTTTCATGTATTTTGGTGTTCTAGGCTCCATAAAGTTTCTCCTTACACTCAATTTTTCAAAAAAAAACTTTGAACAAGCCAAATGATTCTTTTCGTGGCAAGACCCATCTGTATTTGCAATTTTCTCAATTTTCATTGTATTTTTGTTCTTCACTTCATAATGTCCGCGCTTACACTCATTTTTTGCAAAAAAAACACTAAAACTTTTTTTTCGCGTCGAGACCCATTTGTACAATTTTCAATTCTGTTTAATTTTAAATCAACTTATTTTCCAATGTACTTTTGTTCCATTGCTTCATCAATTCTTTCATTTCTTTGCCCACTTCAAAATGTATTTTTTTTTCTCGTTAAATAAAGTGTTTTCCCCTTCTCGCGCCACTTTTCGTTCGTTTTCTCTCGAGTCGAGAGCTTCTTCTCTCGTTTCTCATCGTTTCGTTTCGTTTCCCATTCGTCTCTCTCGTTCATCTCGTTCACTTCTCTCCGCTGGCTGACCGAAACGAATGCATCAACAATACACACACACGAGAGAGAGACTTCTCGTCTCTCTTTCCACACGAGACACTCACGACCTCATGCCGAACGAGAAACACGTCAACAATATCGATCGAGCGCGAGCGTCGCAAGGTCGTTCCGAACGACCAGACGAACCAACACACATTCAAACACATCTTGGTCGTTTTTAATGAGATTTCGGGCCATTTTAGGCGTTTCTTGAGTGTTTATAGCTAGAATTGGTTAATTTTCATGGGAAAAGCACTAGAAAAATTGAAATTCGTTAAAAATGGTCACTCGAACACTGTTTTCCCAAAATTTCACTGATTTTTATGTGAATTTCGCTTTTATTTTGCTTTCCCAAGTTTAGCACTGTTTTTCATTTTTCATGAGCCTTTTTAGGCGTTTCTCAACAGTTTTGAGCTAAAAATTGTGGTTTCTTCATAGGAAAAGCAGTGGAAAGTTTGAAATTGATTGAAAATGGTCACTCGAACACTTTTTGTCCGAAATTCACTGGGTTTTTTGTGAATTACGCATTTATTTTTTGCTTTTCCAAATTTTGCGCAATTTTCCATGGAAAACTGACATTTTCATGCGAAGAACAGAAACATAGTTGGCAATTTTCAGAATTCCCTATTTTTTAGTTTTTTCCTCTATTTTTCTTGACTTTTTCGAAATTTTGCATTCAAAATTTTGAAATTGATAAAAAGGATATCTCGCAGCGAAAAGTACAGTAAGATTTGCATTTTTGAATCAATTTCTATTTTTAAAAATGCAAATCTTACTGTAGCTTTCGCTGCGAGATATCATACCCGTCAATTTCGAAATTTTGAATGTAGAAATGCGTAAGTGGCCTAGAAATTCATTCGATTCGGCCACCGGGTCTCGAAGCGACCAACACTCCAGTTTTCCAAAGACGCATTACGGAATACGGTATTTTGTTCGCTTCGAGACCCAATCTCTCAATTATAAGATTCTGGAATTTCGGTATTTTGAATTCCCTCCATTTTTTCCAGAAAATGGCACCTCCACCTGCCAAAAAGTCTCGTTCGGAAATCAATAAACGATGCCGAAACAACAAGAACTATCCGGAAGAAGAGGATCGGAACATGGTGCATTACCTCGCCGAACGGGCCAAACAAACCGATGTTCCACTTTCAATGGCTCTTTTATGGAGGGATTATATGGAGTGGAGTGGATCCGATAGAAGTGTTTCTGGATTAAGGGGAAGGTATGGAGTTTTACTGGAAAAATAAGGAAAAAAAAATCAAAAATTCCAAAAAAAAATTTTTTTTGAAGATATCGATTTTTTAAATTGTAAAAATTGAAATTAAATCAGAAAAAATTGGGAAGAATTTGAAAAAAAAAATCTGATAATCTAAAAAAATAGAAAAAATAGAAAAAATGTCGAATTTCTGAAATTTTTTTTTTGAAATTTTGAAAAACAATTTTTTTGGAAGATATCGATTTTTTATGATTTTTTTAAACGTAATTTCACATTCAAAAACTTTAATTAAAATATGTAAAAAAATCTGGAAAATTCGAAAAATCAAAAAAAAAATTTTGAAAAAAATTTCAAATTTTTTGAAATTTTGAAAATTAATTTTTTTGCACTAATTCAATTTTTTCTAATTTTTTACACCTAAATATGATATTTAAAAACTGTTAAAACATCTGGAAAAAATCTGGAAAATTTGAAAATTTTTTTGAAAATTTCAAAAAATTAAAATTTTTTTCAAATTTTTTTCAAATTTCAATTTTTTTTCATTTCTTGATTTTTTTTCTAAAATCCAAGGTTTTTGTCGTGATACATATTTTATCAGTGTTATCACTGAATTTCCGAAGATCAATTTCAACTTTTTCCAAAAATTCCTTATCACTCCCTTATCACCATCCACTTTCTTCCAGATTCCGTCGCCAAATCTCTGTCAATATCCATCGAATGACGAATTACGATACGGAATGCCGGGTTCGAATGCTATTCGCGACGAGAACACGTGTTGATGAGACGTTTCTCGAAGAGTGAGTTATTTTCATCAGTTTATCAATTTGTTATCAATTTGGAGCAACATTTTCGAAAAATGCATAGTTTTGGTTGAAAAACAATTGAAAAAGCACGAAAAATGATCTGTTTTGGGTCTTGACACGAAAATTAATAAATTCAAATCATACAAAAGAGATCTGCGTTCGGGGGGAATCGAACCCCCGTCGAATGCTTGGAAGGCATCCATGCTGACCATTACACCACGAACGCGGCGACAGCCCCCGGCGCAGAGGCCAGTGACAAGAGCGCTGCTGCCGCCTCCTTTGCGCTTCACCGAACTTCAACTTTCCAGACTTCGTCAATTCGCCACCGTCAATGTAGACCCAAATGGAGTGATTATCGAGTACAATGACGCAAATACCGGTCTACATCTAGTAGCTTTCACTAGAAAAGCAGCTTCAAGCGGGGAAACTGAAAATAACAGTGGACAACCGATAAGACCAGTTGAAGACTTGGACTATGATAGTGAAATTGAAGAAATCACTTATGATGGTGAGGAACAACGTGAACAAGTCCGGAAAATCATTGTTCGACACCCGAAAACTGAGAATTTCTACGGTGGAGACGTGGATTTTCCGGTGATCGAAGAGGGACAGGACTTTACCGAGTATAAGCCCAATCTCCACCTTCCGCCCGTCCAAATGGACCTTCAGAATCATGGAAATCAAGAAATTCTGGAAAATTCGAGTTCCCCGCGTGATTCTGATCATTTTCATGCTAATTTTGAGCGGGAACCTGATGATTTGAATTTGGGTCAGAATGGGCCTTCTGGAGCGGATTCTGGAGCGAAGGAGAAGTCGGAAATGGGAGAGTTCATGTCGGTTATGAAGGATTTTGTTACGACACAAACACAATGGGTCAAAATGCAAATGGATCAGGGGAAGAAGGGGTGAGTTATGAAAAAATACTAAAAAAAATAGGAAAAAAAAATATTTTTGAGGGGTTTTGATTTTTTGGGAAATAGGTGATATGATTATTGATAAGATTGGGAATTGGGAAATATGAAGAAAATTAGAGAATTGAAAAAAAAAATTTTTTTCGATTTTTTGAATTAAAAAAAAATTGTATTTTCAAAAAAAAAATTTTTTTTCGATTTTTGATTTTTTTTCTTGTTTTTTGAGATCCCGAAAAATCTGAATTTACAGAATTGATACAAAAAATTCAAAAATTCAGAAAATTTTTTTTGAATTTTTTTTTGAATTTTGAATTTTTTCTCAATTTTCTGAAAAAATCATTAACCTCCATATTATCAAATTCATAGAAAAATTGACATAAATTTTTTTTAAAATTTTTTAAAAACCGAAAAAAAAAATTTTTTTTTTTAATTTTCTGTAATTTTAGATTATTTTTTTCAATTTTTTTGGTTTTTTTCAATTTTTATTGGAAAAATCGATAAATATAAAAGTATCAAATTTACAGAAAAATTGACCTAAAAATTTGAAAATTTGAAAAATAAATTTGAAAAAAATTGTTTTCCAAAAAATGTTCAAGAATTTTTAATTTTTTTTTCAAATTTCAGATTCTTCTTAGTTTTCGAAAAAAAATCAATAAATATCTATTTATCTGATCTTAAAAAATTATCACAAAAATTTTAAAATTCTGAAAAAAATTTTTTGCACGATTTTCGGAAATTGAATAATTCAAATTTTTTTTTTCAAACTTTTCCTTTTTTTAATTTTTCAAAAAATCAATAATTCTGTCTGACATAATGAACAGAAAAATAAAAAACTTCCATTTGTTCCAGCCCATCCACCTCCTCGACGCCCTGCTCCTCTTCAACTTTCTCCACCTTCCCCGCCGCCACGTCATCAATCAATACTTCGAAAAAAGGCTTTCTTTTCCTGCTCCGAAGCCTTGTCCTCGGCATGGACCGCCCGGATTTCGAGCCGATTCGTCGCAGGATTTCACGCGAAATTCAAAAAATCGGCGATGGCGATGAGGTACGGTAGACACTGAACTTTACGACAATTTGCACAAAAAACATGTCTTTTTAGAATATCTCCGTGGAAACGATCAATAACTTGCTGGAAGGAGTGATGGATGCGATTTGAAAAACGGAAAAATCAATAATCACTGATAATCAATAAATACTCAATAATTTATCAATTTCTCATATCAACAAACATTTTGCAATAAATTACTTCGTTTTCGCTTAAAAATGAGCTGTTTTGGGTATTGACCCGATAGTTTTCAATTTCAAACTCTGCAAAAGAGATCTGCGTTCGGGGAGAATCGAACCCCCGTCGAATGCTTGGAAGGCATCCATGCTGACCATTACACCACGAACGCGCCAACAGCTTCACACTCCATTTGCCCTGATGTGCGCGGTGTTTCTAGCGCCGCGCCCGAATTTATCGGGGATATTCACGTGACCCATTAGCTTATCATTCGACATCTTTCGGCTTATCAGTGATAAATGAACTGATTAGAGATATTGATATCATTTTCGAGGAGATTTGATAAAATAACGAGAAAAACGAGCGAAGAGGAAGAAGAAGATGGCGCAGCAGGAGCGAATTTTGTTGGGCGAAAAGTTCATCGCCAAGGCTCATGAGAATCTTTTTGTGAGTGATAAGGAATGAAAATTAGCAAAAATTAACAAAAAACAGTGAAAAATTAGGAAAATTTGAAAAAAAAAACTTCAAAATTGAAAAGTTTAGGTTTGATCCAGATTTTCAGGGGTTTTATCACTATCAGCTTATCAGTTATTGAGCTTGGATTACTGTAGCTTGTTTCTAGACCCATTGACTATGTCTTGTCAAAATCTGGGCTCAAATGGAGCATTTTGAGCCAAGTTATGCCGAAATTGGTGAAGGGACCCCTAAAAAAATTTATCGATTTTTTTCAGCCTTTAGAAAATTTTTTCATAAATTTTGACCAACTAAAAACTTGTTTGAAATATTGTCAACTATTCAAAAAAATTTATTTCAAAACTAGAAAAATTTTGAAAACGCTAAAATTAGTGAAGGAACACACAGACCCAATTTTTTGAAAAAAAAATTAGTTCAATTTTCCCCGATTTTTTTTGGTGCTTCAAAATTTTTTTCATAATTTTTGACCAACTACAAAGTTGTTTAAAATACTCTTATCTATCTGAAAAAATTTATTTCAAATCAAGAAAAAATTTTTAGAACGCTAAAATTGATGAAAAAATAAAAATCTTGTTTTTTTGTTTTTAAAATTTGTTCAATTTTCACCGATTTTTTTCAAGATTTCAAAGATTTTTTCATAAATTCTAAACAACTACAAACTTGCTTGAAATACTCTCATCTATCTAAAAAAATTTATTCAAAAATTTCCAGGGCGCCAAAATGCCAGCCCCACCGCCTCTTCCACCACCCATCGGCAACCAGACCCTCACTGATGACTTTGACGCCGTGGATGCTCCCTGGTGGAGTTGGGCCATTCTAGCCATTATATTCCTCGGATTGATATGTTCTTCTATTTTGTGTTGCCTGTGTGCATTCCAACTTCGAAAAGAAAAGAAGGCGTTGGGGAAGGGATTGGATGAGAAGAACGATAACAGGGATATGGTTGGCAAGGCTGGATTCTTGAGACCTGGTGGAGGAGATGTGGAAGGAGGAGGTCAAGGGATTACTGTACTGCAACCGGGACCTAATGGAGAGATAGGTGGAGCACCGGCAGGTGAGGATTATCAGCTTATCAATTAGAAATCCGAGCTCAAAAGGAGCATTTTGAGCAAAGTTACACTGGAATTGAGAAATTCTGAAAGTTTATCACTATCAGCTTATCAGTGATTAGTCAAGGGTTACTGTAGCTTGTCTCTAAACCCATTGGCTATGTTCAGTGAAATTCTGAGCTCAAATGGAGCATTTTGAGCCAAGTTATGCCAAAAATGGTAAAAATCAGAAAAACGGGACTTTCTAGGCACTTTATCACTATCACCTTATTAGTTATCAGACTAGAATCACTGTAGCTAATATCTAGACCCATTGGCTATGCCCAGTTCAAATTCTGGCTCCAACGGAGCATTTTGAGCCAAGTTATGCCAAAATTGGGGAAGGGGGCCCAACTTTTTTTTCCAGTGAATTTCAGCGATTTTTTTCAGACTTTTAAAATTTTTTTCAAAAATTTTGATTAACTACAAACTTGTAGTTGATACATTCAACTATCAGAAAAAATTTATTTCAAAATGGACAAAATTTTTAGGACACCAAAATTGACCAAGGTATCGCCAAAGAGCCAAACTTTTTTATCACTGAATTTCAACGATTTTTTTCAGACTTTCAAGATTTTTTTCAAAAAATTTGATCGATTACAAACTTATAGCTATTACATGTTTCTATCAGAAAAATTTATTCCAGAATTTTGAAAATTCTTTGAGCTCTAAAAGTCCAGGATTACTGTACCTCATTTTTGAAAAACCAACTTTTTCAGGAACCATGGCCGCCGATCTTCGAACCACCAACAATGCCGGTCAATTCCACTCAAAAATGCCTCAAAACGCTAAAGATAAAGGCCTAAAAACCACAAATCCAGCAGGAGTTTTCCACGATCAAGAACCCCAGAAAGACGGCGGAATGCAGACAGTGGCACCTGCGGGAGTGTTCCATGATCAAGTGAAGAATGATAAGAAATCGGGTGATAAGAAGTCGACTGATAAAAAAGATAAGGGATTGAAGACGACTGCTCCTGCGGGTGTGTTCCATGATCAGAAGGCCACTGATAAGAAAGGTGATAAGGGGTTGAAGACCACGAAGCCAGCTGGAGAGTTTCATGATCAGCCGCAAGATCCGGGTATGCAGACAGTGGCTCCCGCGGGCGTTTTTCATGATCAAGTGATAACTGATAAGGCTGATAAGAAGAAAGACAAGGGCTTGAAGACAACGGCTCCTGCTGGTGTTTTCCATGATCAGAAGTCTACTGATAAAAAAAAAGATAAGGGACTTGTCACTGTCAAACCCGCTGGATCCTTTGAGAACTTGGTGGCACCGGCTGAGAAGAAATCCAAGAGCACGAGAGGGAAAAAGACTGATAAGAAGACTGATAAGGGTGATAAGGGACTCCTGACTGTTAAGCCCGCTGGATCTTTCGAGAAGCTTCAGGAACTCACTCCGGTTAAAAAGGAGAAGTCTTCTAGACTTCAGAAGTCGAAGAGGGCTGATAAGAAGACTGATAAGAGCAAGAGAGCCAAGAAGACTGATAAGCCGAGAGCTGAGAAGACCAAGAATGAGAGGACCCCGAAAACGGCGAAGGAAACGGCGACGGCGAAGAGTAAGAGGAAGTGAACTGATAAGGATTGGTGATAGAGTGATAAAGTGATAAAGTGATAAATGGATAAATTTATTTATTTTTGTCGTTCTGATGGTGTTCTGATTCCCAGATTCTGAATCCTGATAAAAATTGAGAGATGATCCTTATCAGCTTCAGAGCATGATAAGTTTTTTGGCGCTTTCCCCCCAAAAATGGCTTATTTTCCCGAAAAACCAATGAAAACTGCTAGGATTTGATGTTGAAGTAGAGTTTTTTACGCGTTTCCATGGAAAAAAGTTCCAAAATCTTGTACAAGAGCTGTATTTCACCATTTTCGTGGCGAGACCCATCAGAAGGGACACATTATCTGAAAGGAATCTGATGACGTCATCCATCTGTCGGAATTCAGCAAACATCATCGTTTAGACTTTGAGGGCGTTGATAAGAACGTCACATTGATATCACTATCACTTGTTCGCCAAACTTCAAGTCACTCCTCTCTCCCTTCCCTTCCCCTTTCATATTGTTTCCCTGACGCAGTCACTTTGCATAATTCCCAATCCGCTTGTCTTCTACAGTATTCCCCTTCCGAATTTGCATATTTCTGACCGTATAAAACGCCAAATCCCCTCCCAAACAACCATTCCCCCGTTTTCCACTTTTCCCAATTCTTCGACTGTTTCCCTCTTGTCGGCCCCGTACTTGTTCTGTGTAGGAAGCGTTCGAAACGTTCCTAACGCCCTGAACGTCAAGTTGGCTTCCGAAACGCGGTGAGTTGTTATCAGTGATAAGATCAGCTATCAATCCGGCCTTTCAGCAGCCCGCCGCCGCCGAAACTCCATTCTACAACCTTGACTCGCTCGATCGTCCTCCGCGACTACTTTGCGTCGAGCAACGACGATTTCGGCTAGACTTTTGACGAAATTCGAATCGATTTAATGTAAAAATAGTACCCCAGACGCCACAAAGGAAGACATGGCGTCCGTTGTTTTTGTGAGTTTGAGGAATATGAACTTTCTGAAAGTTTTGATGCTACCGTAAAACCTCTATTAGAAGGGCACCCAATAGTTTGACTTTGAGCTTTTTTATCTCAAAAACTACGAAAGTTATCAAAAAGTTGTCAACTGCAAAGTTGTAGACGAAGATTAGAACTACAACTTTGCAGTTGACAACTTTTTGATAACTCTTTTAGTTTTTGAGATAGTGAAGCTCAAAGACAAACTATTGGGTGCCCTTCTAATAGAGGTTTTACGGTATGGGTCTCGCCACGAAAAGGGTTTCTACGGCTTCTGGACAAGATTTTGACACTTTTTCTGATAAAAACGGTTGAAATACGGAATTTCAATCATTTCCAGCCAATTTCCAGCATTTTCCACCGATAAATCGCGAAAACTAGGTGTTTTTGGGAAAAATAGCCAAAAAAATCATGTTTTAGCGCTAAAAATCGGTGGAAATTGCTAGAATTTGGCTGAAAATGATTAAAATTCAATGTTTTTACCCTTTTTATCAGAAAAAGTGTCAAAATCTTGTCCAGAAGTCGTAGAACCCATTTTCGTGGCGGGACCCATCAGGTGACTTGCCGCGGGACGGCAATGAATCAGAGACATTTCGAAATTGGCGGGTAGGATATCTCGCAGCGAAAACTACAATAAGATTTGCATTTTCGGATTAATTTTTGTTCAAAAAATGCGAATCTTACTGTAGTTTTCGCTGTGCGCGCCAATTTGAAATTTTGAATGCGAACGGCAGTTTTCAGACGTCATGATTATATTTTCGAACTTTTTTCAAAATTTCCCTTCACTTCATTTTATTTTCCAGGTCGCTGTCGGAGGAGTGCTGATCGTGGCCGTCTCGCACCTGGCCCTGCAACAGATTCTCGAGAATCGCCTTCGCGGCAACATGAAGAAGCATCTGGGCCGTCGTGTCCACCTCGCAAAGCACAAAGTCGAAATGTACCATCGGCTCAAGGGCCTCTCCAATGCGGCCTACGAAAAATCGCTGTAAAACGGACGCCAGTAGAGGGCTGTCTGGGCTTTTTGTGATGAAATGATAATGATAATGATTTGTATTGTCTACTCCGAACCTCTTTTTCTGATAATGTTTGCTTTTGTCTTGCACATAAATGAATACAGTGTTATTACCTGATGGGTCTCGCCACGAAAATGGGTTTTACGGATTCTGGACAAGATTTTGACACTTTTTCTGATGAAAATGGGTAAAATGACATGAATACAGTCATTTACAACCAAATTTCAGCAGTTTCCACCGATTTTTAGTGAAAATGAGGTGTTTTTGGTAAAAAGAGGCAAAATACCCAAAAATGCATGTTTTGTACTGAAAATTGGTAGAAACTGCTGGAATTTGGCTGAAAATGGTAGAATTCACCTAATTTTACCTATTTTAATCAGAAAAAGTCAACAAACCTTGCTCAAAAGCCGTATCACAGCTAGAAATCATTTTCGTGGCGAGACCCGTCAGGTGACTCGCCGCGGGACGGCAATAATACAGTATTTTGACGATAGTTATGTCCAAACTTTTACTGAACTCTGAAATTGGCTGCGTGACCTCTGTTAGAGATAAAGATCTCGAAAAATGGTATAAAAGGAGTTCAGAAATCAACAGATTCAGTCTTCCCAACCAATCGAAAACTCCAACCTTGCGATCAAGATGCATCTGGCCATCGGATCACTTCTCCTCATCGGTCTGCACATCCTTGGCACCGCCTCCTCGCCCACGATCAAAAGCAATTCTGATTTGTCGAGAATCAACATGATGCGCAGAGAAGCTGGAAAGTTGAAGGGAATCAAAGTGCCGGATCTGGTCTACGACGAGAATCTAGCTGCACAAGCCGCAAGTCTTGAAGGAGTCAAATGTCGTATAGACCCCGGTCCGGACAGCCGTTACTTCCCGGACAGCCCGTCCGATGAGGATTCGCTAAAGTTTTTGAACATTATGACCGGAATCATTCTGCGAGCCGCGCAACCCAAGGGATTCGATGTGTCCGATGAGCTGTACGCTGCCATCAAATCGGAAAATGAGCAAATGGAGAAGCATCTGAAGACACATTCGTTGTTCACATTCGAGTTGTACAATCCGGAGCAGACGAGAATCGGATGTGCGTTGAGAACATGCTCGACGGAGATTGGGGATGAGTTTAAGAGCAAACTGCGACGGGCCAACCTACCTCCGAACTTCCAATTGAACAATAAAAGGATCCAATTCGATGCAATCTGCATTCTTGGTAAAACGTGAGTGAAATGTGAAAATGGTCAGTAAGATCTTGGATTTTCAGCAATAAGTTCAATCTGGATAGCAAGAAAAAGATGGCGGAGGGTCTTCTTGCATATGAAAAGGACATGATGGCTCAAAATGGCGTGACGACTGAAAATGAAAGAGTCATGACGACTGGAAATGAACCCGAAATTCCCCGTGGTGGCAGTCCGAACGCTCGAAAACTCCCATCTTCGGCTTCAACGAAAGCTTCAGATTCTGAAGAATCCCTGGCTATCACTTCTGGAGCCATTTTCCCTCTTCTTATCACCTTGATAACTGGTCTTTTCCTTTTGTAAATCACAAAATTGGAATTGAATAAATGATTTTCACGTGACCCCTTACGTGTTCTGAAACGTGTAACAATCAATGGAAACGAGAAGAAATCTTCAGTTCTGATAATCGGAAAAACGCGAGATGAGCGCTGATCAGAATAACAATAAGCCGTCTCAAGGTGAGTTATCAGTGATAAGAATGGTGATAAGAAGGAGCAATTTGAGAGAGCGTCAAGTTCGATCTGACCAAAGTGGATCCGCGTTTGGCCGAATGGATGGACGATTGTATCAAGAGATTGAATTGTGAGTTAGTGGGGAGTGATAAGGTGATAAGAAAACGGAAATCATGGGTTGAGGGGGAATTCCATGCTGATCAATTGATTGTTTTCGGATAGAACTGATAAGAGTCTTGATAACTCCTGAATTATCAGTGATAAGGGAAAGTGATCAATTGATAAACTGATCAATACTCAAAGGGCTATAACTTTGTAGTTGATAACTTTTTTCTATCACTGATAAGAACCGAGATATCAAACTGATAAGATTGGTTAGCACCTTCGCGGAAAAATTGATTGATAACTCTTCAACTATCACTGATACGGAAAAGTTGTCAACTGATAAAATGATCAAAACTCAAAGAGCTACAAATTTGTAGTTGATAACATTTTCCTATCACTGATAACAACCGAGATATCAAGCTATCACTGATAAGCACCTGTTTTCCAGCCCTCTACAACAACCCGAACCTGAACATAATTCATGTGATGTCGGGCTACGAGATCATCTCGATCATCCGAATCACGGAGAGCATCTTCATGGAAGAGAGCAACCTCTGCGAAGCCGAAGCGCCGATCAAGGTCATCGGAGACATCCACGCGCAGTTCCAGGACCTGAACCGCCTCTTCGATCTGATCGGGCGGGTTCCCGAGGAAAAGTTCATGTTCCTGGGCGACTACGTCGATCGGGGACCCCAGGGAATCGAAGTTCTGATGCTTCTTTTCTGCCTGAAGATCCGGTTCCGCGACCGCATCTACCTGCTCCGCGGCAATCACGAGACAGCGTCGGTCAACAAGATCTACGGGTTCTACGCCGAGTGTCAGTACAAGTACGGCATCGGTCTCTGGTGGGACTTCCAGACGGTTTTCAATCGGATGCCGATGGCCGGGTTGATCTCGAAGAAGGTGTTGTGCATGCACGGAGGACTCTCGCCGGAACTGACGAGTCTGGACTGCATCCGACATATTGCGAGGCCTTGTGAGCCATTGGATCGTGGGATTCTTATCGATTTGTTGTGGTCGGATCCGACGAATAAGGGAGAGGGATGGTTCCATTCGATTCGAGGTGAGCTGGTCCATCCTTGACCCATCCTTGAGCCATTTCAGGCATCAGCTACATGTTCGGCAAGGGCGTCGTTGAGCAGGCCTGCAAGAACCTTGACATTGACCTCATTATCCGTGCCCATCAGGTCGTCCAGGATGGTTATGAAGTCATGACGGGGCGCCGACTCATCACCGTCTTCTCCGTCCCGAACTACTGTGCTCAGTTCACGAATGCCGCTGCGGTGGTGTGCTTGAATGCTAATTTGGAGGTATGATAGCATTCAATTGATCATATCTCGGTTCTTATCAGTGATAGTGAAACGTTGTCAACTGATAAGTTGTAGCTTTTAAGCAACTGATTATTTTATCAGTTGACAATTTTTCTCTATCACTGATAGTTGATGAGTTATCAATCAATCTTTCCAGGGAAGCGCTTGAAAGCTTGCCTTTTTTATCGGCTTGATATCTCTTCTCTTATCACTGATAGCCAAAAGTTGTCAACTGCAAAGTTGCAGCTCTTGAGCTCCTCATTTTTTTATCAGTTAACAACTTTTCCCTATCACTGATAGTTTGCGAGTTATCAGTCAATCTTTTCACTACTTGGCTCTAACTTTGCTCACCAGCCTTCCCAGCTTGATATCTCTGTTCTTATCAGTGATAGGTTAAAGTGATAAACAGATAACTTGTAGCCCTTGACATTTTTAACATTTTATTAGTTGACAACTTTTTCTTATCAGTAATAGTTTTTGAGTTATCAATCAATCTCTCCAGAACAGCGCTTGGAAGCTAGTCAAGCTTATCAGCTTGATATCTCGGTTGTTATCAGTGATAGAGAAAAGTTGTCTATTGATAAATTGTAGCACTTAACTTACTTATCATTCTTTCAGTTGACAACTTTCTCTTATCAGTGATAACAACCAAGTTATTGCAGATCTCCTTCCAACAAATGCTTCCACCACCTCTTCCACCCACCGCCAAGGCCAAATCAGCTCCGGCCATCGCCAGTGATAACAACCTCGAGCTGGCCAAGGCTGATAAGGATTCAGTGAAGCCGTTCGTCAAGGCATAGAAGACATTATAAGGATTTCGTGAATTTATAGTGATGAGAATGATAAGAATGATAAGGATTTTCGTATTGATTGAATGAATGAAGAATGATAAGGATTTATTATTTTTTTACATTATCAAAAGGATCACCGAGGTGATAAGCAACTGATAAGCTCCCACTCCATTCTTTTGCGCCTTCTTATCACTTGTCAATGCCTGAGCCGTGTGCCCTTCAGACGAATTTCCAGTGTTGAAGTGTGCCATTGAGGGGTTTCCACTGATAAGGAGCTTATCACTGATAGGACTGATAAGAACTTACTGTGGGCCGATAAAACATAATCCGAACTTGGTAAACTTGACTTCTGCGACTTCCTTATCATCTGAATCCATCGTATCATACTGGATTTCAGCCTCCTTCTTATCAGTCTCCTTATCACAACCCTTATCACACTGATAACCGAAATTGCATCCGATTTGTGTTTGAAGTGGTTGAGCTTGCTTATAACCTTCCAAATCAGATAGTTCTGTGATTATCTTCTTATCACTATCACTATCACTGATAATGAAAGATTCGAAATCCGAGCGATTCGATGCAGTGTACGGACATTTGACCTTATGGGCTGTTAGCGAGAGCTCAATGCTCCAGCTCTGCAAATTCCAAATTTCTTATCAGTGCCTTATCAGTGATAACCAACCAGTTTATGCATATTGGTGATATTGAACTTTTGCGCCAACTCAAAACGTTCTTTATTCAGAATGTCCAAGTACTTGTCAGGATTATCCTCGATAAACGGTCGGGTGATGATAAGGTTAACTGGAAGTGATAAGAACTGATAACTGATAAGGATAAGGGGTTACCGTATGCCAAGATGATAAAGATAAGGAACAGGATGTTCATGGTGCTGGGGAATTCAGATGAAGCTCTAAAATCTTGGAAATGAGTCAAAGTGATAAGAATGATAAGGGAAGTTGATAAGAAAAGGGTCACGTTTCCAGGCTTTCAGGCTTTTAGGCCCAGATTTCAAGCTTTCAGACCTAGATTTCAGGCTTTTAGGCCTAGATTTTACGCTTTTAGGCCCAGATTTCAAGCTTTCAGGCCTAGATTTCAGGCTTCCAGGCTTTCAGGCTTTCAGGCTTTCAGGCTTTCAGGCTTTCAGGCTTTCAGGCTTCCAGGCTTCCAGGCTTCCAGGCTTCCAGGCTTCCAGGCTTCCAGGCTTCCAGGCTTTCAGGCTTCCAGATTGTCGTCAAGTTCAGTGTCAAGTCCGCAATCTGTCAACCTACAGTAATCCCTGCTGAATCTGTGAATTGTCGTAAGATCCGGTGCATTGAAGCTACAGTAACCCGAAAACTGAAAATGTCGTCAATTTCGACGCAAAGTCCGCAATTCAAAGTACAGTAACCCGAAAATCGCAAACATCAAGCGGGATTTCGGAGCATAGTACTGACCAATCCAAAACAGGTCCAACTTTTTCTCAATAGAGCGCACTTGCCGCGCAGCGGCCTTCAAAACATCAATGTTCTTTTCTCATGCTATTTGTCAACAGAGCACATTTGCATAGATGCCCCTGAGCCCAGCGAGCTCAAAATGAAAAAGAAACCCCCCTCGAATTCTATTTCGAAACTCAAACATTGTCCCTTCTCCCCGCAGCGAGAACAGAACGTTTTGCACTTTTCGCCCCTCTCTTTCCGATCGTGAATTGTGTTCCTCCAAATCTGACACTTCGTGTTGTGTGTGTCCAGAGACAAAAAGAGCTGCGCGGTTGCTCCGCGCGGAGCACCAGCAGCAGCCCAGTGTATACACTTTTGACACGTGTCTCTGCTGCTGGCTCCGCGGAGCAAGCATCCGGACAGGCCGGTTTTCTCTCCTCTCTACGTCACACCATTCTCTCTCTTTTCTTCCATTTTTCCCTCTTCTTTTTCATTCAATTATACATATTTTCCTTCAGATTCCCCCTATGATACTGTTAAGCTTTTCCCTCTTGGTAGCCCTTATCAGCGGCCAGCCGGCCGCTGATATTTTCCGAAGTTTCTCGAGTTATATCCCCGAGGAGCACAGGGAGGTTCATCATGCTTGGCAGAATTCTGGTGGGTTATATAGGGTTACTGTAGGTGGTTTTTTGGGGTGAGAGCCATTTGTGAAATTTTTTGGGAAATTTGAATTTTCGGATTGCAAAATGACATTAGATTTTTCGTGGCAAGACCCATTTTTCAATAATTTGAAAATTCGAAAAAAAAATTTTTTAAATTTTATTTTAAGGTTTTTTTTTTAATTTTCATGATTTTTTGGGTCTCAAAGCGAAAATTTTTTCAAACTACAGTAATCTTCAAATTTTTTGATTTTTTGATTTGTCGTGGCGGGACCCTTTTTTCGAAAATTTGAAAATTTCACAAAATTTCCCAAAAAATGTTTTTTTTTTGAATTTCTGCATTTTGGGTCTTTCCACGAAAAAATTCTCAAATTTTTTGAAGCTACAGTAATCTTGAAAGAATACATAACTCGTTGCGAGACCCATTTTTAAAATGTTTGCAAAATTTGAAAAATTTAAAAAAAATTTTCAAATTTTTTCAATTTTGGGTCTCGCCACGAAAATATTCTCAATTTTTTGAAAACTACAGTAATCTAGACATTTTACGATTTTGATTTTTCGTGGCGAGACCCATTTTTCGAAAATTCGAAAATTCAAAAAAATTCAAAAAAATTTTTTTTTCCAATTTTTCAAATTTTTGGGTCTCAAAACGAACAAAATTCATCAAATTATCATAATAAATTGACCCAAAAATTACTATACCAAGTTTTCCAGTCGAGACCCTAAAATCCAATTTTCAAAAAAAAAATTTTTTTCTTCTGAAAAATTCTGTATTAGGGCTTTCAATTTTTTTCCATTTCCAAATTATGTTTTTTCAGGAAAATTCCAAGGAGATATCGACGGAATCGACCCGAATCTCCTTCGGTTACCGGTAAGTCCGTAATGTGTCGTAAGATCGGGTGCAAAGTTCGCAAACACCAATTGTCGTCAAATTTGATGTCAAGTCCGCAACCCCAAAAGCTACAGTAATCTCACGGTGTCGTAAGATAAGGTGTAAAGTCCGCAGGCACTGTACTCTGTAAAATTTCGTAAAGTTCAGTGCATTGAGAGCTACAGTAACCCTATAATTCTCATGATGATTATCTTATCACTTATCAATCTTATCACTCTTATCACTCTTATCACTCTTATCACCCTTATTTCAGGAAGGTCCCGTCCTGTTCAACGCCCTCAAAAACAAGCAACTAACATGGGAAAACGGAGTGATTCCCTACGAGATGGACCCTGCTTTCTGTGAGTGAGTCTAGGCCCCTTATCACTATCACCTTATCAATAATCACACACATTTTCAGCTCCTGGAGAGGTTAAAATACTGGAAAAAGCATTTGACAGTTATCGGCGGAGTACGTGTATTCGATTTGAGAAACGGGAAGGGCAAACGGATTATTTGAATATTGTCAAGGGATATGGGTTAGTTTTTTGGAGAAATTTTTATTTTTAAAAAACTTTTGGAAAAATCGGCCTGAAATCTGGTGAAAATTGCGCTTTTTTTTGAGCAAAAATTTCTTTTCCGAATTGTCGTCAAATTTGGCGCTAAGTCCGCAATTTTTCAAAAGTGTGTATTTTGTCGTAAAGTTAGGTGTCTTGTTAAAGCTACAGTAACCCAAAAAATTGGAATGTCGTCAAGTTTGGTGTGAAGTACGCAATTTTCCTAATTGTCGTAAAGTTAAATGTCTAGTCCGCAAACACAGAATCGTGAAGAATTGAAGCTACAGTAACCAAAAAAAATCAAAATAAAAATAAAAATTTTCGGAAATTTCGTCAATTCTGGTGCCAAGTCCGCAAGCACTAGACAGTTCAGAGTTGAAGCTACAGTAACCAAAAAAAATCCAAAAAATCTAGAATTTTCCGATTTGTCGTCAAATTCAGCGCCAAGTCCGCAGCCACCAATCTCTTCGAAATTGAGCCTACCGTAACCCAAAAAATCCAAAAAATGGGGCATTTTTTCAATTGTCGTAAGATTCAGCGCCAAGTCCGCAAACACCGAACATTCTAGAATTGAAGCTATAGTAACCCAAAAATCCAATTTGTCGTGAAATCTGGTGCTAAGTCTGCAAACACCAACTAGCTCAAATTGAGACTACAGTAACCCAAACAAACCCAAAAAAACCCAAAAAAATCCGCCAAAAACCCAGTTTTTCCCATTTGTCGTCAATTCCCCTGCCAAGTCCGCAACCCACCAACCTACAGTAACCCAAAACAATCATTCCAGATGCTACTCCCAAGTCGGCCGAACAGGCGGAAAACAAGAAATCTCCTTGGGGCGCGGTTGCTTTTTCCACGAGATAATAGTGCATGAGCTGATGCATTCGGTCGGTTTTTGGCACGAACACTCGAGAGCCGGTTGGTCGAATTGTGGGAATTTGTGTTTGTTGAGGGATTGTTTTGCAGACAGGGACGATCATATTCGCATTTTGTGGGACAATATTCTGCCGGGGATGAAGTCACAGTTTGATAAGATTTCGGCGGTTTTACAGGTAAGACAAGGCCTAAAAGCCTGAAATCTAGGCCTAAAAGCTGGAAATCTAGGCCTAAAAGCCTGAAATCTAGGCCTAAAAGCTGGAAATCTAGGCCTAAAAGCTGGAAATCTAGGCCTAAAAGCCTGAAATCTAGGCCTAAAAGCTTGAAATCGAGGCCTGAAAGCCTGAAATCTAAGCCTAAAAGCCTGAAATCTAGGCCTAAAAGCTTGAAATCTAGGCCTGAAAGCCTGAAATCTAGGCCTAAAAGCTGGAAATCTAGGCCTAAAAGCCTGAAATCTAGGCCTAAAAGCCTGAAATCTAGGCCTAAAAGCTTGAAATCTAGGCCTGAAAGCCTGAAATCTAGGCCTAAAAGCCTGAAATCTAGGCCTAGAAGCCTGAAATCTAGGCCTAAAAGCCTGAAATCTAGGCCTTAAAGCCTGAAATCCAACCCTCGGTGTTTGCGGACTTTGCACCCAATCTTACGACATCAACCAGTTTTCTGCCATTCCCCCCACTGATTACTCATAATCTATTGATCTTGTCGGTCGGCACAAGTCCGCAAACACTTGGGAACCGGCCGTGTTCGCGTTCCCGGACGGTCTGATCCGTTTGTTTGCGCAAGTGATAGGCAGTTTGACGCCGAAAAAAACAAGTCCGCAAACACCGAGTGTGAAGTGGCGTAGGGTTTGGTGTCTGGTCCGTAAACACCAAAAATCGAGCTACAGTAACCCAAAAGTGTCGTACGATAGGGTGCAAAGTCCGCAAACACCGATTGTCGTAAGATTCGGTGTATTTTCGTCAAATTTGAAGCTACAGTAACCCTAAAAACCGAAATGTCGTCAAATTCGGTGTAAAGTACGCAATTTTCCTTGGCGCCAAGTCCGCAAACACCGATACGTGCAGAATTAAAGCTACAGTAACCCAAAAAATCAAATTTTTTAAATGTCGTCAAATTCAGCGCCAAGTCCGCAAACACCAAAGATAAGCTACAGTAACCCAAAAAATCAATAAAAAATCAAATTTCCTTCAAAATAACTTTTTTTTAGGACCTCCAAGGCGAGAACTACGACTATAAATCCATTATGCACTACGATAGCACCGCTTTTTCCCGAAATGGACGGAATACTATTGAAACTGTGCAAGATGGGTTTACACAAGTTATAGGAACCGCTCAGGACCTTTCTCCGTTGGATATTATCAAGGTTTGATAAGCAAAACTTGGAAATTTGATTAAATTTGGCGTTTTAGATCAATAAACTTTATCAGTGTAAAGCCAGAAAGAAGGAGAAGGTGAAGCCAACAACTGAAGAGCCGCAGGTTTTGGTTCCACAAGTTGGAGACAAGAAACCGGTGGAAAATGGAGAAAGTGAGTCCTTTAACACTACCCTGACTTTTCCCTCGCCGGCGGCCACCCGCTGTTTCCCGCCTGCATGTCTACGGCGTGCGCTCTTGCGGTTGTCGCCGCCCGGTTAGCTCAGTCGGTAGAGCACCAGACTCTTAATCTGGTTGTCGCGGGTTCGAGCCCCGCATTGGGCTGATGTTTTTTGCAAGCTTCGACAATCATTTTCAATCCATTTCTTTTCAGAATGCGTCGATCACTTCCAGGACTGCCCACATTTTGCGCAGTACTGCACCCGTGCGTCGTTCTTCTTCGTCATGAAATCCTACTGTCCGTTCACGTGTAAACACTGTCCCGGTGATAGGAAGTTGAAGAAATCGGGATGATTTTATTGATTTTTTAATTATTGGTTTATTGATTTTTCAAATTTTCTCCATGACGAGTTCTTGTAATGATTCCATTCAAATCCGGCGCCAAAATCCCAAAAACGACCAAATTTAAAATTTTGAAAAAAAAATTTCAAAGTTTTTTAAAAAATTTTTATTTTATTTGTATATTTATGAAAATACGTAGATTTTTATTAAAATTATAATATTTATTTATAAAAAATTTTAATTTAATAAATTATCATCATTTTCCGCCAAAATCGGCTCCATTTGCTCATCAGACCTCACAAAAATCACTTTGGGCGAGTGTAAATATGAAAATCGTAATTCGATGAAAAATGTGATTATAAACACGTGGAAGCATACTGTAATACGAAAAAAAAAATTTTTTTTTGGGTTACTGTAGCTCGAAAAGTCCGCAAACACCACTTACCTGCAATAATCCACAAACTGGCTTCTAGAAGCCACGCAGGGCTCAGATTTGGGTCAATTTTAGCGTAGCGATCTGAAAAATCGATGAAAATTGAAATTGCTATTTTTTGGGTTACTGTACCCTCGGTGTTTGCGTATTTTTCCAGGTACAGTAACCGGGAACTTACAAAAAATAAAGGCTACAGTTTCCACAAGGCAAATTGCAAATCTCAAGACGCAAACTCGCAAAGTACACATTCTGGGGACTAGTGACCATGTCAAAATGGCTTGTGACCACGCGTACAGTAATCCGAACACAAATGCAAAGGTATCGGCGTAATCATGAACGATAGCAAGTTCTGGGTCCTGGAAATGGGAAAATTGGGAAAAATTGACCTAGAAACCAATTTTCTACGCCGAAAACCGCAAAAATGACGATTTCGTGGCGAGACCCGAACGACAATTTGGGGCATGCGCCTTTAAAACTACAGTAACCCGGATTTTTCAATTTTGCCCGATTTTCATCGGATTTTGCTCATTTTTCCCCAAATTTCGACTAGATTTTTACAATTTTTACCTCACAATGCGCAATAACCGTAATCCCGAACGCTGTGAACATTCCAATGCCGGCGATTACTGTAGACATGACTCGCCACGTGGAATTCTCCCATTCGAGACGGTGACCGTAGTATTCGACGGTTTGACGGTGGCGGATATAGGAGATTAGCATTACTGATAAGGGAAATGATAAGAATTCAAAAAAATAAAAAAAAAATGGAGAAAAATTGAAGAAAAATTGAAAAATTTTCAAAAAAAAAATGAAAAAAAAACTTTTTTTTGAAAATTTTTTTTTTCGGCAAACTGATTTTTTTTTCATATTTCTAAATTTTTCCTAAATATTGAAAAATAGCTAAACACTGAAAAAATTGAAAAATCTGAAAAAAAAAATTTTTTTTCAAAAAATTGTTTTTTTCAATTTTTTAAAATTTTCATTTTTTCTCAAATTTTCAAATTTCCCACCCCAAAACTTACGCAAAAATGCAGAATAAGTGACCAAATGTGCGAAAACGCATTCTCCGAAAAGTGAGGCATCCCGGGATGCCAGGAACGGAAGGATATGGGGGTACTTTTTGAGGAGAGACACGAAGAAGTATCTGGAAGTGATAAGGTGATAAGGGGTGTTATCAGTTATCAAAAAGTTCGAAAAAGTCGTGTCGAGACCCAAAAAACCAAAAGTTTCGAAAAAAAAATTTTTTTGAAAAAAAAATTTTTTTTTTTGAAATTTTTCATTTTTTGAAAAATTTCAAGTTTATCGGTTTTTTCAGCATTTTCATATCATCAGAATGTTCAGAATCCTAAAAATTCAGATTCCCAATTTTTTCAGAAATTTCCCATCGTCATAATCCCCCATGTGATCACACAAATCCCCCTTATCACCTCTCTTATCACTCTTATCACTCTCTTATCACACACCCACATAATCCCGTGCTCCGTGAGCCCCCTTATCAGTTCTTATCACTATGACAACTAAGCTCCGCCCCTTTTAATCCCGTGCTCCGCGAGCCCCCAAATCCCCCTTCATTTCGTATAGCAGTGCCGCCAGAAGGTGGCTGATTATGGATTTTTTCGAAGTTTATTGTTTTAATCAGTAATTATCAGTGATTATCACTGATAAGGTCACCTGAAGGCGACCGGGTCTTGAATATTTTCCTGAAGTTTTTATGGTAAGAAAGAGCTAGAAAAATAGTGATAAGGTGATAAGAATTTCAGAGCTTTAGCCACCTGTGGAAGCTTTTCAAATGTTCAAATGTTTTTTTTTTATTTTTATCAGTGATTATCACTGATTGGAGGTCATCTGGTGAAGACCGATATTCTCAACTTTTCAAAGTTACTGATTTTTTGGATTTTTGAGTGATAACTTGGTAAGAAAAGGGGAAGATTTACTGATAAAGTGATAAGACATTTTTCAGTGATTTTTTTTATCACTGATAAGCTTTAAGGTCACCAGAAGAACGACCAGAAGCTTATTTTGATTTTTTTGAAGTTCATGATTTTTTTCAATGTTCCGATTTTTGAGGTAAGGAAATGATAACTGATAAGGTGATAAAATGATAAAAGATTTCAGATTTTGAAAATGTGGGTGATTATTGCACCGTCATCACTTTGATCATCTACATTTTCAAATTCCTCGTCGCCACTTGGATTTCGGGATTTGAAGAGGAAATTGGTGGTCTTCTACCGGCGTCGGTTCATTATTTTGGTAAGACCAAACTCTTATTATTACAGAAAATTAACAAAATTCTGAATTGTTTGAATTTTTGAAAATTGAAAAAAAAACAATTCTGAAAATTTTTTTGAAATTTTAAAAAATTTTGAAAAACTGATTTTTTTCTTCAAAAAAAGCTTTTTTTCCTTCATTTTTCTTTAATTTTTACCAAAATGTATTTCCTGCATTTTCTATATTTTTTTTTAGAAAATTCTGTGATTTTTTTTAGTTTGAATTTTTTTTTAATTTTTAAAAATTCTAGAATTTTCATACAATTTTTAAATTTTTTTTAGATTCAGAAAAATCGAAAAAATTCTAGAAATTTAGCAGAAAAATCCACCAAAAAGCTAGAAAAAAACTAAATTTTTTTAGAATTTTTCAAAGAAAATTGGAAATCGGAAAAATCGGAAATAAAAATATTTCTGAATTTTTTTTTTGTATTTTTCGGGTTTTTTAAGAGAAAAAAACATATTTTTGAAATTATGTAAATTTTCAAAATAACAAAAACTGAAAAAATTTATGTAAAATTTTCTGAAATTTTGAAAAATTCTGAAGCATTTACTGAATTTTTTCTAGCTTTTCTTTAAATTTTTCTTTTAAATTTCTAGAATTTTCTGAATCCACAAAATTTTTCAAAAATCCCGGAATTTTTTCAAATTCAAATAAAAAATCACAAACTTCAAAAAATTTAAAAAATTTTTAAAAAAATCGGAAATCATACATTTTTGGTATTTTACGGTTCATTTTAGATAAAACAAATATATAATCAAAATTCTGAAAATTTTCAAAAAATTTTATAAAATTTGAAACAAAATTTTACTATTATTATTGGCGTTTCGGGGCGAGTCACCTGATGGGTCTCGCCACGAAAACGATTTCTGCCTGTAATACGGCTTCTGGACAAGGTTTTGACACTTTTTATGATGGAAATGGGTTAATTCTACCATTTTCAGCCAAATTCCAGCAATTTCCACCAATTTTCAGTGCAAAAACATGGTTTTTTGGGTATTTTGCGTTTTTTTCCCAAAAACACCTAATTTTTCTTTGAAAATCGGTGGGAACTGCTGGAATTTGGCTGGAAATGATTGAATCAACCCATTTTCATCAAAAAAGTGTCAAAACCTTGTCCATTCGCCGAATTTCAGCCAAAAACTCTTTTCGTGGCGAGACCCAACATGCGGAACAGCAGTAATCGATTGTTATTCAGTCCTTCGTCGATTTACCAATTGACCTCACAATTCATTGCTGTGTGCACTATTCAGAAGATACCGAGTAAGTTTCTTATCACCTTATCACTAAAACTAATCACTAACAATAATTCTTACAGAAAAAAAATTAAAAATTTTTTAAATTATTTTTTCACCGAACTGCTATAACATTCGCTGTCGGGGGTCGGAAATTAAGAAAAAAAAATTATCAGTAAGCACTTATCACCTTATCACTAAAACTAATCACTAAAAATAACGCTTACAGACATTCAGTTTTACTACCGGTACACCAGATGCGGTGCTTCAGGGGGAGTCTGAAAATTTTTTGGGTAAGTTGCTTATCACCTTATCATTTTATCAAGGAATTTTTCAGAAAATTTTTAAAATATGTAAAACAAAGATAAGTTGCTTCGCGGGGAGCCTCAATAAAAAATTTTGGTAAGTTTCTTATCACCTTATCATTTTGGCTAATCAACAAATTTTTCAGAAAAAACTTTTTTTAAAATTAGAATATTAAAATCGGATGTCATATCGGCACTGGAGACAAAATTTTTTTGGTAAGTTTCTTATCACCTTATCACCTAAAAAATGAAAAAAAAATTTTTTCTAGAAAATTTATAACACCAAAATCAACTGCCTCGTCGGGACAGAAGACAAAAAAAATTTGAAAAATTTTGGTAAGTACCTTATCACCTTATCACTAGAACTAATCACTAACAATAATGCTTACAGCCATTCAGTTTTATTACCGATACACCACCAGATGCGGTGATTCAGGGGGAGTCTGAAAATTGTTTGGGTAAGTTCCTTATCACCTTATCATCTTATCAAGGAATTTTTCAGAAAATTTTTTAAAATTTTGAAACCAAGATCAGCTGCTATGTGGGAGGCTTCAGCAAAAAAAATTTTGGTAAGTTTCTTATCACCTTATCACTCTACCTAATCATCTAATTTTTCAGAATTATGAAAATATCTTAATCCAAAGGAAAACGGCAACCAATTTAGAAAAAAAATTTTTTTGGTGGGTTTTTTATTTTTTTTTATCACTTTATCACCTTACAATCAATTTTCATAGATTTTTTTAAAAAATTGGTTTTTTTTCAGGAAACAAGTCAATCGTGTTATCTGCATTTTTTTCAATTATTTTTTTTTAAAATAAAAATTTCAATTTGAAAAAAATCATCTTGTTCTTCTGTTTTTCTAAATTTCGCTTCGAGACCCAAAATTGAAGAAAAAACACATTTTTTAGCTTGAAAAAAAACTTTTCAAAAAATCAAAAATCTGGGTCTCACAACGAAATATTTCTGGAAGAGTCGCTTCAAAAATTCCAGGTAAAAACACAGAATTCGGCGTAGATTTACAATGAATTTGTCTAATTTTTCAAATATTTTCAAATTTTTGGGTCTCGAAGCGAAAATATAAAAAATTGGAAAAAGTCGCTTCGAGACCCAAAAATACCAAAAATGAAGGTAAAATTCGAAAAAAAATGGCGTGAAATCCATAAAGTTCAATTATTGGGTCTCGAAGCGAAAATTCAAAAATGTTCTAGAAAAAGTCGTTTCGAGACCCAAAAATCCAGAATTGCGAAATCTAGACATTTTTAGAAATGTCGTTTTGAGACCCAAAAACGCCAAAATTTTGAAAATTTTTTCTGAAAAATTTAAAAAATTCAATTTTCTAAATTTTTGGGTCTTGAAGCGAAAAATTCAAAATTCGAAAAAGTTGCTTTGAGACCCTAAAACAAAGGTGAAATTCGTAAAAAAATGACATAACATTCAATTTTTGGTTCTCGAAACGAAAATTCAAAAATGTTATATTATTGCCGTCCCGCGACGAGTCACCTGGTGGGTCTAGCCACGAAAATGGTTTCTGGCTGTAATACGGCTTCTGGGCAAGGTTTTGACACTTTTCATGATGAAAATAGGGAAAATTAGATGATTTCTACCATTTTCAGCCAAATTCCAGCAGTTTCCATCAATTTTCAGTACAAAAACATGTATTTTTGGGTATTTTGCCGTTTTTTACCAAAAACACCTGATTTTCACTCAAAATCGGTGGAAACTGCTGGAATTTAGTTGGAAACGATTGAAATCATGTCAATTTACCCATTTTTATCAGAAAAAGTGTCAAAACCTTGTCCAGAAGCTGTGTTTCAGCCAGAAACCGTTTTCGCGGCGAGACCCACCAGGTGACTCGGCGCGGGACGGCAATAATAGAAAAATGTCGCTTCGAGACTCGAAAATACCAAAAACGAAGGTAAATTTCGAAAAAAATGGTCTGAAATTCATAAAATTCAATTTTTGGGTCTCGAAGCGACAATTTGAAAACGTTAAAAAAAGTCGCTTCGTGACCCAAAATTTTGAAATACTGTTTTTGATTTCATTTTTTAGAAATTTTCAAATTCTTGGGTCTCATAGGCTATCATAGCGAAAAATTCAAAAAATTCAAAAATTGGAAAAAAGTCGCTTCGAGACCCAAAAATCCAAAATTACGAAATCTAGCCTAAAATGAGAGAACATCACAAATTTTCAAATTATTCACTCAAAAATATCAAAATTCTTGGGTCTCGAAGCGAAAAATTCAAAAATTGGAAGAGGTCACTTCGAGACCCAAAAATAACAAAAATAAAGGTAAAATTTGGAAAAAAAAATGGCCTGAAATTCATAAAATTCAATTTTTGGGTCTCGAAGCGAAAATTTAAAAAATTAAAAAATGTTCAGAAAAATGTCGCTTCGAGACCCAAAACTCAAAAATTCAAACAAAAATCCCAAATTTCGTCCTAAAAATCCAAATAAACCCATTTTTCCCAAAAAATCAATAAAAACTCACTTTGTCGCTGTCGCCGAAATGGCACAAATTCCATAAAAAATTGGAATTAGCCATATTTTTGTGAGAACCATTCGGCCTAAAAATCGATAAAAAATGATGGAAAAACGGCGGAAAAATCAACAAAAAAGTTTGCACATTCTTATCAGCACTATTGATTATTCCTCTATTTCTTATCAATTTTATTGAATTTTTAGGTGAAAATCGGGGAAAAAAGGGGGAAAATGAGGAAAAAAAGGAAAAAAAAGGTAAATCGGGGTGCCCGTAACAATGAAAGTAAAAGTGCAAGCAAACAAAAAAATTTGAAAAAACAAGAAGAATTTTTTTTTTTTGAAAAAAAACATGTTGCGAAACATGTTTTTCCAGCGATATTAGATGGATTTTTTTTTTTGAAAAATGGGGGTTTTTATTATAATTTATTCGGATTTCTTGGTCTTGGCGGCGGTTTTATTTGGTGGTGCAATGTAGGCGTAGTAGAAGAATTTGGCGAAGAGGAACAGGTAACTGGCGTACATGAGACCTCCGATGGCGAGAACGTTCCAGCTGGAAAAAAAATGAAAAATGATGGGGGAAATTAGGAAAAATAGAGGAAAAAATCGGAATTTTTTGAAAAAAAATTTTGTTTATTTTAATTTTTTTTTGAAAATTTAAAAAAAAAATTTTAAATTTGAGAATTAGGTGTTTCTGTTTTTAAAAAATTTTTGGGATTTACAGAAATAAATTTCAAATTTCACAAAAATTGACAAAAATAAATTTGAAAAATTTGTCTTTTTTGAAAATTTTTTGTATTGAAAAGTTTGGCTATTTTTTTTTATTTCAAAAATTTTTTTTTTGATTTTTCAGTAAATTTTTGTGATTTTTTTCAGATTTTAAAAGAAAATTCGCGATTTTTTGTTTGAATCAAAAAATGTCTGAAATTTTTTTTTTAATTTTCAGATTTAGAAAAATCCCAAAATTCTACCAATTTTACAGAAAAATTCACACAATTTCAGAAATTTTTTTTTTAAATTTCTGGAACCCTGAAATCACTAAAAACTGAAAATCTACTAAAAATCTACAAAAATGAATTTTTGCGAATTTTGAAAAAAGTTTTCAATTTTATGTTATTTTTCTAAAATAAAAAAATTTCAACATTTCAGGAAGCTCACTAAAAATTACCAGATTGAGCTTCAATTAGAAAAAAAATTGTCTTTCAATTTTTTTTTGTATTTTGAAATTTCTGAATTTTGAATTTTTATGAAATTTTTGAAAAATCGATGTTTCTTTTTTTCCTCCTAAATTCCTATTTTCTTTTCTTTCTCATTCTCAATCAATTTATTCTCTTACCTGACAGCACATCCTGGGACAAGATCCATGGATTTGATGAAGACCAAATGTCCGAAAATGTAGCAGGAGATGATGAATTGGACGATTTGGATGGTGGTGATGAACTTGGCGACGATACGGGGAGTCTGGATGTTCAGGGCACGGACGGCGAAGTAGCTGGAAAGATAAGGGGTGATAAGGAGTGATAAGGATATCACTGATATGTTGATATAGGGGGATAAGGCACTGATAGGGTGATAAACCAGTAATAAGTATATCACTGATCCAGTGATAAGAAGATTACTGATTTTTCCCCTATTTTTCCAGATTTTTTCAGATTTTCCCCTAATTTTTAAAATTTTTTTATCAAATTTCTAGAAATCATGCCATAAATTTGTGATTCTCATCATTTCAATTTTTACTTGATTCTATTTGACTTGATTACGATTTTTCTTATCAGTAAAATCGAAATTTTTGATTTCGGTTCTTTGATCACAATTTTGGTCATCTTTGCAGAAATTTTCGGAGTTTTTGGAGCAAGTTTGATGTCTTATCAGTGGAGAAATCATGATTTAGGACGAAGGGGAAATTGAAAAAAAATTGAAAATTTTTGGAAAATGATGGTGATAAAGTGTGATAAGAAGATCAAAAATTGAAATGTTTTTTTAGATTTTGGAAAATTTTCAGAACTTTTTTACTTTTTTACAATTTTTTATTGATTTTTATCAAAATTTGCACCATTTTTTTTGAATTATTTTAAAATTTTGGGAAATTTATTAAAAATGAAAAATAAACTGAAAAATTGGAAAAAAATTTCTAAATTTTTTTTTTTCAATTTTTTAAATTTTAAATTTTCCAAGATTTTATTGATTTTATTGATTTTTGCGGATTTTGAATATTTATGAAAATCGAAAAAATAAATTACATTTGAATTTCCAAATGTTGAAAAAAAAATTTTTTTTTTCGAAATTTTTGATTTTTTTCAATTTTGAATTTATCAAGATTTTTATTATTTTTGTAAAATCATGTTTGAATATTTTAGAAATTGGAAAAAAATTAATGAAATTTGAAATTTCATTTTTTGAAAAAAAAATTTTTTTTGCAAAAATTTTGATTTTTTTTTCAAATTTTCAAATTTTATTTTTATCAGTGCTATCAGTCTTATCACCCTCCTTTCCCCAATTTCCCCATTTTTCAAAAATTTCCAAAAAAACTCACAAGTACATAACAGTATGAACAGTCAAATTGAGAGCCAACGACCAGCGAGCCCATGCCTGATGCTCGGAATAGGTAATAACGGCGTAGACGAAAGTGAGTGCGTGGTGATACCAGTGCATGAAGATGACGGGTTTCTTGCGGAGAACAAGGAACATTGTGTCGCCGAGTTCTGGGGCCTTGGACATCACAAAGGCCCAACCCCAGAAGCCGGTGATCGGGTTCGTGTAGTAGGTCTCGTTGTGGCAGTAGGAGGCTGGAAAATGAGGGGAGAATTGGGGAAAAAATGATTTTGGAAGGGGGAAACTCGAATTATCAATAGAGCACACTTGGAATTTTCAAAAATAAAAATTGAAATTGAAATTTTTGAAAATTTGAAAATTTTGCATTAGAGCGCATTTGTCTTTTTTCACTTTTTTGAGAATTTTTTAAATTTTCCAACTGGAAAATAAGGAGGGAATTGGAGAAAATTTAATTTTGGTTAACGAAAAACTCTTATTATCAATAGAGCGAATTTGAGATTTTCAAAAAATGAAAATTGAAAATTTGGAACGCGCTTGCAGAAAAAAACACATATTTTATTTTTTTTTTTCAATTTTAAAATTTTTTAAAATTAATTATGCTATTTTTTAAAATTTCTTTTTTTAAAATTATTTTTTCATTTTTTTAAAAACTCGTATTTTTTTACATTTTTCGGTAAAGCACTATTCCAAATTTACAGAATTTTTGAAAACAATCGCATTTTTTAATATTTGAAAAAATGACAATAGGGCGCACTTGCTAAAATGGCAATTTTTGTAAAAATGTTGAATTTTAAAATTTTTGTGAATTTTGCATTGGAGCGCACTTGTAATAAGGCATTTTTTTGAAATTTGATTTTTTTTCAGGTTTTCAAAATTTGTTCAGTAGAGCGAACTTGCAAACTTAATTTTTTTTCTTTTAATTTTTTGAATAAAAAAATTGAAAATTTATCAGTTCAACATTTTTTCCCCTATTTTTCCAACTCACCAACGAATCCCTGTCTGCTGAAAATGCCGAACAACTCTGGAATCAGATTGTAGGCGGCGATTCCGGAGAACAGAGAGAAGCCGAAATTCCAGAGGGCAAGGGCCAGTTGGAGGTCGAATGGCTTCCGCAGGGCCATCAGTTTTTGGCCAAAGTAGATGGTCGCAAGGTAGCCGATCATGATCTGGAAAAGAAGAGAGAAATTGGAAAAAATAGAGAAAAATTCAGGAAAAATCAGGAATTTTTGGAAAAAAAAATTTATTAAATTTTTTTTTGAATTTCGAATTTTTGAATATTTTTTATTATCGTTGTATTTCAAACAGAGAGTGCGGCGCACTTTATTTCGAACGACACTCCGCGATATCTCGCCACGAGCGAAAGCGCCTTTCGGGCGGGTTACTGTAGTTTTTATTGCGAATTTTCACATTTTTCATCAATTTTCTACCGATTTCTCGCGTTTTTCCGCATTTCTTTGCATAAAAATCATAACATATGATTATTCCGGTGTATATCGGTGGAAAATCAATGAAAAATGTGAGAATTCGCAATAAAAAATTACAGTACCCCGCCCGAAAGGCGCTTTCGTTCGTGGCGAGATATCGCGGAGTGTCGTTCGGAAAAAAGTGCGCCGCACTCTCAGTTCGAAATACAACGATAATAGAAAGATTTTTCACAGATTAAGTGAGGTTTTTAAATTTATAAAAAATTTGGAAATTTGAAAAAATGTGAAAAAAAAATTTTTTTTGGAAAAAATCTGTTAATTTTGCACTGAAAATTGAAAAAAAATTTTTTTTCAAATTTTTTATTTTTTTAACTTTTCACAGGTTGGATGACTTTTCTGAATAGATTTTAAAATTTAAAAAAATCGAAAAACTTGAAAAAAAATTTTTTTTTGGGAAAAAATGGTCAATTTTGCTCTAAAAATTTTAAAAAATTGAAAAAAATTATTTTTCTATTTTTTCAACTTCTCACAGGTTGAATATTGTTTTTAAATTTCTTACGAATTTTTGAAAATTTTTGAAATTAAAAAAAAAAATGTTTTTTTGGGAAAAACGATCAATTTTTCTTTAAAAATTTTGAAAAATTTCAGAATTTTTTTTTTAATTTCACATTTTTAGGGATATTTTTTTCAATTTTGAACAGGTTAATTGATATTTTGTTATTGAGAAAAAAAAATTTTCAAAAAATTAAAAAATCATCTTTTTTGAAAAATCCCAAATTCCCTCATTTTTGCTCAAGAAAAACGCTAAAAATCGCTAAAAATCAGTTTTTCCTCTATTTTCCAAAAAAACCACAAACCTTGAACGAAAGTGGCACAAAGAAGCTCATGTACTCATCAGTCTGCTGGAGGTTCCAATCTCTGGTGAGCACATCGCTGAGCGAGGCATTGACGAGGACCGGGGCGGTGTCGGAGGCCATTTTCACTGGAAAAGTTGCATTTTTATTGATTTTTAACAAATTTACAAAGAAATAAAGTGAAAAAAAAGCGAATTGGAAGAAAAACCAATTGAAAAACCAATTTCTGCAATTCCACCGACGCGAATCGCTTATCTGCACACTTTTCCCCTAATCGGCTTCTTTTATTCGCTATTCTCACGCCATTTCGGTGATAAAACTGACAAAATGATAAGAAAATAGCGGAATCGGACGAGAGAGCGATGGAAATTGGGCGGGATTGATGGTTTTTTGGAGTTTATTCGGAAAATGGGGGGAAAGTTCGATTTTTAGCGGGGAATTGCGGGAATTTTATGGGTTTCGGGTGGAAAATGACGGGGAACATGAAATTTGAGATGAAAATGCAAGAAAAATTGAGAAAATCCAGGAAAAATGAGTGAAAAATGAGGAAATTAGGTGGAAAATAAATTAATTTCAGCGAAAAATAATGCAAACGCGCTCCAGCGCACACAATTTTTTGGAGGGAATTCAAATGTTTTGACAAGTTTTGTAGAAAAAACACGGTTTTTGTTGGTTTTTCTCGATTTTTACTGGTTTTCAAAGCATTCTGGCTCTTGTAAAATTGAAAACTAATGTATAAAGTCAAATTTCAAAATTTTGGCTAGCTAAAATTCACTATTTGAATTTCCCCCGATATTTACCCTTTCGCACATCAAAAGTACCATGAGAAAATCAATAAATAGGGTCTATAGCTCCCGCCAAAAGTTCAATTCCCCCAAGGACGAGTAAACATATGGACGAAAGAGAAAGGACGGAGGGGGGGGAGTGCAAGTGGCATTTGCATTTGAATGGGTCTCGCAGCGAAAATGGAAAAAATGGAAAAAAGTTTGAAGGGGTTTGGAATAGAGGGAACTATTTGGAAGGGAAATGGGTGAAAAATAGGGAAAATTGAGAAAAAAGGATGAAAATTGAAAAAACAATTTTTGAAAAAAAAATTTTTTTCTTAATTTTTGACAATTTTTAAATTTTTATGCTAGCCTGAATTTTGTTTGAAAATAAATAAAATGAGACATCTATTTTTTAAACTTTTTCGAAAATAAAAAAAAAATAAAAAAAAAATTTTTTTGTTTTTTTTTCAAAAAATTTTTTTTTCAATTTTCTCTAACTTATTGATTTTCTCTTAATTTTCTCCCATTTTTTAAAAATAAGAATTATTCTAATTTACAGCCAATTTTCCCTAAATTTTCAGAAAATTTTTAAAAAAATTTGAAAATTCAAAAAAAAATTTTTTGCCGAAAATCAAATTTTTTTTAAATCAAAAAAGGCTATTTTTAGGCTAATTTTGGGACAATTTTAGGCCAATATTCCTGAAAAAAACGCAAAAAAATTAGGCCTTTTCTGCAAAAATTGGCCTAAAAAAATGAAAAAAAAAATTTTTTGCCCAAAAATTCAACAATTTTTTTCCTAAAAATTCCATATTCAGGCCAATTTCAATCCGAAAAATTGGACTTTTTTTGCAAAAAAATTGGCCTAAAAAATGAAAAAAAAATTTTTGCCTAAAATTTAAATTTTTTTCTAATTTTGTCAAATCTAAAAAAAAATGCAATTTCAGGCCAATTTTAGGCCAATTCTCATTTTTTTTAAAAACTGTTAAAAAATTGGCCTAAAAATTGAAAAAAAAATTTGCAAAAATTTTTCCCATTTTTTTCCATTAGAAAACCGCTATTTTCACCCCATTTTTACCCAAAAAATTCAAAAAAAAACTATTCTCCCATTTGCTTTCCCATTTCATCTTTTAAAACCCCCTCTCTCTCGGCTCCCTCAAATAGGAGTGTCTCTCTGCATCTCTAACACCCTCCTCACCCCACACACTCTCTCGTCGGCCCCGTTTCTCTGCGCTCTCTTCTCTCTTTTCCCCTTCTTTTCGCTACAGAAAACTATTCTTCTTTCGGAAATAAGAATCGTACGAGAATCGAGAAAGTGGTCTGATAAGCTGTGATAAGGTGATAAGGTGATGGCGTGTTGGAGGGGAAAGTGCCTGGGAGAAGGGGGCGAAGGTCGGAAATGAATCAAGTGTATTCTGGAGCATGGAGCCTAGAGTAGGAACATGTGATTATCACCTTATCAGTGATATCAGTGATAATCAGAAAATGGGATGTTTTTCCGAAAACTGGGTGTTCTTTGATTGTTTTTTGGTGGTTAGCAATGGGTTTTGGACCTAAATGTATTTTTTTTAGGCCTAAATGTATTTTTTTTAGGCCTAAATGTATTTTTATTTTAGGCCTAAATGTATTTTATTTTAGGCCTAAATGTATTTTTTTTTAGGCCTAAATGTATTTTATTTTAGGCCTAAATGTATTTTTATATTAGGCCTAAATGTATTTCATTCAGGCCTAAATGTATTTTATTTAGGCCTAAATGTATTTTTATTTTAGGCCTAAATGTATTTTTATTTTAGACCTAAATGTATTTCATTCAGGCCTAAATGTATTTTATTTAGGCCTAAATGTATTTCATTTAGGCCATGTGTTTCATTTAGGCCTACATGTATTTTATTTAGGCCTAAATGTATTTCATTCAGGCCATGTGTTTCATTTAGGCCTAAATGTATTTTTATTTTAGGCCTAAATGTATTTTTATTTTAGGCCTAAATGTATTTTTATTTTAGGCCTAAATGTATTTTTATTTTAGGCGTAAATGTATTTCATTTAGGCCTAAATGTATTTTATTTAATCCTAAATGTATTTCTATTTGGGCCTAAATGTATTCCATTTAGGCCTAAATGTATTTCATTTAGGTCTAAATGTATTTTTTTTAGGCCTAAATGTATTTTTTTAAGGCCTAAATGTATTTTTATTTTAGGTCTAAATGTATTTTTATTTTAGGCTTAAATGTTTTTCATTTAGGCCTAATAGCCTAAAATAGCCTGTTTTTTAAAAATGATATAAAAAGAAAAAGTGTCACAAAAACAGTATAAACTGCCAATCTATATCCCTCTTTTCACTTTTTCACCCCTCAAAAAACCAGTTTCGAAGTACATTTATGTGTGACTGTTTATTTTGTGTTGTGGAACCACTTGAAAATCAAAATCTTTATCATTTCCTTATCAGTTCAGTTATACGAGCTTGGAAGGGGTATAAGGGGGCAGAAATGGCACTGATAAGAGGGATTATCAGTTGTGAATAAAGATTTATAATCAAACACTTTATCAAACACATTATCAGCTATCTTATCACTTCCTCTTATCCCAAACAACGGTATGAATGGATCTGGGCGGTAGAGTGATCAGGAAGGATTGTGAAGTCGATGAATCGATGATTCGAGTTATCAGTGGATTATCAGATTTCGAGAGGATTACTGTAGCACGACGACCGCCTTCCAAGACCACACTGACTGCGGAAACGGCCAGTGATCCTTGGACTTTGGACAGGATTCGGGTCGAGTTGCGGGGGAAGAACTTGCTGAAAAATTTTAATCAAAGGTGGTGATTTTTTTCAAAAAATTCTAACTCGGCTCAGAATAGATGGATTTTGCTCAACTCAAAATATACAATAGTCAAGATGGTCTCAAATATGGAAAAAAAATTTCAAAAGGATCTGACTGAATTCAGATGAGATATGGTCATCTGAAACGAAACGGTGATGTGAATTATGTGGTAGATCTAGCTTCCAGATGACGTGGCTCATCTGAATCTTGATGAATCTTTTTCAAATTTTTTTCACGTATATAGGGGTCCCTTACCTACCGCATATTTTGAGTTGGGACAAATCCATCCATCCGGAGCCGAGTTAGAATTTTTTGAAAAAAAAAGAGATGCTAAAATTTGTGACCCTAACTTTGAAAAATTCTAACTCGGCTCGGAATAGATGGATTTTGCTCAACTCAAAATATATAATAGCCAAGATGTTCTAAAATATAAAAAAAAAATTTCAGATGGATCTGACAGGATTCAGATGAGATATGGTCATCTAAAAGTTGAGGGAGGTGAAAAAAATGGAAAAATTTTGAAAAAAAATTTTTTTCAATTTTTTTCAAGTTTCCGAGTCAAACCTCTCTAAAAATTCTCAAAAAAAAATCATGATCCCTTATCACCTCATCTTATCAGTCTTACCTAAAATGTCCCATCGCATAGAACATCGGTTGTTTGTAAAACTCTCCAGCAGTCCGATTCACAATAATCGGAGCATCCACAACGTTATAAGCCCAGTTCGGACCGCCCGTTTCGTCTAAACACAAGTTCCAATCAGTCCATCCGGCAACCCAGTGATTGAGATCAGTGATAATGTCATCAGCGTAGGATTCCGCACGGAACCAATCTCCAAGGATCGGGCCATGATGGCCGAAGTAGCCGGCGCAGGCCTGGAAATGATTAGATGATTGATTTTGATAAGAGGACTGATAAGGTAATTCTTCAAATTGATCACTTCTAGCCAAGAAGTCTTCAGAATGGTCCTATAACTTCTACAGTCCCTAGAGCCTTCTGGAGGCATTTTCTGATAAAGTGATAAACTGATAAGATGTAGATCTTGAGCTGCTGAACAACTTTTTAGTTGATCACAATTTCCGAAAATGCCTTCAGAAGGCTCCCAAGGCCTCCCAGCCCAAAGTGATAAACTGATAAGTTGTTCAGAATTTCAAGCTTTATCCAACTGTCTTATCAGCTTTCTTATCACTCTTATCACTCCTCACCTCTGTCCCAAAAATGAACTTATCCGGATGGTGTCTCTGTGTGATGTCCAACAAAACCGCCGGCGAGTACAAGTTCCCGTACCAATGCACCGCAACCCCATCCGCATACTCCCGGGCCTTCGTGTCATTGAATACAGTATCCGCCCATCCCGGCAACAAGCCCCGCCCATCATCGAGAATCATGACTTTGAGTGACCTAGTGACCTGGTTTCCCTTGAGTTCGGGTCCCAAGTAGTCCCTGAGAAAGTCCCTCATCGTCTCGGCCGTGTAGTTCATCGTCTGCCACCTCCATCCCATATCAGCCCCTGTCGAAGGTTCGTTTTGAATTGTCAATCCCCAGAATCCGATGGAATGCGACTGGTAGGCCTCGAAGAACCTGGAATTCAAGGGTTTTGTGGGGAATGGGTGGGTTGACCGACTTGATAAAGTACTTTGCGTATGCCTTGTACACCCTCGCATCGTTTCTCATTGCCCCACCGCCTCGCATTCTTCCAGTCACTTTCATCCATCCGGGGGCTGACCAGGGACTTGCGAACAGTTGTAGACGGCCTTTTGTGAGGGAGATGGCTTTTTGGATGAATGGGATCTGGAAAAGTTATCATAACTCATGACTGATAAGAGATAGGGAAAAAGTGTAAACTGATAAAATAATCAGCTCAACACAACGGACATTTTATCAATTGACAACTTTTCTTTATTTTTTATCAGTCATGAGATATCAGGAGATTTGTGATGAGAAGTTAGTTTTGAGCTTCATCTCTACACGTTGATTAGTTCTTGCGTTATATCTCACTACTGATAAGAGATAGAAAAAAGATGTCAACTGATAAAATGATAAGCTTAACATAACGGTTATTTTATCAGTTGACACATTTTCCCTATCTTTTATCAGTCGTAAGATATGAGGTGATTTCTGATGAGAAGTTAGTTTTGAGCTTCACATCTACTTTGCATGATATCCCCCGAATGATAAGAGCTAGTTACCAACAATCCTTATCACCTAATCACTCCCCCACCTTCAACTCCAAGTCCTCCTTCGCCAATCCGAACCCCTTCAACTCAAAGTCCTCCTCCACATCGTCATAACTGTATTCATGCGTCGAAAAGTCACAACTGGCCATCGGAACCCTTCCGATGTTGTACTCCAGTCCCGTTTCTCCAAAATACGAATTCAGAATCCGATCCTGAAGACGTGGACTGATAGCGGCGAGTTGATCACCCGCAGAGTCGGTGAACGCCCCTCCGAACCCGATGATCGGCTGGAATCGCTCGGAAGCGTCCACGGAGATTGTCACGTTCACTGCAAACCCTTATCAGATATCAGTTATCAGTAGAGCACACTTACCCTCCTCATTCCCGTTTCTTTCCGTTTTCAATCCGAATCTTTTCAACCTGTCACCGTCGAGACTCGATCGATAAACCACTGCTTTTCCCGGCTCAATTGAGCCCACTGGCTCGATTTCATCACAAAATGTCGAGTTGCACACACATACTTGGTTTTTGAAAGGACCATCAAAATATTTCGGTGCGCACTGGGTACAGGAAGCTGAAAAAATGAGAATCAACCTGGAAATGGGTCGAAGTCCTACCAAAACCTATAAAAAACACGAGAAGCCAGGGCAAGTACATAATCAATACCACCTTTTTTCACGTAAATCTACACGTTTTTCACGTGAAACTCACCGAAATCCGTGGAAAACAAGAGAAGACCTATTGCCAACAGCCAAAGCATGTCGAGTGAGAGCTCGACCAACTGACCCAGTTGTAAACATTCCGAGAGAGATTTATGAGACTTGTCAGAGAAAAAAACAATTCATTTACTGATCACAACATCATTATCACAGAATTGGCTATCACCGCTTCCTTATCACTTCCTCTTATCCCAAACAACCGTATGAATGGATCTGGGCGGTAGAGTGATCAGGAAGGAAGTCGATGAATCGATGATTCGAGTTATCAGTGGATTATCAGATTTCGAGAGGATTACTGTAGCACGACGACCGCCTTCCAAGACCACACTGACTGCGGAAACGGCCAGTGATCCCTGGACTTTGGACAGGATTCGGGTCGAGTTGCGGGGGAAGAACTTGCTGGAAAAAAGTGGTGGTTTTTTTTCAAAAAATTCTAACTTGGCTCAGAATTGATGGATTTTGCTCAACTCAAAATATGCAATAGTCAAGAAGGTCTCAAATATGGAAAAAAAATTTCAAAAGGATCTGACTGAATTCAGATGAGATATGGTCATCTGAAACGAAACGGTGATGTGAATTATGTTGTAGGTCTCGGTTCCAGATGACGTGGCTCATCTGAATCTCGATGAATCTTTACCAAATTTTTTTCACGTATATAGGGGTCCCTTATCTACCACATATTTTGAGTTGGGACAAATCCATTCATCCGGAGCCAAGTTAGAATTTTTTGAAAAAAAGGGACTCTAAAATTAGCGATCCTAACTTTGAAAAATTCTAACTTGGCTCAGAATTGATGGATTTTGCTCAACTCAAAATATATAATAGTCAAGATGCTCTTAAATATGACAAAAAAATTTCAGAAGGATTTAGCAAAATTCAAATGAGATATGGTCATCTGAAAGTTGGGAAGGTGAAAAAACTTGAAAAAAAATTTTTTTTCGATTTTTTTGGTTTTTTTTTTAAATTTTTTCAACTTTCCGAAAGTCTTACCTAAAATGTCCCATCGCATAGAACATCGGTTGCTTGTAGAACTCCCCAGCAGTCCGATTCACAATAATCGGAGCATCCACAACGTTATAAGCCCAATTCGGACCGCCCGTTTCGTCTAAACACAAGTTCCAATCAGTCCATCCGGCAACCCAGTGATTCAAATCAGTGATAATGTCATCGGCGTAGGACTCCGCACGGAACCAATCTCCAAGAATCGGGCCGTGGTGGCCGAAGTATCCGGCGCAAGCCTGGAAATGATTAGTGATAAGGGGACTGATAAGAGCTTGAAATTGATCACTTTTAGTCAAGAAGTCTTCAGAATGGTCCTATAACTTCTACAGTTCATACCTAGGGCCTTCTGGAGGCATTTTCTGATAAAGTGATAAAGTGATAAGTTATAGATCTTGAGCTGTTGAACAACTTTTTGATTGATCACAATTCTCGAAAATGTCTCCAGAAGAATCTAGGGACCCTAGAAGTGATAAGAACCACTTCTAGGGTCCCTACAGCTTCCTACCTAGTCCAAAGTGATAAACTGATAAGTTGTTCAGAATTTCAAGCTTTATCACATTGTTTCATCAGTTTCCTTATCACTCCTCTCACCTCTGTTCCAAAAATGAACTTATCCGGATGATGTCTCTGTGTGATGTCCAACAAAACCGCCGGCGAGTACAAGTTCCCGTACCAATGCACCGCCACCCCATCCGCATACTCCCGGGCCTTCGTGTCATTGAATACAGTATCCGCCCATCCCGGCAACAAGCCCCGCCCATCATCGAGAATCATGACTTTGAGTGACCTAGTGACCTGATTTCCCTTGAGTTCGGGTCCCAAGTAGTCCCTGAGAAAGTCCCTCATCGTCTCGGCCGTGTAGTTCATCGTCTGCCACCTCCATCCCATATCAGCCCCTGTCGAAGGTTCGTTTTGAATTGTCAATCCCCAGAATCCGATGGAATGCGACTGGTAGGCCTCGAAGAACCTGGAATTCAAGGGTTTTGTGGGGAATGGGTGGGTTGACCGACTTGATAAAGTACTTTGCGTATGCCTTGTACACCCTCGCATCGTTTCTCATTGCCCCACCGCCTCGCATTCTTCCAGTCACTTTCATCCATCCGGGGGCTGACCAGGGACTTGCGAACAGTTGTAGACGGCCTTTTGTGAGGGAGATGGCTTTTTGGATGAATGGGATCTGGAAAAGTTATCATAACTCATTACTGATAAGAGATAGGGAAAAAGTGTAAACTGATAAAATAATAAGCATAAAATGACGAATATTTTATCAGTTGACAACTTTTCCCGATCTCTTATCAGTCGGGAGATATCAGTTGATTTCTGATGAGAAGTTAGCTTTGAGCTTCATGTCGATTAGAAGTTGCCTCATATCTCACGACTGATAGAAGATTGAAAAAAGTTGCAAACTGATAAAATGACCGTTATGTTAAGCCAATCATTTTATCAGTTGATAACTTTTCCAAATCTCTTATCACTAGTGAGATATCAGTTGATTAGTGAAGAAGTTAGTTTTGAGCTTCATCTCTTCATGTTAATTAGAACTTGCGATATATCTCCCGACTGATAAGAGATAGAGGAAAAGTGTCAACTGATAAAGTAATTAGCATAAAATAAAGAGTATTTCATCAGTTGACACATTTTCCCTATCTTTTATCAGTCGTAAGATATGAGGTGATTTCTGATGAGAAGTTAGTTTTGAGCTTCATCTTTACATCCACTTTGCATAATATATCTCGGATGATAAGAGCTATCTATCAACATTTCTTATCACCTTATCACCCCCTTACCTTCAACTCCAAATCCTCCTTCGCCAATCCGAACCCCTTCAACTCAAAGTCCTCTTCCACATCGTCATAACTGTATTCATGCGTCGAAAAGTCACAACTGGCCATCGGAACCCTTCCGATGTTGTACTCCAGTCCCGTTTCTCCAAAATACGAATTCAGAATCCGATCCTGAAGACGTGGACTGATAGCGGCGAGTTGATCACCCGCAGAGTCGGTGAACGCCCCTCCGAACCCGATGATCGGCTGGAATCGCTCGGAAGCGTCCACGGAGATTGTCACGTTCACTGCAAACCCTTATCAGTGCAGATATCAGTTATCAGTAGAGCACACTTACCCTCCTCATTCCCGTTTCTTTCCGTTTTCAATCCGAATCTTCTCAACCTGTCACCGTCGAGACTCGATCGATAAACCACTGCTTTTCCCGGCTCAATTGAGCCCACTGGCTCGATTTCATCACAAAATGTCGAATTGCACACACATACTTGGTTTTTGAAAGCTCCCGGGTAGATTTTTGGGGCACAAGGTGAGGGGAGAGCTGAAACAGAGTTTCTGGGTCACGTGAATCATTTTCACGTGAAAAACTAGGTCACGTGAAGCTTACCGTAACCCAACAAAGTTCCCATAAAAATATAGGTCCTAATGAACCAAAACATGTCGGAATTGAGCCAATTTCAAAATTTCACGTGAAACTTTTTTCACGTGACATATTTTTCACGTAAAAATTCCAAAATTTCACGTTTTTTCCCGTTTTCCCCAAAAAACTCACCAAAATCTCGGAAAATCAATAGAAAACCAACTGCTCGCAGCCAAAACATCTCAACTCAACTGAGCTGTGCCAGAGCCCAATGGGTCAGCAGTTGGTCCATCGTAAACATCGAGAATGATTAATGACACTTGTCAGCCGAAAATGTCATTGTAAACATAAAAAAAGTAGTCACAAACTTGTTTTCCCTGAATGGAATATAGTAAGTACTAACCTATATAAGTGGTTGAAAAAGTACAAAAATAGGTGGAAAGCAATGTTCTACACTGTGACCATATTCTTCACTGTTTTGATTTTGGCATGGTGCCAAGATGATATTCTGGAGGGAGAACGGTGTAATGATGTGATTCTGTACGATATTATCAAAAAGGTGAGTCTGCAAAAAGTTTGCAAAAGAGTTTCGACCACGGCAGGATTCGAACCTGCAATCTTCTGCTCCGTAGGCAGACGCGTTATCCATTGCGCCACGCGGCCACATTTTCTCGCTGCCTCGCGCGCCCGTGATAAACCCGCCGACTCCCCCGGTTTTTCAGGCCGCCAAATCGACAACCGATGTCGCAGAGATCCGTCAGAAAGCCATGGAAACAATGCAATTGGTGTTTCCAGTGGCTCGGAGCATGGGATGTATATGTACGGATCATCAGTTTCAGTTCCCCAACGTCATCGATCATCGCTACTGTTCCGTGAAGATTCGCGATGACGTGAGGTGTCATGCAATCGTGTTTTGACCTAGAAACCTAAATTTTCCGCCAATATCTTGTTAATTTTCCCTCATAAACCCTTTATTTCCCCGTTTCCCGGCCTAAAATGCCATCATTTTTCATTCTGGGCCTATTCGGCCTACTCGGCCTACTCCAGGCCTGCAACTTCCGGGCCCAAGTCCGATCCGAGACTGACCACGACATCTGGGCCCAGTTCACGTGGCCTAATAAGACTGAAAGTGAAGTTTTCACTTTCTCAAAGTACGGACAGACCAAGAACTTTACGGTCACTGGACACATGTGTAATTTGGCGCCGACTGTGTTGAAAGTGAGTTTTTTGATTAGGGAGTACTGTAGTTAGGGTTGTGTGCAAACACCATGACGGGAAAATGCAGAGTTTAGAGGTACAGTAACCCGGAAAAACGAATCGCTGAAAATGACGACAAATTGCGGAGTAAGAGGCTACTGTAGCTTGGATAAGCTTCCGTAGCGTCATTTTGCGTACTTTGAAACTACAGTAACCTTGGAAAGCAAAAAAAACTTGAAAATTCATCGAATTCGACGCCAAATTGCGTACTTTCCGGCAATTTCCCACTTTTACGACAATTTGCGTACATTTTGATCTACAGTAACCAAAAAATTTCTAAATTTCTCAAATCGCACCAATTCTGATGACTTTCTAGCTACAGTAACCCATTTTTGTGAATTGCGTACTTTTCTAGGTACAGTAACCAAAAAACCCCGAGATTTCAAAATACGTCAAAATTAACGGGATTTTGCGTACTTTTCTAGCTACCGTAATCCAAAAATCTCGAAGTTTGACAAATTGAACCAATTCTAATGACTTTCTAGCTACAGTGACCCATTTTTCTGAAATGCGTACTTCCCTAACTACAGTAACCCAAAAATCACAAAAATTTCAAAATGCGTCAAATTTGACGGGATTTTGCGTACTCATCTAGCTAAAAATCAATAAATCAATATTCCAGTCGTGGACCCAATATCCAAAAAAAGGAATCAACCCAGTTGGCCAAACTTCTGCTCATCTCGAAGGATCCGGTGCGATTTACTACAAGATCTTTGCGAAAGACGGTCCGGCGGCAGTTCGAACCGAAGGAATGCTTTGTGCCTGGGGACAGTGTCGACTTGGCAAGTGATAAGAGGACACTGATAAGAAGTTCTTATCAAATCAGTGGATCACTTTGTTCTGTTCCAAACATTTTGTGTTGTAATAAATGATCTCGAACCTTGTGACGACCTAATTGGGTAAGTGTGACTGGTTTTTTAATAGAGACTCTTTTTTCGGAAATTTCGAGAAAATTGGGCTGGAAAAACGGTTTCGGTTGCGGTGTAAAGTCGTTATTTTTGGGTCAATGCGCCGGTTTTTTTGAGGGGAAATCGGAGAAGAATTGGATGGTTTTTGGGGGGAGAGAGGTCAAGTGAGGAAGGTGAACTTTGGTGTTTTCGAGGGAATTTGAAAAAAAAAACCCAAAAAAATTGAGAATTTCAGCAAAATTCAGTAAAAATTATGAAATTTGAAAAAAAAGTGAAAAATGGTTATTTGAAAATTCTGAAAAAAATTTAGAAATTATAGAAAATTGAAATATTTTGAAAAAATTTTTTTCGCAAAAAAATTTTTTTTCAAATTTTTTTCAGATTTTTAAAAATTTCAGACATTCTTGAAAAAAATGAGAAAATTCTGAAAAATTCCAGAAAATTGAATTGTTTTGAAAATTTATTTTTAGATTTTCCAAAAAATTTTTTTTACATTCAAACTTATATTTGAAAATTTTTGGAATTTTTTAAAAATTTCAGACATTTTGAAAAAAATAGGGAAAATTAAAAATTTTGAAAAAAAAAATTTTTGAAATTTTTTTTTAATCCCAAAAATTTTTGAATTCAATTTTTTTTTTTTGAAAATGTTTTGAAATGTTTTAAAATTTCAGACATTCTGAAAAAAATGGGAAAAATTCAAAAATTAAAATTAAAAAATAAAGTTTAAAAAAATTTTTTTTTATTCCTAAAAAGTTTCAGACATTGTGAAAACAATAAGACAAATTCAAAATTAAAAAAAAAAATCGAGAATCAAAAAAAAAATTTTGTGTAATTTTTTAAAAATTTTTTAAAAATTATTTCTAAATTTTTTAATTTTTGAAAAAAAAATTTCATTTTAAAATTTAAAAAAGAACAACTGAAAAACTCAAAAAAAAATCTGAAATTTTTTTCTGTAATATTTTAAAATTTAGAAAACAATTTTTTCAGAAAATTCCAACAAAAATACCCCCTTTCTAGCCTACCAACCCGTAACCTTGTAGCTATTTATCACTTGTTATCACCATCCTGCCACTATCACCTTATCACTAATGATCATTTCATCTCTCTTTTCCAAAAAAAAACGGTTCAAAACACCCACAGTTCAGCGAAAAGTGACCTGAATTTGGATGATCAGAACTTTTCCACTGATGCAATCAGTATGTTTTTGTTATCACTCTAGGCGCTTATCAGTTCATATCAGTAGCTAGCAATCACAAAGTTCTTCATCTTCTTCTTCAAGGAACTGTTTGTTCTTCTTGGCAAAAAGTGTGAGAGAGAGAGTATGGGAAATGGAGAGACGCAGACAGGTTTGTGATCATTGGAAAGTTTTCCAATTTCGGTTTGTACTGGGTTCCTAATTGGACATTTTTCAGTTTTTTCTTCTTTTTTCAAGGTCAAAAAGTCGGGGAAATTGGAAGAAATTGACTTGTTTTTTTGGGAGATTGGTAGTGATCTGTTTGTTCTTATCAGTGGTTATCAGGGATGGTGATAAGAGTGATGAGATGGTTTTTGTTGTTTATCTTCATCAATCAACATTTTTATCAGGGGAGGGGCAGGATTCCGGGCTTTCAGGCTTTCAGGCTTTAATTTCAAGCTTTCAGGCCTAGATTTCAGGCTTGCAGGCCTAGATTTCAGGCTTTTAGGCCTAGATTTCAAGCTTTCAGGTCCTGGAATTCAGGCTTTTAGGCCTAGATTTCAGGCTTTTAGGCCTAGATTTCAGGCTTTTAGGCCTAGATTTCAAGTTTCACTTCAAGCCCGCCAAGCCCGTCAAGCACACCGAACTCTTCAGGCCCGAACTTCAAGCCACAAATCAGGCTTTTAGGCCGAAACTTCAAGCCTACCTTCAGGCACGAATACAAATTTCAAGCTTTTAGGCCAAAGGTCGTCTCAAGCCCAGATTTCAGGCCAAATTCAGGCCCACATTCAAGCCCACAATTCAGGCTTTCAAGCCCAAACTTCGAGCCTACTTTCATGCTTCAAACTTCAAGCTTTCAGGCCAAAAAAGCGCTTCAAGCCTAACTCTTGACTTCAAACAGCAATGAACCCATTCAGGCCTAAAGTTCAGGCTTTCAGGCCCATTCCCCGATCTCCAAACCTCCCTTCTGACACATTTTGATCCATCCTTCTCCTCCCTCGACAAACTTCTTCAAAGGTCATTCCATCCTCAAGTGCCCCTAGAGGATCCATTGTTGAGGAACATATTGTCCTTGGAACCGGAAACAAGCATTGACAAAATGACAAAAATCGGGCCGTCTTTTCCAAACCTTTATTTCATGGGTTTCTTCCAATTCCAAAACGTAAACACTTTTCGGACAGCATCTCTGTTCCGTGTGTCTGCGTCTCTTGCCTCCCTCACACTCTCTCGCCTCTTCTGACCTTTCTTGAATATACCGGTTCTTCTCTCTACTCGAAGGGCGGTTTCTGCCGGGAACGAATGCCAAAAAACGCAGTGAGAAGTGGGAGGGATCGGCCTCGCGCACCACCACCCAACCGTTTATAAGGCGAACCGAAAGGGTCACGCTTCATCACGTCTTCTACCTTCAGATTCCTTCTTTCCGTCTTGTATAGTAGTAGTTCCTGGTTACCTTTCTCTCAATTCCCAACTTTTCAGGTAACCATGAAACTGATCATCTTCGCTTCTCTCCTCGCCATTGCCTTCGCCGGACCTGGTGAGTTTTGGGCCTGAAATCTAGGCCTAAAAGCCTGAAATTTAGGCCTAAAAGCCTGAAATCTATAACCTTCTGAATCTAGGTCACGGTCGATTCCGCTTCTGATTAGGTGGATTCTGAACTTTGAGATCTTAGCTATCGGGGTTTAGGATCATGATTTGGGTCTAGATTACCGGCCTAGATTTGGGCCTAAAAGCCTGAAATCTAGGCCTGAATCCGTGCTTGCCTAGCTTTGTTTCAAGCCTAAATCCAGTGCTTGCCAGCCCAGTCAGGCCTGATTCCAGGCCTATTTCGCCTAAACTGAAGCCTAGAAAGCCTAATTCGAGGCCTGTCGGGCCTGAAGCAAAGCCTGAAAAGCCCAGTTCGAGGCCTATTTGGGACCTAATTCAAGCCTAGAAAGCCTAAATTCAGACCTTCGAACAGGTCTTTCAAGCCGGAATTCAAGCATCCGGACGTAATTCTGGGTCTGAATTTAGGCCTGTAAAATTGTAATCGGACCTAATTCAGGCCTTTCAAGCCTATCAGGCCTAAATTCAAGCCTAAAAGCCTAACCCCCTCTTCTTCCAGTCCGTCAGTCCCGCCAAGCCCAAAACTCATACGGAGACGAAGCCGCCGCGGCCCCTGCTCCAGAAGCTGCCCCAGAAGCCGAATCTGCTCCAGTAGAACAAGCCGCCGAGCCAGTCGCCCAAGAGGAAGCCGCCCCAGAGGCTCCAGCTCAAGAATCCGGATATCGTGCCAAGCGTGACGCCCAGAACAGCTACGGAGACGAGGCTCCAGCTGCTCCAGCCGCCGCCGAGCCACAATCCTTCGCCGCAGAGGCCGAGGCTCCAGTGGAGCAAGCCGCTGAGCCAGTTGCCCAGGAGGAAGCTGCTCCAGAAGCCCCTGCTCAAGAGTCGGGATACAGAGCAAAGAGAGATGCTCAGAATAGCTATGGAGATGAGGCCGCCGCCGCTCCAGTCCAAGAAGCCGCTCCAGAAGCCGAAGAAGCCCCAGTAGAGCAGGCCGCCGAGCCAGTCGCTCAGGAAGAGGCCGCCCCAGAGGCTCCAGCCCAAGAATCCGGATACAGAGCCAAGAGAGACGCTCAGAACTCTTACGGAGACGAAGCTGCCGCTGCCCCAGTCCAGGAATCCGCTCCAGAAGCCGAGGCTCCAGTTGAGCAAGCCGCTGAGCCAGTTGCCCAGGAAGAGGCCGCTCCAGAGGCTCCAGCTCAGGAATCTGGATATCGTGCCAAGCGTGACGCCCAGAATTCTTATGGAGACGAGGCCGCTGCTGCTCCAGAAGCCGCTCCAGAAGCCGAAGCTGCTCCAGAAGCCCCAGTTGAGCAAGCCGCCGAACCAGTCGCCCAGGAGGAATCTGCTCCAGAAGCCCCGGCTCAGGAATCTGGATACAGAGCTTAAGGGGTCCCTAGAGCCCCTTGAGGAAGGACGGGTTCCTTATCAGTGATTATCAGTGATTTTTTGTAGTTTTTTCTTTTTCTTTTCTCACTGCCAAGTTTTACATTTTTTTTTTTTGATATGAACCGATTTTATCAATTTTATCAATTTTATCAATAAACCGTTATCAGTGATATGACGATGACCGATCACGAAATCTCAGCGCCGCTGGCTGGCCTATTTAGCTATTTAACCCTAGATTTTCCATTTTCCCATCCAATTATGCTTCCCCAACTCCTTATCACTATCACTTTGGCCTTATCAGTGGTTTCTGGATGTGATATCACTGCGACACTCACATCACAGACTTATCACCAGAGATTTGCTCAATTCACGTTTTTCAATGGGGCCAAGAGTCAAGTGTGAGTTTTTTGGGCTTTTAGGCCTATTTTTCAGGCTTTACAGGCTTTTTAGGCCTAAAAGCCCTAAATTTTCAGTTTCCAATTCGACCAAGACGGTCAGGAACAAAAAATTCGAATCACTGGAACTATGTGTAACATGAAGCCGACAAAGCTTGATGTAAGTGATTTCTTATCAGTGATAAGAGTTCTTATCAGTAATTTCTTATCAGATTTACCCAGTCTACCCTGGCCCAACTACAAAACCATGTGGAAGCACCCAGGCGTTCATTGAAGGATACGGTTATGTGAATTATGTGGTAGGTCTCGGTTCCAGATGACGTGGCTCATCTGAATCTCGATGAATCTTTATCAAATTTTTTTCAAGTATATAGGGGTCCCTTATCTACCACATATTTTGAGTTGGGACAAATTCATTCATCCGGAGCCAAGTTAGAATTTTTTGAAAAAAATAGTTGATAAAATGAGTGACCCATTTTTTCAAAAAATTCTAGCTCGGCTCTGGGAAGATGGATTCGTTCCAACGCAAGATATCTGGTAGATAAGGGATTCTTATATACGTGAAAAAAATTTAATGAAGATTCCAAAAGAAACATTGAAAAAAAATAAAAATAATTTTTTTTCAATTTTTTTCAACTTTCCTCAACTTTCAGATTTCCATATCTCATCTGAATCCTGTCAGATTCTTCTGAAATTTTTTTCCCCTATTTTAGAGCATATTAACTATCATATATTTTGAGTTGAGCAAAATCCATCCATCCGGAGCCGAGTTATAGTTTTTTAAAGTTGGGGTCACTAATTTAAGAGCCCCATTTTTTCAAAAAATTCCAACTCGGCTCCGGGAAGATGGATTTGTCCCAACTCAAGATATGTGGTAGGTGAAAGTCCCTTGTATACGTGAAAAAAATTTGGTAAAGATTCCATAAGATGAAATTTCAGATTCTCAGTGACGGTGTGTTCATGGGCGCGAAGATCGGTGTGGCGTGTGCGGCAGGAGATTGTGGATCGGCTAGGGGATGATGAGTATTGATTGATATTGATTTTTTATTGATTTTTATTTGTTTTTATCAAAATTTGGCATTTTTAAATAAAAAAATTGAAAAAAAAAATTTATTGAAAAAAATTTTTTTTTACAAAATGTTCCGATTTTTCCAGGATTTCAGGCCTGCATTTCAAATTGATAAAAAATCAACTGATAATCCCCCTTATCAGTGCCATCGCACCCATTTTGTAGCCATCGCCAAAATGATTCCAATGGTTCAACTGATGATAAAGCTCGTACAACTGAACTCTCTTCTCCCGGCCCTTCATAGGGGTTCCGACGATTTTATCATATTCTGATAAGAATTCCGGGGTCCAGCCACCTAAACTGATAAGCTGATAAGAGATGATAAGGCCCACTTACCAAACATGCTCATAATCCCAAATTCAAACTCTGGATCCGAAAAACTGGAAGATGGATCAAAGACAATTGGTCCATCAGAAGTCATGTCCCAGTTGCCACCCCATAAATCACCATGGACCAGACCAGGTGGCACAACTCGATTTCGCAATAACTTTTCCGATTCGCAATAGAGCGCACTTGCAAAATCGACCAATTCCCGATCTCCAGACTTTTCGATTAATCGATCGATTTGCGGTTTTAGACGGTGTTGGATGAAAAAGTCCTGATAAACTGATAAACTGATAAAGTGATAATGTTATCAGTACCTCCCACTTATCACTCCACTGATTATCCTGAGCCAATCTTCCACAACAAGTTGGCAATGGAAAACCGAATTTTTCAGTTGAAAAGTTGAAATTTCTACCCAAAAATCCAGAATTTTTCCGATTTTCCAGAAGATTCTGAGCGTTTTTTATGTGTAATCTGAACTTTAATCTTATTTTATTTTTTTATTTTTTTTAATTTGAAAAGGCTCACTTTCCAAGTTGTTTTCCCAGCGTTGCCCAATCTTTTTTTCCAGGTTTGAAATTGATAAAACTGGTGATAAGGGCGGTGGAATCTGAAGAAAAAGAGGCACTGGAAAAGCGTCAAGGATCGAGAAATGCGTCAGGGATCGGAAAATGCGTCAAGGATCGGAAAATGCGTCAAGGATAGAGAAATGCGTCAAGGATCCAGAAATGCGTCAGGTAGCAGAAATGCGTCAAGGATCGAGAAATGTGTCAAGGATCGAGAAATGCGCCAAGGATCGAGAAATGCGCCAAGGCGCTGGAAATGCGTCAAGGATCGAAAAATGCGTCAAGACACCAAATTTGCGTCAAGGATCGAGAAAAGCGCCAATGCACTGTAAATGCGTCAAGGAACCAAAAATGCGTCAGGTATCTAGAAATGAGCCAAGAATCGAAAACAGCGCTAAGACACCTGGAAAGCGCCAAGGCACAAAACTTGCGCCAAGGCACCAGAAATGCGCCAAGCATCGAGAATCGCGCAAATGCACCAAAAATACGTCAGGTATCAATAAATGGGTCAAGGATCGAGAATTGCGCCAAGACACCTGAAATGCGTCAAGGCACCGAACTTGCGCCAAGCATCGAGAATCACGCCAATGCACCAAAAACACGCCAAACCCACCATTTTCCCTAACCACGCCCACTGGCACCGGACACATAACCGTCCCAGTAGCTTGAATCGCTTTCAACGATTCAAACTCTCCACGAACTAGATCTTCATCCTGGAATTGATAAAATCTTTATCAGTCCCCTCTTATCAGCTGATAATCACCCCATATTTGATAAAAAGCTTTCCTTGATCTGAATCTATCAAGTTATTCCTCAAAATTTTAAAATTTTTCAGTCCAAGTTGATCTCGAATAGCGAGTTCCATGATTAGCTGTAATCAGTGATAAGCCTTGTCTAATCTATGCTCTAGTCTACTAGAGATATCAGTGACACACTGATAAGTGATAAGGTGATAAGTGATAACACAAAGTGATAAGAGTCATCAGTTTGTATAATATGAGAATATTCAATTTGGCACATGAAAAGCGGAATTTGTATAGGGGCAATATGGCAATAGTGGAATGACTGATAACTGATAAGATTAGTGATAAGGGATTATCAAATGGGGGAATTTTTTGAACTATCACAACCAAAGTGTCAAGTGGAAAAAGAAAAAAAAGGATTTTTCAGATTCAACTGGACCACAAATGGGGGAAAAGGGGGTACTGATAAGAGGTGATAACCATCACATTTTCTTGGTTCTCGGCGATTTCGAGTGCAGTTGAGCAAACGTTTTTTCGAATCGATTTGACGGAAACACTTTGATAAGGAGACGCTCCAGAAGCACGTATAGAAGACGTCGGTTGAGATTCTTGGATTGGAATGCTTCGGTGATTGTGTTGATTCCCTGGAGAATTTTTTTTTTTGGATTTTTGTGATTTTTTTTGAAATCATCTGATTTTTAGGAAAAAATTGAAAAATTAAAATTCACTTGAAAAAATTTTTTTTGAATTTTTTGAATTTTTTTTTTGAAATTATTTTTTTAAAAGTTCCATTTTTCTGATTTATCGATTTTTTCAGTTTCTAATGAATTTCCATCTTTGTAAATTTCAAAAAAATGAAAATCAGAGTTTGCATCAAAAAAGGCTTCAAAAATTTCGAAATTGGCGGGTTGGATATCTTGCAGCGAAAAGTACAGTAATCTTTTTAGTGATTTCCGATTATTTTACAGCTTTTCTGACTGTTTTTGAATGAATTATGCATTTTTCGCATTTTCTGACTACAATTTACTCGAAAACAGTCAAAAATCACTGAAAAATTGCAAAGATTACGGTAGTTTTCGCTAGGAGATATTATCGTTGCAACTCAAAAGTTCATCGGGTAGATTTACGGAGTTGCGGGTCTCGCCACGCGCAAAAGCAAAACGTGCTGCGCCTTTAAAGTACGGTAGTTGCGCAATTTGTCTTTTCCCCACGAGGAAAATGAGGAAAAATAGTGGAAAAAGACAAATTGCGCAACTACCGTACTTTAAAGGCGCATCACGTTTCGCTTTCGCGCGTGGCGA
>LR539886.1:0-22963 GCA_900536315.3 Caenorhabditis becei | reverse complement strand
AGGTCATGGACACCGACACTACTGACGCATTTCACGACATTCACTGGCGCGTTCATCGCGAAAACAAAGTGTTTTGCTAAATCACGAAAAATTGCAAAATTTCGCTAGAAATTGAGATCTCGATTGGAAAACAATATGAAAAATTGAAAAACGGAATACATTTGATGTTTAGAGTGGTCAAACAGCTATTTTTATCAAAAACTGGGCGAGTAAATGTCATTTTGGTTTCCGGTTTCACTAAAATGTCCGAATTTTTATCGGTTTGGGAATTAAGCTGCGTAGTTTCATCGCCAAACACTACTGTCAACAATACTAACAAATTCGAAATTAAATTGACAAATCCGTTTATTACCGAACAACAACAACAACAGAAACTTGACAGCTAATCAATTCAACAAATACATCTCAACAACCAGTAACCTTTGTGAACATGACGTTCGTCTTAGAAAATTCGATTCTGACGAAGTCATTCGAGTCCTGGATCTTGAGAAGCTTCGTATTTGGCCTTCGGGACTCCAATGGCGTCTGATCGTCGATTCCTCTCAGAACTTGGTCGATCAGGAAATAATATCGAAACTCGATATTGATTGTGCGCCATTGTCCTCGAATAGTGGTGAGCCCCTGAAATATTGAGTCAATCGGTGTTTTCGATCAAGTAACTCACTGGCACAAGTTTCTTAAAGAAGATTTCGGTCTCCAACGCGTCCCCTCTCACGATGCGCGAGTGTAGGGAGTTTGCGAAGACTTCCACTCCACCTGTGCTATCGGTGACGAACTCCTCGGCTTTTTGGAGCTGCTCCATTGAACCAATGGCGGATGCATTCTCGTCGCCAAGCCAGGTGATCTTTTTGAGTTTTCCTGGTTTGAGGTGTGGCAGAAACTTTTTCACAAAACCGCCTGTTTCACGATCGTGCAGGAACTGGACGTGCTCCACGTCGAACTTTCGATTCGACTGCTCCAGGAGAGTTGTGAAGATACATTGGAACAGGAACACGGTGTCAAATGTCCGGGAGTTTTTAACTTCGAGTGGACCGAAAGATTTGAAGTGGAAAACAAGTTTCTTCACGGAAAGCGCGTCCTTCAAGAAGATTTTCAGGAAATGTTCCGAAGCCTTTTCCAAGAGTCGGCGCTTAGGATCAGAATCGTTTTCCACCTTCTCCCATCCCTCCGAAGGGTTCCTGATCACCACTCCAGTTTCCGTCTTTTCAAACTCCAATTCCAGCCGGTTCTCCTCATCAATCATCATCTCGATTTGGATTTTCCCCATGTCGTAAGCCAGAGTTATCTTGACCTGATGGTAGGTTATCGGACAACGTTCGACGACTTCTTTCAAGGTCCGGCTGGTCAGGCGGAGCGATCTCCTGAATGGTTCAGATACGCAGAGTGTTTTTAGAAATTAAAACTTACTTGAATATAGCGTCGAGAGGCGTGACGATTTTCTCTACCAATTCGACCGGCAAGTCACCAAATCCTGCCGGTGGTTCTTCTTGAGCTTTGTTTCTGAAACGATCTTCTGCGTGAGAGTGAATTGTGAATCTGATTTTCAAGTTTTCATGCAATAAAATAATTTTTAAAAAACTCACTCTTCCATTGCGGCTTCTCGATGAGCCTCCTCGATCCCAAATAGATGCGAGAATTATCAGTTTCAAAGTGATTTGCTCTCTTTCGCGCCGCAGATATACTTTAAAGAGACGCAGACGACAAATTCTGTTCCAAAGTATGAGATAATGATAAGGCCAAGGTCATAGACGCAGACAAGGTCATGGACACCGACACTACTGACGCATTTCACGACATTCGCTGGCGCGTTCATCGCGAAAACAAAGTTTTTTGCTAAATCACGGAAAATTGCAAAATTTCGCTAGAAATTGAGATCTCGATTGGAAAACAATTTGAAAAATCGAAAAACAGAATACATTTGATGTTTAGAGGATGTTTAGGGTGGTCAAACAGCTAATTTTATCAAAAATTGACCAAGTAAATGCCATTCTGGTTCCCGGTTCCGTTAGAATTGTTTTTTTCTACAAGTTTTTGACAGAATTATTCGTTTGATATTCCAAAATTTGAAGAACATTTGTCTTTTGTGGGGAGCAAAAATTCAGACCGTTTTGAATATACAGAGCACTACGGACGCTGTTACAGATAAATTCAAACAACCCATCCCTTCTTCTCTCGCCGTCACCATTGCCGAACCCTTTGAGTCAACAAGACTAGAAGTCGAGAAATGAAATCAAAGAATCCATTTATTACGATACATTGAACAGAAACATTATAATTGACCAATTGAAACCACTCATATCAAAGATTTGTGATTTTCGTGAACACGACCTCTCTTTCCAAAACCTCAACTTGGACCATATCATCCGAATCCCGAATTTTGAGAAGCTTCTTGTCCGGTCCTCGTAACTCAACAGGAGTTTGATCATCGACACTCGCCAGGGTTCTTTCAAACGTGTCACGGTGTTTGTATGCAGCTCTGATCGTGCGCCACTGTCCTTGTAAAGTGGTTACTTCCTGAAATGTCAAGTTATTTGGTGTTATTGATTCATTTTCTTACTGTCAAAAGATCATCAATTGCGTATTCAGTGGTACTATTCTCTTGAACCAAACGTGAATTCAGCGAGTGTATAAGAAGTTTAACATTGAAAGTTATGAAGCAATCAGAGATGAATTCTTTGGCTCTTTGAAACTGCTCGGTTTCAGTAATTGACGATATTTCATAATGATTGTAGAGACCATGACTCGAGATTTTTTCAAGTCTTCCCGGTTCGAGACAGGACAGCAATTTCTTGATAGTTGGAGCCGAGGCAATGTTGTTTAGAAACTTGACATGCTCAACATTCAGCCTGCATTTCGACTTTTCCAAAAGAGTTTTGAACGTTGTCAAAAACTTTGATAGCGTCTCATTACGGTAATTGTAGAACTCATCAAATTCGACATTGTCGTCGGGACCTTCAAATTGAAACACAAGATCCTTCACAGTCGTCTTGCCATTTGGGAAAATTTTCATAAAGTGCTCGAAAGCCTTCTTCAGAAATAGGGTTTGAGGATCACGACTGATTTCTTCCTTTCTCCATGCCTCCTTCTGGTTTCTGACAACCACTCCTGTGTCCGTCTTGTTGAACTCAAGTTCCAGTCGGTTCTCTTGATCAATCAGCATTCCGATTCGAATTGTCTTCACATCACGATCCACTACCATTGTGACTTGCTCGTAGGTCATCGGTCCGCTATCCACGACGCTTTTCAAGGCTTTGCTGGTCAGGCGGAGCGATTTCCTGAGAGATACTTGAATTAGTGAAAGTCTTTGAAGTTTTCAACTCACTTTGTCATCGCATCGAGTGGCGCAATAATCTGCTCAGCAATTGTAAAGGGCATATCACCCAGTCTACGTGGTGACTTTTCTCTGCTTCTGAAAGTCATTCTTAGCGTGAGAGTGAATCGTTAGTGTCTCTTCCACTGAAAAACTCACCTTTTCATCTCGGCTTCTCAATCGGTCTTTTTCCGCTGTTGTTGCTTCCAAAAATGACAAGAGCAACGTTTCCAATCTGAAAGTTTCTTTTTACATACAAAACGAGTGCTTCGGAAATTGAGAGATGAAGTTAACAACGTGAAAGATGAATAAAAGACATACAATCAGAAAAGTAAAAGATATAGTCGGCGAATCAACACCTTATCAGTTCAAAATGAAATTAGCAGTTTAAAATAAGCAACATTTATACAACAAGAACCCCGAACATTGTGATCAAGTCATTACGACAATTATTTTAGAGATTATTAACTTTCGTGATGAGCACGGTACTACCCAAGACTTCAATTTTCATGAAGTTATCAGTGTTCGGAATCTTGACAAGCTTTGGAGAATTCGGACCTTTCATCTCCTCGGGTGTCTCATCGATAAGATGCCGCAAAAAGTCATTGATAAGAAAACGATGTTTCACGTTGTATTCCACTGTCTGCCATTCTGTTCTAAGTGAGCACAAGGTCTGGAATAAATAATTTGAAATAAAAAGATTTCCATTCATTACTTACATTCAAAAGTGCGCCCAAATTAGGCAGGGCGTGATTGTTTGCGTACGCGAAATAGAGGTGCTTGAAGTTTCCGAAGATGTCACGATATGGGATGACATCGGTGACTAGAACTTGAGCTCTCTGGAACTGGTCCAATCCAATCACTGACGGCACTTGTGTGTGATACTTCCCGCTAAACCAAGTGATCTTTTCGAGTGTTCCAGGTTGAAGGTACGGCAGAAGTTTCAAGACACATTCGTTTGAGTCAAAGTTGTCCAGAAATTTGACGTGTTCAACGTTCAGCCGGTGAGGCAAGAGTTTGAGATAGGTCTCGAAAATATCCAGAAACTCCTCATGGGTACGGATAAATGCGGAGCATGCAGGATGATTGTCGTCGGGCCTGAGCCCACCACAACCCGCTATTGCGACCGGGATGTCAAAAATAAAGACAAGGTTCTTCACGGTGATATGGGCTTTCCCGAGAATCTTTACAAAGTGTTCAGAAGCTTTTTTCATAAACTGGTTTTGATCGGGATTGAGCTCCTGCTTCTCCCAGGCTTCTGATGGATTCTTGATCAAACACCCTGTGGGCGTCTTCACGAACTCTAGTTCCAGTCGGTTCTCCTGATCGATGAGCATCTCAATGTAGATTTCCGGCGCGTTATCAGCCAAAGTCAACGTGACCTGATTATAGGTCACCGGAGAACGATCGACGACGCTTTTCAAATCTTTGTTCGTAAGACGAAGCGATTTTCTGGAAAAATGAACAATTTAATCATATTTTCGATGATTTGAACTCACTTCGTTATTGCATCTAATGGTGCAATGATCTGCTCAGCGATTTTCACAGGAATGTCGCCCAGATTCATTGGTGGCACTACAGCCGAAGATTGGATAGAGTTGGGCCCGTTTCTGAAACGAAGAAATGTAAAAATGAGAAAACCTTTTTTTTAAATTATGTTCATACAAAAATGTTGAAAACATCACAAAACTCACCCTTCCATTTCAATTGGCAATTTCCGACTACGAACAAGTGAGATATTGATTGATGACGCCTCCGTTTCAAGTGAAGAATGAGAAGTGTGCTGTGTCCAAACTGAAAAGAATTTTTATAGTGTAAGACGGATGCGGAGAGAGCGAAACGAGGAGAAAAAGTTTTTTACAGAGAGAGCGAGTGATCCGGAAATTGATAGAAAAAGTGAACAGAGTGAAAAATGAATACAAGACATAAAAAGTGAAAAGTATAAGATATAATAGGCGAATCAACACCTTATCAGTTTAAAATCAAATCAGCATTTGAAAAAAAGAAAGATTTATTGCAACAAGAACCCGAACATTGTGACCAATTCATAACGACAACTCATTTTTAGAGAAAATTGACTTTCGTGATGAGCACGCTATTCTCTAAGCGTTCAATCTTCATGAAATCGTCAGTTTCCAAGATCTTGACATGCTTCGGCGAGTTCGGTCTTCTCATTTCCATCGGAGTCTCATCGATGAATTGCGACAGAACGTGATCGACAAGAAGGCGGTTAAGATTATCATGTTGAATGTCGTATTTCACTGTTTGCCACGACGCGTTAAGAGTACGTAAGCCCTGAAATACACAATAAAATAGACTTTTTGTTCGTTTCTTACATTCAAAAGTGGGCGGAAGGTGATGGGGAACATACGATCGGTGTACACGAAATGGGTGTGCTCGAAGTGTCCGAAGTCTTCAGGTGTGAAGTAGCCATCAGTGACTAATATTTTAGCTCTTTGGAACTGCTCCAATGACTTCACTTGCACGTTAACTATCCCCATCCCAAAGAGCCAAGTGATCTTCTCGAGTGTGCCAGGTTCCAGGTATGGCAGCAGTTGCCCGACACTATTGTGAGAGTCGAAGTAGCTCACAAACTTTACGTTTTTAACGTTCAGCCGGTGATTTAAGCAATTGAGATATGCCTTGAAACATAACAGAACTGCACCATGAATCCGGATAAAATTAGAGAATGCAGGGGGGACGTCGCGAGAATGAAACACCGGGATATCAAAAATAAAGACAAGGTTTTCCACGGTGATAAGGGCATTCCCGATAATCTTCACGAAATGTTCAGAAGCTTTCAAAATGAAGTGGTTTTCATAGGGACTGGGCTCCTGCTTCTCCCAGGCCTGTGACGAATTCTTGATCAAACACCCAAAGTCCGTCTTCACAAACTCCAGTTTCAATCGGTTCTCCTCGTCGATAAGCATCTCGATGTGGATTTCCTGCGCGTTTTCAACCAGAGTCAGTTTGACCTCATGGTAGGTCACCGGAGAACGATCGACGACGCTTTTCAAATCTTTGTTCGTAAGACGAAGCGATCTCCTGGAAAAATGTTCCAATTATTCAAATTTTCGATGATTCAAACTCACTTCGTCATTGCATCTAATGGTGCAATGATCTGCTCAGCAATTTTCACAGGAATGTCGCCCAGATTCATTGGTGGCACTACAGCCGAAGGTTGGATGGTGTTGGAGACGCTTCTGAAAACAAGGAGATTTGAAAGTTAAAAACTTTTTTTCGAAAATATTTTTAAACCAAAATGTCAAAAATATCAGAAAACTCACCCTTCCATTTCAATTTGCAATTTCTCAATCACGACCAAGAACAAATGAGATATCGATTGATGGCGCCTTTGTTTGCAGTGAAGAATGGGAAGTGTGACGTGTCCGAACTGAAAATATTATTTATAGTGTGAGACGGCAGCGGAGAGAGCGAATTTGACGATGAGAAAATGTTTTTTTACAGAGAGGGCGAGTGTTTTGGAAATTGAGAAATAAAATGAACAAAGTGAAAAATGAAAAAAATAAAAAGTATAAGATATAATCGACGAATCTACACCTTGACAGCTGAAAAAGGAAAGAAATCTGACAAAAAACTATGTTTATTGCTACAAGAATCCCGAACATTGTGACCAATTCATTACGAAAACTCATTTCAGAAAAAATTGACTTTCGTGATGAGAACGGTATTCTCCGAAACCTCAATCTTCATAAAATCGTCCGTGTTCAATATCTTGATATGTTTCGGCGAATTCGGTCTTCTCATTTCCATCGGAGTCTCATCGATGAATCGCGACAGAACGTGATCGATAGAACGATCAAAGTCGTATCTCACCGTTTTCCACGCCGCGTTGAGAGTACGTAAGCTCTGAAATTCACAATAAAATAGATTTTTCGTTCGTTACTTACATTCAAATGTTCGCTCAAGTCAATGCGAAACTGATGATATGTGGACATGAAATGGATGTGTTCGAATTGTCCGAAGTCATTAGGCTCGAAGGAACCATCAGTGACTAATACTTTCGCTCTTCGAAACTGCTCCAATGACATCTCTTGCGCGCTAACCCTCCACATCCCACATAGCCAAGTGATCTTCTCGAGTGTGCCAGGTTCCAGGAATGGCAGCAGTTGCTCGAAACTATTGTTATAGTCTTCGTAGCTTACAAACTTCACGTTTTTAACGTTCAGCCGGTGATTCAAACAGCGATCGAGATGCCTCTTGAAAAAAAACAGAAATAAACGATGGGTCCGGACAAAATTATACTGCGCAGGGGAGATGTCGCGAGAACGGAACTCCGGAATATCGAAAATGAAGACAAGGTTTTCCACGGTAATGAGGGCATTCCCGATAATCTTCACGAAGTGTTCAGAAGCTTTTGTGATGAAATGGATTTCATGGGGATCGAACTCCTGCTTCTCCCAGGCCTCTGAGCGATTCTTGATCAAGCACCCTGTGGGCGTCTTCAAAAACTCCAGTTTTAATTGGTTCTCCTCGTCGATAAGCATCTCGATGTGGATTTCTTGCGCGTTATCAGTCAGAGTCAACGTGACCTGATGATAAGTCACCGGAGAACGATCGACGACGCTTTTCAAATCTTTGTTCGTAAGACGAAGCGATCTCCTGGAAAAATGTTCCAATTATTAAAATTTTCGATGATTCAAACTCACTTCGTCATTGCATCTAATGGTGCAATGATCTGCTCAGCAATTTTCACAGGCATGTCGCCCAGATTAGTTGGTGGCACTTCAGTTGAAGATTGGATGGTGTTGGAGACGCTTCTGAAAACAAGGAGATTTGAAAGTAAAAAACTTTTTTTTTGAAAATATTTTTAAACCAAAATGTTCAGAAGATCAGAAAACTCACCCTTCCATTTCAATTTGCAATTTCTCAATCACGACCAAGAACAAATGAGATATCGATTGATGGCGCCTTTGTTTGCAGTGAAGAATTGGAAGTGTGACGTGTCTAAACTGAAAAGATTCTTTATAGTGTGAGACGGCAGCGGAAAGAGCGAATTTTACGATGAGAAAATGTTTTTTTTACAGAGAGGGCGAGTGTTTCGGAAATTGAGAGATAAAAGGAACAAAGTGAAAAATGAATAAAATACAAAAAAAAAATAAAAAGTATAAGATATAATCGGTGAATCAACACCTTATCAGTTTGAGAAATAATCAATATTTAAAAAAAAGAAAGATTTATTGTAACAAGATCTCTGAATATTATGACTAGTTCATTACGACAACTCATTCTAGAGAAAATTAACTTTCGTGATGAGTACGGTGTTATCCAAGACTTCAATCTTCATGAAATCGTCCGTGTTCAAGATCTTGAGATGTTTCGGCGAATTCTGTCTTCTCATCGCCATCGGAGTCTCATCAATGAATTCTGACAGACTGAGATCGATATAAATACGTTCATCAAAGTCGTATTGCACTGTTTGCCACGCCGCGTTGAGAGTACGTAAGCCCTGAAATTGCACAATTAAAAAGGCTTTTCATTCGTTACTCACACTCAAAAGTCTGCTCAAGTTAATGGGGAGCGAATAACGTGTGGCGTACACAAAATGGATGTGCTTAAAATGTCCAAAGTCATCAGGTTTAAAACTGTCATCAGTCACGAATACATCAGCTCTTTGGAACTGCTCCAATTGAATCACTTGTTCTTGTCTCAAATCCGCCCCATAGAGCCAAGTGATCTTCTCGAGTGTACCAGGTTCCAGGAATGGCAGCAGTTTTGCGACACTATCCATGTTGTCGACGAAATTCTCAAACTTCACGTGTTTAACTTTGAGGCGGTGATCCAAGCGATTGAGATGCTTTTTGAAAACATTCAAGAATGTACGATGAGTCCCCATAAATTTGGAGATTACAGGCTTTGGCAGGGGTGGTACACCAGGAATTATCGGAGGATTGAAAATGAAAACGAGGTTCTTCACGGTGGTACGGGCCCCTTGAAAAATCTTCACGAAATGTTCAGAAGCTTTCTTGATGAAACAGTCTCGATCAGGACTGAGTTCTTGCTTCTCCCAGGCCTCCAATGGATTCTTTATCAAGCACCCGGTGTCCGTTTCCAGAAACTCCAGTTTCAATCGGTTCTTCTCATCGATGAGCATCTCAATGTGGATTTCCGGCGCGTTATCGACCAGAGTCAACTTGACCTCATGGTAGGTCACCGGAGAACAATCGACGACGCTTCTCAAATCTTTGTTGGTAAGACGAAGTGATCTCCTGAAAAAAAGTTCCAATTATTCATATATACGATGATTTGAACTCACTTTGTCATTGCATCTAATGAAACGATGATCTGCTCAGCGATTCTTACAGGCATGTCGCCCAGATTGATTGGTGGCACTTCAGTGTGGAGTTGGATGGTGTTGGAGCCGTTTCTGAAAATAGGAAGATGTGAAAGTGAGAATTTTTTTTGAAGAGTTTTATGAAAACATGTGAAAAACGCTTGGAAAACTCACCTTCGCATTATGATTCTCTTGGACACAAACTCGTGGGCTATCGATTGATGGAGCATTCGTTCAAAGTGAAGAATGGGAAATGAGACGTGTCCGAACTGAAAAAAGTTTTATAGTGTTAAACAATGAGAACGAGAGAACGAACGCGAATACGGGAAAAGAACAAAAAAAGGAAAGTGTTGAAGAAAAGAAAAAGATAAAAAGGTGCACGAGGAACATGAAAAAGTGATTCAGAGGAATCCAATCTAAGAACAAAAGTGGATCAAAAAGTTCAAAATCCGGTAAAATCCAAAAAAAAAGGTAAATCGGAATCTTCCGAGAAAAAAGTGGATTGGAAAGACAAAACTGCATCTCGTCTCTTCCTTCCACTGGGGGATATCTTTTTCGACGATCACGCTTCACTCCACTCTTGGCTCTTTCTCACACCTTTCCACCGGCTTTTTTTTCGAGGCGTCGACCATTTTCTCACCGCTTTCTATGGGTTTCTCCTTTCAATCCGACGATTGAGGTTCACTCTATTCTCGTTTCTTTCTTTCTTCTCCACTGGCGTTTTCACCGAATTGATTACCATGTTTCAATCTACTCTCGACTCTCGTTCTTCTTTGCCCTGGTGCATTCTTTAACTTGACGATCCCGCTTCCATTCACTCTCGTCTCCCTCTCTTTCCTTTCAACCAGCTTCTTCTTCAAATCGTCGATCACACTTCACTCTACTCTCGACAATTCCTCACTTCTCCATCGGCTTCCTCTTATACACGACGACCACCGACTCTGCTTCTCTTCTTTCCACTGACGCTTTCATCGACTCGACGATCAAGCTTCACTCGACTATCGACTCCTTCTTTCATTTCCCTAACGATTTCTTCTTCAAATCGACGACCATGCTCCACACCGCTCTCGACTCGTTCCCTTTTCTCTACAGTCTTCTGTTTGGACTCGACCATCGTGCTTCACCTTACTCTCGAGTCATATTCTTTCTCATTACGGCGTTGACCACTCGACTCTTTCTCTCTTCTTTCGAATGTCTCTCCAGCTCACGCACACCTTCTCTTTTTCTCGCATCTCTTCTCAATGCCATCAACAGAATCCATTGCATTGTTACTGAAATAAGAACAAAACCACCGAAACAACTCCAACTCTGTTACCATTCTCCACTATCGACTCTTTTTCTCTTCTTTCTACCGGCTTCTTCTTTGAGTCGTCGACCATGTTTCAATCAAGCCTCGACTGATTCACTCTTCTATACACTAGTTTCTTCTCTGACTTGACGATCACTCGACTCTTTTTCACTACTTTCTAACGACTTTTCTTCGATCTGATGCTTCACTCGCTTTTCGACTCCTTCTTTCTTCTCCCTAACGATTTCTTCTTCAAATCGACGACTATGTTCCACACCGCTCTCGACTTCTCTCTTCTCCACAGCCTTCTGACTTGACTTGACCATCGTATTTCTCTTTACTCTCGACTCATAATCCTGCTTCCTACGGCATTTTCTTCGAATCGATAACCACTCGACTCTTTCTTTTTTCTTTCCAATTCATCTCCAGTTCACGCACGCCTTCTCTCTCACTTGCATCTCTTCTCAATGCCGTCGACAGAATCCGTTGAATTTTGCCTGAAATAAGAACAAAACAACCGAAACAACTTCAACTCTATTACCATTCTCCACTATCGACTCTTTCTTTCTTCTTTCTAACGTTTTCTTCTTCCATCTGACCATTGCGCTTCACTGTACTTTCGACACTCTTTCTTCTCTACTGGCGTCTTCATCGACTCGATTACCATGCTTCACACCAATCTCGACTGATTCACTCTTCTTTACACTGGTTTTTTCATTGTCTCGACCATTCTGCTTCACTCCGATCTCGACTCATATTCCTTCTTCTTGCGCCTCTTTCTTCGAATCGATGACCACTCGACTCTTCACTGGCTTCTTCGATTCGACGGCCACCTTCTCGCTTTCTCGCATCTCTTCTCAATGCGGTCGACAGAATTCATTGCATTTTGCCTGAAATAAGAACGAAACAACCAAAACAACTTCAACTCTATTACCATTCTCCACTATCGAATCTTTCTTTCTTCTTTCTAACGTTTTCTTCTTCCATTGCGTTTCACTGTACTTTCGACACTCTTTCTTCTCTACTGGCGTCTTCATCGACTCGATTACCATGCTTCGTTCCATTCTCGACTTTTTCACTCTTCTTTCTACCTGCTTCCTCTTCGAGCCGTCGATCACGAATCACTTGCTCTTTGACTCCTTATTTATTCTCTCTAACGGTTTCTTCTTCAACTTGACGATCATGTTCCACTCCACTCTCGGCTCTTTCTTTATTCTCCATTGGCGTCTTCATCGACTTGATCATACTTTACTCCACTTTGGCTTCTTTTTCTCTTCACTTGCTCTCACTCGCATCTCTTCTCAATGCCGTCGACAGAATCCGTCGCAATCGCCTGAAATAAGAACAAAACAACCGAAAAAGTAATGAAAAGTAACATGACTATTCTCCATAGTGAGATCAACATAAACCTCATGATTTCGGACAAAATGGTTCATAATACGATTGGGAACATAAAATAAATAGGTGTGAGCCGGGAGTTGCTCTCGGATGATGCGTTATGACTTGAGAATCACATTTCGATAAGGGGGCGTGTGATATTGGAAGTTTTGAGAAACACTGTGTTCAGTATACAAATAATAGTGATAGAGAGTAAGAGAGATAAAGAGAGAGAGATAGAGATAGAGAGAGAGAGAGAAAAAGAGAGAGGGGATATGATTGAATTCTCTGGATGATGGGACAAAACGGCGAGATGCTGAGCAATGGAGTGTTTACGAATGTTTGGGACAACCAGCTCTCGATTCAATCGTTGAACTGCTCAGCCTGTAAGTTTTCGTTTTTTAATTGAGCCAAATTCATGGGAACTCATACCAAGACGTTGTAGATGAACTCGATGGCGAGATCCTCATTCTTGTCGCACGCGTAGTACGCCTGCAAGAAATTTCAACTTGTTGGCTGATTTTCAATTGAATGTTGATGCCTAACCAGGCGACCAGCTGTTATTCCAACTCTCGTGTTGTGACCTGAGCCTAGCTGTTCACAGCTTTTTTTAAAAACTTGTTCCCAAGCTCCTAGCATCTATTGCATCCTTCTCCCCGCACTCCAAACCCCCTTCTACGAGAGAAGAATGCCGAAAACCCATTTGAACTCTTTTCGGGTCTTGCCACGACGCCGACACTGCTGCACGAGTGCTACCGTACCCACCGTACTCGGCCAAAACGAACCAGCGGGAGAGTGGAAAATCACTTTGGGCATCAAGTTTTTCACGTATTCCATTCAATTTTACCCTCATTCCATCTATTTTTCACTTGTTCCTCGTTTTTTCCTCGATTTTCGTCGCCGCCGACACTTCTAGTCGCGAGGTAGTCTCGCACTCTCATCGACCGCCATACTCTCTTGCCCACCTTCCCTCTCCGCACTCTCGCACCTCCTCGCTCTCCCTACTCTCTTGTCGCTCACGAACACTCACGCTCACCCACGCGCAATCGATTTCTCGACGAACGATCGTCATTTTCACTCGCTCCGCTTCGATTTTCACGCGATTTTCGACAATTTCGCTTAATTTTACGCTAACTTCAACCACTCTCGCTCGATTATCTCTCATTGCGCCAACTCTCTCTCGCATTTTGCTCGACTCTTGTGATTTACTCGCATTCGTCAATTACCTCGACCGATCGAGAAGCAAATCATCCCGCCCGACTCACAAACCCGCCAAAACAGTCAAAATTGCAAAAAATCAACGAATGCCCGGACAAGAGGGTTTCGCATCAGTTCAAGGCCCGGACAAGAGGGCTTCTCGTGTCGTCAACCTGGACAAGAAGGCTTTTCAAGTCGATGCTCGGAAGGACGGGGCCTCGCATGCCACCAGCTCGTACGGAGGACCATGAGGAAGCATCTACGACACCGGGCAGTCAGGTAAGCAGGTAAGTAGGTGTGTTTTCTCAAAAATAAGCCCCGGACGACGAATGGAAGAACGAAGAGACCAACTCCGATATCGAGTCAATACTCGGTTTTGCACCGCCGACCGAGAAGCAAATGAACTACACACGCATCGAAGCAAATCGATAGAAACACGAGTACCTTCGAGTACAATTCAGGTAAGGGCTGTCGGAGGAACAATGGACATGTAAGCTGCGCAGTCAGTACCGCACGCATGGAAGTCTATGGATGATGGATACACTGGAGGATGACAACTAGAAGACGGCGACGACGAAAGGATTCCGACGACGAATCGAGAAAGGATGCATAGCCACCACTGGAAACCGAGACGAGGAAGAGCTCAATTTTGAGCCGACCATCCATCACTGCCCCGGAGACTCTCGCGACACGTGGCCTCGGAACGACGGAACTTCAGAAGTCGTCACCATGGTTCTACGGACCCGCCTTCCTCAACGACCATCCGTCAGAATGGCCCCGCGCAATTCAAGGAGCGATCACATGTCCAAACGAATTGTGAGAGCTAGTCTACGGAGAAGTCATCGAAGGCGGAAAGACGAAGAACACAAAGACGCCGTCGCCAAAAGAGGAGTTTGTACTTACATATGGATCATACGAAGCGACGTGCATGGCCTAAAAGACATCAACCATCTTCAAGTCAATCATCCCGTACGAACGGACGAATTCGATGGACTCGCCTTGTCTTACGAGCATGCAAGAAGATGTTCCGGAAACACAAGTGGGAAGGAGACGTCATGAAGGAATTCTTCGCGCCCCGCACAAACGACTTTGCCCACGAGAGGAAAGTCGCACGGACGCTCATCATCGAGGAGCACTACAAGACAGCCGAGGTACAGCAACCCAAATTCCCGAAGGATAAGGAATTTATATCATTTTTTGTTAGATTTATTGTTAATTATTACTTCTTTACTTCTTTTCTTATCACTTTCCCTAGGAATACGCCCTTCTGGCGGATTCAAGGGGTTTTTAGCCCTAACTGGCCTCGGTCAGTAAGTGTTTTCTCCTTCCTTCATATTCTCATTCTGGGCCCCATTGGCCCCGAACAAATCTTACAAACTTCTAACTGTTCTTGGTGTCTACTACTTTCAATCAAGGAGGCAGAGTAACCCCTATCCCTATGACGCCTCCACATTTGGACGCACCGATTTGGTTGAAAGGGAGCTGAGATAAGGATGCGGAGAAACGCTCACACACACACACATGCACACAGAACTTGTCATATGTTATCAAGATAGTAACCAGAACTTTGTCAAATGTTATCAAGATAGTAACCAGAACTCACCTCAACGACGAGTGCCTCCGGAGCATTGACGACGATCGCCTTGATTCTTCGAATCGCCTCTGCTTCTTCCTGGTTTGCCTGAACCTCGTTACGGCGACGCTCCAGGGACTCTCCACGTTGGCGACCAGCATCCCCAGTGCCGTTCAGAATGTCCATGAACGCTTGTTGGTTGTTCTGGATCGTCTGCACAATTGCCGGGTCCACGGCGGCGATCTCCTCGAGCACTTCCTCCAGCATCTCCGGGTTCTCGCGAAGGATGGCACGGATCTGGTCCAGTTGCGGCATGTTGGCGACGGCGTTCATGTGGTCCTGAACGCTGTTTCCGAATTGTCCGGCTCTGTTGCGGCTTGCACGTCCACGAGCTGGGCGAGGAGCTTCCTCCCCGACGACGTTGTCCGGGATGCCATTGAAGAGGTAGTCGACGGCACGGTCTGCGTTCCAGAAGGCAGCTCGGAGCACGGCGATGGCCTTGTCACGCTCGCTTCCAATCTCCATGAGTGACTGCACCGCAGCTTCTTGCTCGGCGGTGAGGGCATCCGGATTGGCGATGGCGACTGGTTCGGCGGCTGGTGCAGCCTCGGTTTTCTCGGGCGCGGCGACAACTGGCTCAGGAGCAGCCGAAGTGCTCGGAGCAGCTTCCGGAGCCTTCTTCTTGGCGATCATCACCACGACGAACTTGGCGGCGTCGAATCCGATGTCCGCGACGGTGACGGTGTCCTCCAGTACCTGAATTTGCGCGAAATTTTCAGAAATTTGGTTAGAAATACTCACCTTTCCATTGTAAATCAGCTTTTGGAGATCCGAAGCGTAGTCCTCTCCTTTTTCCTCAGCAATCTTCGCCTTCACTTCCGCGATCTGGAAAAAAAATAAAAATTTTGAAAATCCGAAATTCGAATGAATACCGTCTGCGTTTCCTCGAAGTCCAACGTGAAGTTGACCTGGGTGAGGGTTCTGAAAGCAATGGAGACCGACATTTTCACGTTTTGTTCTGAAATTCAAGAAATTAGGCTGAACTCGGGCAAAAGCCGATTTTTTCGAGAAAAACACGGTAAATTGTTGGAAAAAAGTGCATTTTCTAGTGAGAAGTAGTTGTAGGAACAATTTCTGATCATAGTGAACTAGTTTTAACCTTTTGGTTCAGCAGAAAAACCCGAAAAACCCCGTCAAAAAGCGCAAAAAACAGGAGAGTGAGCTAGAGATGGCAACATTAGGAGACGAACGGCAAGAGAGGAACGATTGAGTTGGCGTGTGTAATGTGTGTGTGGCCGGCTGGGCCGGTGTGCCGTCGGACGGTATCGATTGGACGGGCTTTATGGCATGCCTCGGCGCACTACGCAATCGGCTCTCGGCAGGTGAAGGAGGGTGCGCAGAAAGCGGGCTATCGGGGAGATCTCGGACCATCTGCATAGAGCTAATTCGCGACCGGATTACGGTAAAAACGCGAACCGGCATGATTTTTTCGATGAGCGAAATTAATTGAAGGCTTATGGGTTGGATGGGCATTTTGAATGGGATACGGTAGCGAAAATCGGTTCGGGTACAATGAGATACCGGAGAATAACCGGAAATAAAATGAAATGTAAAAATTAAAAATTGAGAGTATTTTTTAAAAAATTTAGTTTTTGGATTATGTACATTATTTTTTTGAAAAATTTAGGAATTTTTTAAATTTTTAAATAAATAATTTAAAATTTTCTGCTATTTTTGAATCATACAGATTTTTTTTTGAAAAAATTGAAATATTTTTAAATTTGATAAATATTTTATAGAAATATTTTCAAAAGGCTTTTCATCTCAATTTTTAAAAAAAAATTGAATAAAAATTTTAAAACTTTTTAAAATTGAAAAAAATTAACTTTATGAAAAATTTATTTTTTAATTTTTAAAAAAATTTGTTTATTTTTATTTTATAATTTTTTTTTAAATTTTATAAAGCTAATTTTTTTGAACTATTTAGAAATTGTTCTCATTGAACTATGCTGAAAATAAATTTAAAAAAATTGTAAACATATTTTCAACAATTTTCATTTCACTGGTTTTCTATAGACTTTTCAATTTTTTTCATTTTTTTTTTGTAACTAGCGCTGATTTTTAAAAATTATCATATTTTCAATAATCTTTCACTTTTTGAAAGCTCATTTCAGCCAAAAACGCCAAAAATCACGTCGTTTCACAAAAAACTGTACAATTTTGTGTAAGATTTCACAATATGGAAAAAATTCTCTGAAAACTCGAGGCTAGGCCGACAATTCGATGAATATCTAACCAAAGTGAGGAGGAAAGCACTAATTCGTGCGAAAACACCCTTTTCCTGTTGTTTTCCACCAAGATTTCCTTCAAAACAACAAAATTTCGCAAAATTTGTGTTGAAATATATAGGGATAGCAGCAGTAAACAACATTGCCTCTAATTCGTCATGTCCTTCTTCCTTCTGCACACTTTCCTCCCCTTTTCCTCTCTAATTTCGTCTTATCATTCTCCTTGTCTCTGCCCTCTCGAAAGATAATATTCATGTTGTTGAGGAGGGCCTGCCGAGGGCATCGGAGGGGGGACAACACGGAAAAAAGGCGGAGCGTAGTCGGCAAACACGCCGCATGCCATTTTGCAAAGCCACCGCACGGGGATTCTTGAACAAATTTTGAGAATGAAAGAAAATTGGAGGTACTAGAGAAAATCTGGGAATTATCTGGAAAATTTGGGAAATTCTGAAATAAATTACAAAATTTAAAAAAAAATTTTTTAAGATTCTCTTATTTTTTTCAAAAAATATTCAAATCAGCTCAAGTATTGGCTAGGAAAAAGTGAGAATTTCAAAAAGTCTACGTCAGGGAAAATGGAATTTACCAGTATCTGCGAAAATGGTAGATCCGTTTTCAAGTTATGCTCATTCGAAGTTGAAGATCTGGACCACCAAAAAAAAACTTTTTTTTTCAAAGTTAATTTTTTCAATAAATTTTTTGTTTCAGAGAACGCTTTCAATTTTTGTTTTTCATTTTTTTAGTAATAGAAAAATAATTCTTTTCATTTTAAAAATAAAAAAATTGAAAATTAAATTATTTTTGAAAAATTAAAAAATATTTTTTATAATTATTTATGAGTTGGAAATATTTTCAAAATATATTTTGCATTTTTGGAACTGACTTTTGATTAGAAAAAATTCAGAAAAAAAAACTGGAAACCAAAAAAAAAATTTTTTTAATTCATTACAAAATTTTGAAAATAAAATTTCATTGTTTCCCTTCGTTCAAAAATCCAGTTTATTTGGTGTGTCCTTCTACACTGCTTTCTTTTTGAGAGTTCTATGAAATTTCCAAGATAATCGTTCGACTACTAGTTGCCTCCCTCCTTCTGCACAACTCCCGTTCTTTTCTGCTTCATCTCTCAATTTCCTCTAACTTCTCCCCATGTCTCTCCCCTCTCCAAAGTCAATCGTTTATACATACGCAGAGGAGAACCAGCCAAACGCATTGGAGGAGGCACCGCGCATGCATGAGCCGTGCTTCTCAAGTAGCCTCGAGAAATAATAATCAATAGGGTGCCCCGTCGGGGGCAGCAGCGTGCCTCCTTCATTCTCGCACATTTCGGCCCTCCGAAGAGGGCCCTTCTCCAGAACTCCTAAAGTTCTGACTTATTTTCACTGAAGTTCCTATATGATTTTTGAAACTTTTTTTTCGGATTGAATGAAAAGTGAGTTTTTACATTTGTAAAAATGATATAATCAAGAACTATTTTTCAGAAGCTGTCAAAATTCTTCTATTCACCTGCCCAAGCGATGTCTAAGAAAATGGTCAACGTCATTCTGTGAGTAGCCTTATTACCTAAAAACATACAAATAACATTTTTTTACAGAACCATTAAAAAAGGAATGCCAGCGCTCACAGACATCGTAGTACTGGCCCTGAACATATCGTCGTTTATCCTACAGTGAGTTTATAGAAAAAACGCAATTAAAGTTACTAATTTCCATTTTTCAGTTCGTTTCGGACTTGGAGAAGATAACAATCGATTTGGAAAAGGATTTGGAAGAAGACACCACATTGACGACACCTCTTTTCGAAATTTTTTAAGAATTAATAATAAAAATTAATACCCTATAACAATTTGTTTTCTTTGTTGTCTAAAAAAAAGTTTGGAAGAACTGAAATTATATTTTTGAGCTTTGCCAACTACCGGAGTTTGTAAAGAACACAGAAATTGTGTAATTTTCAAGGGGAAGCTTGAACAATCAATAAATATTGTCCTAAATATGGTTTTCATGAGAACAGCTAGGAAAAGTTGCCAAAAGAGCTGAATTGTTCAATGACTAAAGAAATTGAAAAGCTAGCCGCTTTGAAACCAAAATTTCTTATTTTTAGGCAATGTTCCAGGTGTTTTTATGCGGAAAATAGGTTTCCAACATGTTATATCGATATTTTTCCACCTGGAATGCCTAATTTTTGTGTTTTTCTCCCATAACACGTCAGTGTCGTTTATTCCCCTCGAAACCAACCAACTTTCCACATTTTCTCTATAATTTTCCATCTCCTTTCAGTAATTGGTCCTTTTCCGTACGATTTTCTATAAAAGAACCCAAAAAAAACGGGGAAATCTGAAATATTTGCGTTTTCCGTTGAAAAACAAATCGGTCCTTCGAAATCCACGTTTTCGTCGCGTTTTGAAGTGTTTTTGTGCATTTTTCAACACTATTCTTATTGTAAATCAAATCTGCTGTTAATTTTCATTCAGAAAACCTGCAAAACCCTGGGAAAAACACCTAAAATTTCTTCCAAATCAATGTTAGTCACCATTGTCCCTTATTTATGTGTTCAACGTGTTGTTCAATGCAGGGTGACCCCCCGTTATCTGCTGGCCGTCTTGTGTAAACCCTCGGCCAGCCTCTAGTGTAGCCTCCTATTGATTTTTTGGCGGCATATTTCTCACGCTTAACGTTGTGTTTTCTTACGTTTATTGCTCATTTCCCATGCATTTTTTCGTGTTTTTCCAGATGAAACCTCCCTCCGACACGATGACCGACGTCTTCGTATGTTGTATATGTTCGATGTGCCGGTACAGGCACGATGTCGTTGAAATACCCGATATTTCATCAGAAGAAGCGAAAAAACAGTGGGAAGAAGCAATTGGACAGGATAATTATGATCGAGTGAAGAAACAGAAAAATCCGCTGGCTTGTGTGGAACATTTTGAAGGCACGGAAGCGGTTGAAGCAGAGGGAAGTGCTGTGAAAAAGTCACCGATTAAAATGGCCGACGACGAGCGGGAATTTGTGGAGAATTTCTTCAATGACCATGGCTACAGCAAGTTGTGCAAGGAGGAGAAGGACAAGATCGATTGGAGGATCAAAATGGACAATGTTTTTTGTTCGGTGTGCAGTGCAGAATCGACAAGGTGAGAAATAGCTTATTGTAGTGACAAACTGACCAAAAAATGACTTTTTTTGCAAATTTAACATGAACAAACATGAAAATAACCTTTTTCCAGAAAGAACATGGTCCAACATGCGATGCAACACTGCTCACTTTCCCTCAAGGCATTCCAATTCCAATGTAAAGCTCATCAAGTCAGAAAGCAAGCTCCCATGAAGAAAACCGAGGAAGAAGTGAATGCGGAGCAGGCAAAACTCACCGTCTTGGAGAAGGCGAACATGAACAGCCATCAGACGGCAAATTGCTCGGATTGCCTCTTTCGTCACCAGCGGATTCAACAAGATCGGATTAGAACTCAAGCAGCAATTTGCTTTCCATTGTTCACATTTGTGAGTTGATTGAGCAGGAAAATGACTAGATTTGACGGGGGTTTTTACAGAAATACAACAGGGAAGCTCCTCAGAAAAGCAATCTCAACACACTCATCGTTGGTACAATCAGTGCCAACTACATGAAGGTTTGCAGCACAACACTACATATAATAGGCGGCAATTCGAATTTCAGAGTCGATTCCGTCTGCGACCAAGTGACTCGACGACTTCTGAGGCGGCGCCTTCTACTTCAGATGATGAGCTCACTGAACAGGAAAAGGAGAAAAAATTAGAAGATGAGGTACCCTTTGAAATCTTTAAAATTTGAAAACAAAACTTGTTTTTCAGATGCCCGAGAAGCTCAAGAACAAGAAGATTTCCTACTCCCATTTTGTTGCGAAATACTTCCAAACAACGGTTAAAAAGAAGGAACTGGCAGGCACCTCGTCATCTCCGTTAACTCCAACAAAGCGACCACAACCGACTGAAGCTGGTAGTGCCAAGAAGTCAAAACTCGATGAAACCGCCGTGTCACCTGCTAAGGAGCCAAAAGACGGAAAACATGCTATCCTAACACCCCCACCAACTCCAAAGCTGAAACCTATCAAAATCCGTCAAGTCGTCGTCGCTGGAACAAAGACTGTTGTGATGGACAAGGTCTCACGTGCAGGAGCCTCGAAAACGACTCAACAACCCAGTACTCCAAAGAAATCTGATGGAAGTTCAAAGGAATCTGGAACTCTACAACAAAACCCGACTCCCGAGAGCAATGCGAAGATTTCGGAAGTTGTGACGGAGGTATCTGAGAAGAATGCGAAGTCTACAGATGACAGTCCCAAGAAACCAGGCGAAAAAAGTGATTCCTCCTCTGCCGAAGCAGATGCTGCGAAGAAACAGAGATATGAAGAGCTCAAGAAGAAGTTTCTGATGAGAAGAGCTGCTGGGAAGCTCGTCAAGATCCTCCCACGACCTATAAAAGGGGTAAGGAAACCTATGACACTGAACATTCAAAACTCTACATTCCCAGGTTGACTTGACAAATGGCAAGCCACCAATTCAACTGCAAGCATGTCCAGAGTTGTCAGGGAGAATTGTGAGACATTATTACTTGATTCTTGTAAATATTGTCAACTTTCAGATGAAACCAGCATCTACCGATTTATCTTCACCCATCCGGTTCCCGATCAGAATTGGAAAAGTGTTTGAGACACCTACTGGACTACCAAAGATACAGCTTATGGGGCCAGTCAAGGCTAATGGGGAGTCAACTGTATTATGGCCAAAAACTGTCAGTGTCGTGGTGCCAGGGGAGAAACGACCGGAACCGGAAGCTCTGCCAGAAGTGCAACATGAAATTCACAATGAACCAGTAGGAATCAAGAAGGCTCAGCTTATGGTGGAGTCGAGAGAACCTCCAAGCAATTCAATGAATCCGAGATTGGAAATACTACTGAAAAACCGAACAAAACCACCGAAAGCTGCGATTCTCAAAAGTTTGATGCCTCCTCCTGCGAAGAAGGTGAAGATCAAGGTTTCCCCCAAGAAGAAGGTCAAGAAGCCAACAAAGAAGGGTTCCAAGGTTACGAAGACCTCGAGAACATCCAAACCTTCAACGTCTTCGAAACCTGTGGCAACAAAAGCACCAAGACCATCGCAGTTAAAACGTCTGCCGACAAGAATTGCTGACCGACAAGCTGAAGACACTGTGGATTGGCAAGATGTGGACCTGCACATGGGAGAGCCGCTGTGGGAAGGAGCGAACCGACAACTGGCGAGGAAGAAGCAACAAAAGGACGATGACGATGAGTGTGAGTATTTGTTTCAAAATTTGAAGAATCCACAATGGCAAAAAATGACAAAACAACATACAACGCGCTCTCAACCTGCGACAAAGTTACCCCACATCCAAGTGAGAAAAAACGCCCCTCCCCCTAGAATTGTGATTCGGGACACGAATCGAAGCGATAGTGCTGAAAACCAGAGTAAACCATCAATTTGTCGGACCGATTACGTTCCATGAGCTCTCGTTCGGCATTTCGTCGCCAAACCGAGTGAGAGAATATGCCCCGCCCCCTAGAATTGTGATTCGGGACACGAATCGAAGCGATAGTGCTAAAACCAGAGTAAACCTTCAATTCGTCGGACCGATTACGTCCCAT
>LR539876.1:41833-257208 GCA_900536315.3 Caenorhabditis becei | reverse complement strand
AAGAGCCAGTTGGGATTACTGTATTTGTATGTCAACTAGAAGGTTTGCAAGTACTGTATCCAAGAAGGAGCCAAGGAAGGGAATGAATGAATGGTTTGTGGAGGGAGGGCATATCTGAAAAAGGGGCGGGGCCAGGAGGCGGGGCTTAGATAGGCAGGTGGCGATGTGATGATAGATTGTTCCCTCCGATAACTGTTTGAATATATCGATTCAATGTTATCGATTGATTACTTATCACTAGAGTGATAAGAAAAAATGTCTGAAAATTATCAAGTAATTTGAAAAAAAAAAGAATTTTTTTGATTTTTACTCAAAAAAAAATTTTTTTCAAAGAAAATTTCCCCTAAAAATTCCCCAATTTCTTATCATTTCTTATCATTTTCCACGTGTCCCAGCCCCAAAACCCCAAAAAACATGTTTTTGTGTCCCACTGACCCATTGACCCAACTGATAAGATCTTTCCGTATAAAAGCCCGAGATCTTATCAGAACAATCAGTTTTCTCAACTGTTATCACTGCTTTTTGGTGTAAATAAGTCTCTCTTCATATCTGGTGAGTTTTTCTCGGATTATCGATTGAAATTATTGATTTTTCAGCAAAAAAGGAGTAGACGAGAAGACAACATTATAATGGGAAAATGGAATCGACATCTGTCACATGGAAAATTTCGATTTATTGATTATTTTAAAAAAATCAATAAATATTTTAAAGTTTGAAAATGTTGTTTTTCTCTCTTTTTTCAGGCTTTTAGGCTTTCACGAGGGAACCTTTTAAGTCAATGTGCGGTTGTTTTACTGTTTTCAGTGATTTTCAGTGATTTTCACGTCATTTTCAGTGCATTTTTGAGCTTTCAAATTGGTATTTGACCCACTTAGAGGTCTCGTCAGCAGATTTTGAAAGTAGATTCGTACTCACCAAAGGATCCTCTTTCACCCTATATAATTTTTTTCTCAAAGTTAGCACCTTGACTTAAAAGGTTCCCTTGTCAGGCTTTCAGGCTTTCAGGCTTTCAGGCTTTCAGGCTTTCAGGCTTTCAGGCTTTCAGGCTTTCAGGCTTTCAGGCTTCTAGGCTTCTAGGCTTTTTAGGCTTTTTAGGCTTTGAGACCTCTCTTTTCTGTCAAAATTCCTTCAATTGTCACGTTTTTTCCCATTTTTCACGTGACCCCCTGTTCCCTTTCTCTAATCTTCTAATCTGGCCTCTCTGACCTCTCCAACTCATTGCAACTGATCAGAAATTCCATTGATAGCAGTTTTGTCATCATCGTATCATTCTGTTGTTGGCAACTATGAATACCAATAAGCTTTTATTGGTATTCATCGGAATAGTAAGTTTGTCAGTTGGATCGAAAGGTAAATCAATCGATAAATCCTTATCAGTTGGCTTATCATTGGTTTTCAGATTCCAATAGTGTCTTGAACACTTTGAACAACCAGACAACATTCCGTAGCAATGGTAATCAATTTCTAATCATTCCTTATCAGTGACCTTATCAGTTTCAGCCGATTCGCTCTTCAACCTGAAAAATCAGATCAATTTCCCAACGATCTCAGAAAACGGTAAGTCAAGATTTTTCTTATCAGTGACCTTATCAGTTTTTTTCAGAAACCCCAGACACTACTTCCAACTTGACCAGCAACCAGATTCAGAGATTCAAAAGAGCCGGTAAGCTTTTTCATCCTGAAATCTTATCAGTAACCCTTATCACTTTCAGCCGATCCACTCTCGGACTACTCTATGAAACTGTCGACAGTGGCGCGTATCTCGAATGGAATCTCGCTTCTTGCTGGTCTTATCAACAAGAACATTCCAATCGATAACGTCATTTCGGAGCTTCTCCACTTTGGAAACGCCAAGCTGTCAGATGTCCTCGCACTTCAAAAGGACAAAGTTGAAGCTGTTTTCAATCAGTTGGAGACAACCAAGCAGAACCTGGACGCTTCCTCCGCAGTCAAAGTTCTGGAGGAGAACACTATTGGCATGGGTCGTGTTCGTGAAGCATTCATCAAAAGCAAATTCGAAAGCTTCAAACATCCAACTGATTACTTCACGGAAGCTCAGAGTTTCAAAGACGACAAAACCGACTATTCCGTGTTCAAAACGGCTGAAATTTCTGTTGCCGATGCGTTGACGAAATTCGATGAACTGGCAACGATTCAAGACAATGTGCAGTCCAATAAGGCATTGTTAGAAGACAAAATCACTGGAATTGGTAGCAAATTGGAGAAATTGCTGACAGTCTTTCAACAAATGTCTCAAATTGGAAAAGCCGTTGATTCGTATTCGAAACTCGCCGATGGAGAGACAATTCTGAAACCCGTGCAACAGATGCTCGACTTGTTGGCAGTTCATCAGAGCTTGCCACCTGTCACTGTGGACTATGTTGCGGATGCTGGGAAAAATATGGATGCTCTCAACTCGTTTTTGTCTTCTTTCGCTTCAGCTCAATCGGCCATTGTTGTTCTACGAGATTTGGCGTTGTCCCGACTTGTTCCATCATATGTCAATCATCAGTTCACTTCTGGATTTCCAAATGGAGCTGCTGATCTGAAGAAGTTGGTCAAGGATATCCGAGATCCGGCGTTTGAGTCAACAATTGGTGGCGGGAAAAACTTTGTAAGACTCTCTGGAGGGTTGAAGCCGTTGGAAGAGTTCGCGAAGAAGTTGGAAGCTTCAGAAGCACAACTGAAGCCAATGGCCACCGCCGAAATGCTTCATGCTGCTGATAACGCTGCACAATTGCAAAAGCTGATGACTGGATTGACCGTTTCCTCTTCTAATGCGGTTTCTGTCGCTCAAATGCTGCTCGACAACCAATTCAACAAAATCGCCGATGCGTTTGTGACTCCAGTTATCAACCTAATTGGAAATGCTGAGAAACTTAGCAAGGAGCTCGCTCACGTCAAGTCTTCGGCTTCTGCATTTCCTCAACCATCCCAAGAAGTGACAGACGTCAAGACGATCCTTAGAAGTCTTCCTAACCCAAATGACCACAATGACGTGCAAAAAGTGATCGATGCCTTGAAGAAAGTTCCTGAGAAGGTGAAGGCGACGACCGAGTACCTGAAAAAGCTTCAAGATTTCCTAAAAGACGTTCCTGATCCGACGGACACTCGAAAAACCGCCAACCTCATCTTCAAAGCTGACGGTGATTTGAAAACACTCAAGGGAATTATTGATAAGAATATAGTCCCGAAGCTGAATGCTATCAAGGATTCAAAAGAGTCAATCGATTCAGTGGTCAGAGCACTCCAAGCGAGCAAAATCATCAGAGACTTCAAGACGGACGATGGCACCAGAATCGTTTCGGCAATGGGCACCATCGAAAAGGCAGTACCTTCCATCAAGGATCTTCAGAAGACTTCCCGGAAGAAGCGTCAGACTGATGAGGTCAATGAGCTGATCGGATTCAAGGATGCTCAGAAGACTTCAGAATCTCTTGGATCGGCTGCCATCACCATCAGCTCCATGGCTCAACTGAAAGGTATGGAAACGACGGTGGTTCAGGATCTGAAGTCCAAGTCTCCGGTTTTCGACACGGAACTCGGAAAGATCCAGGACCAGCAGAAGAAGGCGAACATTCTGGCAAAGTGGGGAGACCACATGGCTTTCGCCTCCTCCCTGGATTCCACAATCAAACAGATCAAGGCTTTCGGAGCCAAGTTATCAATTGATAAGGATCTTCGGAAACTCGGAGCTCATCTGAAAGATGCGAAGGCAGTTGGTGATGTGAAGCAGAACATTGCTGATAAGTCTGAAGCCGTCGGGATTCTGATTCTGGAGACTTCTGATACACAAGCCAAGGCTGAACTGGAAGCTCTCAAGACCCAACTGGACATTTTGGCAGCCTTGGATCTTCAGTTCTCCAACCACCACTCGGCATTCCCCGATGTTCAAGGAGCTCTGAACTCACTCTTTGACTTCCTCGGCGGATTCCTGACACCCAAGAAGCTTGCGACTGCGCCACCGATTAATCCTGGAAATTCTGGGCCTTCTGGAACACGTGGAACACTTGTGGCACCACAGGCTATCAATGGCAATCCAGTGAATGGCTCATCCAACAACTCCACCTCTGACAGCTTCGACTTTATGATCCTCGTCTACGTTGGAGTTGCTCTTGTGCTTCTTGCGATTTGCGGAGTCGTTGGCTACCTTGGCTACGTCAATTATCGTGAGTTTTTGAACTTCAGAATCTTTTTCCAATTTCAAATATTTCCAGGAGACCGAAAGAAGCCGTGGGACACTATCGAGGCCTTGTGGCTAGCTCCACTATTGGGGAAGGAACGATGTGGTCAGAAGTTTGAAGACGGCTCTTGGCACTTTATTGAGCAGGCCCCGAAAGGAACGGGTAGTACGGTAGAGGACAGGATGAGGTTATTAGTCTCTTGATATTTGACCATTATCGATTTTCTTTCATTTCAGAAGAAACCAATCATTCCATTCGAAAACTCGTGTCAAGATCTCGAACGGCTTCATCAATGCAAATTGGATCAAAGTCAAGGGAGCGCCCGTCTTTATTGCCACCCAGGGACCACTGGACGGCGATGAAATGCAATATGTTGAGCAGGAAGGACCGAATGGAACAATTCGAGCGGTTGATCAAACGGGAAAAGTTCTCGGCGACAAGAAGGGCAAACGGGACACTCGTGAGGACTTTCTGCAGATGGTCGTTGAGACGAGCGCCGAGTACATTGTTCAGTTGTGCCGGACGGAGGAGAGGGATTTGGAGTGTGAGTTGGGAAAATTTTGGGAAAGAATGGGAAGATTTTGAAAAGAATGGGAAAATTTTGGAAAGAATGGGAAAATTTTGGAAAGAATGGGAAAATTTTGGAAAAATGGGAGAAATTTTGGATAAAATAGGAAAATTTTTGGAAGAGATGGGAAAATTCTTGGAAAAAAGGGAAAATTTTGGAAAGATGGGACAATTTTGAAAAGAATGGGACAATTTTTGAAAAAATGGGAACATTTTGGAAAGATGGGAAAATTTTGGAAAGAATGGGACAATTTTGGAAAGAATGGGAAAATTTTTGGAAAGAATGGGGAAAATTTATGAAAAGAATGGGGAAATTTTTGGAGAAATGGGGAAATTCTGGAAAAATGGGAAAATTTTGAAGAGAAGGGGAAAATTTTGGAAAGAATGGGAAAATTTTGGTAAGAATGGGAAAATTTTGGAAAGAATGGAGAAGTTTTGGAAAGATGGGACAGTTTTGGAAAGATGGGAAAATTTTTGGAGAAAATGGGATAATTTTGGGAAAATTTTGGAAAGAATGGGACAGTTTTGGAAAGAATGGGAAAATTTTGGTAAGAATGGGAAAATTTTGGAAAGAATGGGACAATTTTTGAAAGAATGGGAAAATTTTGGAAAAAAGGGGAAAATTTTGGAAAGATGGGAAAATTTTGCAGTTCTCGGTGACGTCTACATGGTTCAGAAGTCTGCTCCATACTACCCGCCGGTCAACCGTACTCAGACTTTTGGCCGGTACGCCGTGACTAACCATGCAGAAGACGAAATTCTCGACGGAGAGGGTCGCAGCAGGTCGTTTTCGATTCACGATAACAAGACGGGCAAGAAGCACAAGTGCAAGCAGTTGCACTGGCTCGAATGGGGAGATCATGACATTCCGAAGAGTTGGGAGAAGGGTTTGCGGCTGATGGAGATGGTGAATAAGAGCAAGAAGCCGATCATTGTGCATTGTTCGATGGGCTTGGGAAGGACTTGCTCGTTTATCAGCATTGAGACGATGGCGTGCGAGGCGGAGAGACGGCCGAACAAGCATCCGAGCAAGATGGCCGCTGACTTGCGAGGTATGCGGTGCGGAGCGATTCAGTCGGCACAGCAGTTTCACTATGGATTCATTTGTGCAGTGGCTAATCTTATCAGGGTAAAGACTCTAGAATCTTGCTTTAAAAATGGTTCATTTCCAGAAATTCGGTGGAGACTTGGTTAACGAAAGTGATGAGAAGACTGCAGTTTGGGAGGAGCACTTGAGTGCGTACGAGGAGGCTCGTCAGTTGGAGAAGGTTGGAGCTGAGAAGGTGCCGATGACGAACCGACGTCAGAATCACAAGATGAGGATGAAGAAGAAGGCGAAGGCGGGCAAGAAACAGTCGTCGGAAGGCTCAAAGACTCCAGAAACCTCAAAGGAAGCGTCGAAGACACCTGAAGAGTCGAAGAGTGCGGAGCCATCCCGGGAACCTGCTGGAGGCGAGAAGCACGTGGCTATTGATATGGAAGACTGATTGGTGGTATCAGTGAACTCGATTGTATTGTAATTGGTTTGAAATATTAGACGAATTTTGTCTCCGCTTTGTAGTATGGGATTTGAGAATAAATGAAATTGATGAAAATGTGTCTTTTTTGGATTTCAGGCTTTCTAGGCTTTCAGGCTTTCGGGCTTTCTAAGCTTTTAGGCTTTCAGGCTTTTAGGCTTTCAAGCCTCCTTTTTCTCAAATTTCCTTCAATTTTGACGTTTTTCCTATTTTTTCACGTGACCCCCTGTTCCCTTTATCTAATCTTCTAATCTGACCTCTCTGACATCTGCGACACGTGGCAACTGATTAGAAGTTTCACTGATAGTCGTTATTCTAGTATTCCTCTGTGGCAACTATGAATACCAATAAGCTTTTATTGGTATTCATCGGAATAGTGAGTTTGTCAGTTGGATCGAAAGGTAAATCAATCGATAAATTCTTATTAGTTGGCTTATCAGTGGTTTTCAGATTCCAATAGTGTCTCGAACACTTTGAACAACCAGACAACGGGAATAAATGATGGTAATCGATTTCTTATCACTCCTTATCAGTAACCTTATCTTTTTCAGCCGATTCGCTATTCAACATGAAAAATCAGATCATCTACCCAACGATCTCAGAAAACGGTAGGTCAAGCTTCTTCTTATCAGTAACCTTATCAGTAACTTTCAGAAACCCAAGCCAACATCTCTAACTTGCTCAGCAACCTGACAAGATCCGAAAGAAGTGGTAAGCCTCCTTATCTCTTATCAGTCACCTTATCAGCTCCTTCAGAAACCCGAGACGGCTTCTCCAACTCGACCAGCCACGAGATCCAGAGATTCAAAAGAGCCGGTAAGCTTTTTCGTCATGATCTCTTATCAGTAACCGTTATCCCTTTCAGCCGACCCACTCTCTGACTACTCTGGGAAACTGTCGACAGTGGCGCGTATCTCGAATGGAATCTCGCTTCTCGCTGGTCTCGTCAACAAGAACATTCCGATCGATACTGTCATTTCGGAGCTTCTCCACTTTGGAGACGTCAAACTATCAGAAGTCGTGGCTCTTCAGAAGGACAAGGTTGAAGCTGCGATCAGTCAGTTGGAGACGACCAAAACTGGTCTGGATGATTCCTCCACAGTCAGAACTCTGGAGGAGAATACGATCGGAATGGGTCGTGTTCGTGAGGCGTACATCGAGAGTGACTTCGAAAACTTCCAACATCCGACTGATTACTTCACGGAAGCGAAGAGTTTCAAAGACGACAAAACTGATCTTTCTGGTTTCCAAACGGCCGAAAATGCTGTTGTCGATGCATTGACAAAGTTTGACGAATTGGCGAAGATTCAAGACAATGTGAAAGACAACAAGGGATTGGTAGAAGACAAAATCACTAAAATTGGTAACAAACTGGAAGAGTTGCTCACAGTCTCTCAACAAATGTCCCAAATTGTGAATTCCGTCGATTCGTATTCAAAACTCGCCGATGGAGAGACGATTCTGAAGCCTGTGCAACAAATACTTGATTTGTTGGAAGTTCATCGCACATTGCCGAATGTCCCTGCGGGCTTAGTTGCGGATGCAGGAAAGAATATGGATGCTCTCAACTCGTTTTCGTCTTCGTTCGCTTCTGCTCAATCGGCTATTACTGTTTTACGGGATCTGGTCTCGTCCCAACTCGTTCCATCACCTGGCAATCGCCAGTACACTGCTGGATTCCCAAATGGAGCAGCTGATCTGAAGAAGTTGGTCAAGGACATTCGGGATCCGTCATTTGAGTCGACGATCGGTGGTGGGAAGAACTTTGCAAGACTCTCTGGAGGGTTGAAGCCGTTGGAGGAGTTCACGAAGAAGTTGGAAGCTTCTGAATCTGCTTTGAAGCCCATTGCTACTTCCGAGATTCTGCAGTCGGCTCGGAATGCTGCAGAATTGCAGAAGCTGACGTCTGGATTAACCGTTGCCTCTGCTGATGCGGTTTCTGTCGCTCAAATGCTGCTCGACAACCAATTCAACACAATCTCCGGGGCGTTTGTGACTCCAGTTGTCAACCTAATGGGAAATGCTCGTAAACTTAGCAAGGAGCTCGCTCAGGTGAAGTCTTCGGCTTCTGCGTTCCCACAACCTCCTCAAGAGATGACAGACGTCAAGGAGATCCTCAAAAAACTTCCGGATGTCCACGGCCTCAAAGAAGTGCAAGAAGTCGTCGATGAGTTGAAGGGTGTTCCCGATAAAGTGAAGGCGGTGACGGAGTACCTGACGAAGCTCCAAGAGTTTCTGAAAAATGTCCCTGATGCTACTGACACCCGAACAACTGCTGATCTCGTCTTCCAGGCGGATGGTGATTTGAAAACACTCAAGGCAATTATTGATAATGATATGGTCCCGAAGCTGAATGCTATCAAGGATTCAAAAGAGTCGATCGATTCAGTGGTCAGAGCACTCCAAGCGAGCAAAATCATCAGAGACTTCAAGACGGACGATGGCACCAGAATCGTTGCGGCAATGGACACCATCGAAAAGGCAGTACCTTCCATCAAAGATCTTCAGAAGACGCCTTCTTCCCGGAAGAAGCGTCAGACTGATGAGGTCAATGAGCTGATCGGATTCAAGGATACTCAGAAGACTTCAGAAGCTCTTGGATCGGCTGCCATCACCATCGGCTTCATGGCTCAATTGAAAGGTATGGAAACGACGGTGGTTCAGGATCTGAAGACAAAGGCTCCGGTTTTCGACACGGAACTCGGAAAGATCCAGGACCAGCAGAAGAAGGCGAACATTCTGGCAAAGTGGGGAAACCACAAGGCTTTCACCTCCTCCTTGGATTCCACAATCAGTCAGATCAAGGTTTTCGGAGCCAAGTTATCAGTTGATAAGGATCTTCGGAAACTTGGAGCTCATCTGAATGATGCGAAGGCAGTTGGTGATGTGAAGCAGAACATTGCTGATAAGTCTGAAGCCGTCGGGGTTCTGATTCTGGAGACTTCTGATGCAAAGGCAAAGACTGAACTGGGAACTCTCAAGACCCAATTGGACACATTGGCAGCTCTGGATCTTCAATTCTCCAGCCATCACTCTGCATTCCCTGGCGTCACAGATGCTCTGAACTCACTCTTTGACTTCCTCGGCGGATTCCTGACACCGAAGAAGCTTGTGACTACTCCACCGATTAATCCTGGAAATTCTGGGCCTTCTGGAACACCTGGAACACTTGTGGCACCACAAGCTATCAATGGAAATCCAGTCAATGGCTCATCCAACAACTCCACTTCTGACAGCTTCGACTTTATGATCCTTGTCTACGTTGGAATTGCTCTTGTGCTTCTTGCAATTGGCGGAATCGTCGGCTACTTTGTTTATGTTTGGAGGAGTGAGTTTGAAAAAAAGATGTAGAATTCATAAAATCTTTCATTCAGGAGACAGGATCAAACCATGGGCCGAAGTTTTCGAATACTGGTTCTCACCGATTGTCGGCAAAGAGTGTGGAGGATCTCGATACTCGACGGTCGCATTCCATCACATTCAGAAAGACGCGAAGCCCGGTACCGGATCCACAGATGAGTCGAAAATGCGGTTAGCAACAGGGTTTTTCAAAACAGTTTTGTATTGATTGCTGGAATTTAGGAGGAATGAGGATTTCGTGGCGAAGACTGCAGTCAAGATTTCGAACGGCTTCATCAATGCGAACTGGATCAAAGTCAAGGGAGCACCGGTGTTCATTGCCACCCAGGGACCACTGGACGGCACGGAGACGGCGGTGAAGAAAAATGCCAAGACTAAAAAAGAGGAGGTTGTCCGCAAGAAGGACACTCGTGAGGACTTTCTGCAAATGGTTGTTGAGACGGGCGCCGAGTTCATTGTGCAGTTGTGCAGCACGATGGAGAATGACATGGAGAGTAGGTGACAGGAGACTTTGACCAGACTCAGGTACACTTTCAGAACCTGGCTGTATGGTTCAGAAGGCTGCACTCTACTTTGCTCTGGAAGTCAATGAGGTGCTGGTGGTCGGGCGGTATGTGGTGACGACGGAGACGAAGGAGGATATTCTGGGCGACGAGGGGCACTCGCGAAGGCTCAAGATTCATGATAAGAAGTATGTTTTCTTTTTTTCAAGCTTCACTTTATTCATTCATCATTCAGAACAAAGAAGAATCACATGGCTTGTCATCTTCACTGGTACGAATGGCCTGATCACGGAGTCCCGGAAAGTGTCGAGAAGGGTGTGGAGCTGATGAAGATGGTGAATAAGAGCAAGAAACCGATTATTGCGCATTGTTCGATGGGAATGGGACGGACTGCCTCGTGGATTGGAATTGAGACAATCGCCTGTGATGCTCAGCGTCATCCGAAGAAGCAGGCGTATGAGTCGGGTGTGGATCTTCGTCGCATGCGAAGCGGATCCTATCAGTCGGAGATGCAGTTTTACTATTCTCTGATGGGAGCGATTACTTTGATTTGTGAAGTATGCCGACAACATGTTGTGTAAATCCAGCCTTATTTCAGAGATACGGCGCCGACTTTGACGATCCGGATGATCTGATCAATCAGGCGTATCAGCTTCAGATGAGACAGTACAAGACGACTCCGGAAGAGTTTAGGGCGATGGCGGAGCAGGGGGCGGATGAGAATCTTCGGAAACTTCACAAAGACTTGGCAAAACTGGTGGCGACGGGAGTGAAGGCTGGGAATGGCGGGAAGAAGGAGGTGAAGAAGCAGGAAAAAGAGTCGAAAGAAGGTTCCAAGGAAGCGTCAAAGACTTCAAAGACACCTGAAGAATCGAAGAGTGCGGAGCCATCCCGGGAGCCGGCTGGAGGCGAGAAGCACGTGGCTATTGATATGGAAGACTGATTGGTGGTATCAGTGAACTCGATTGTATTGTAATTGGTTTGAAATATTAGACGAACTTTGTCTCCGCCTTTGGATTTATGAATGAAGATTGATTAAAATGGGTCTTTTTTTGGATTTCAGGCTTTCCAGGCTTTCAGGCTTTCAGGCTTTCAGGCTTTCTAGGCTTTCCAGGCTTTTTAGGCTTTCAGGCTTTCCAGGCTTTCAGGCTTTCAGGCTTTCAGGCTTTCAGGCTTTCAGGCTTTCAGGATTTCAGGCTTTCAGGCTTTCAGGCTTTCAGGCTTTCAGACTTCCCAGGCTTTCCAGGCTTTCTAGGCTTTCTAGGCTTTCCAGGCTTTCTAGGCTTTCCAGGCTTTCCAGGCTTTCCAGGCTTCTACTGACTTTTAGGCTTTCCAGGCTTCCAGGCTTTCAGGCTTTCAGGCTTTCAGGCTTTCAGGCCTCCTTTTTCTCAAATTTCCTTCAATTGTCACGTTTTTTTCCCATTTTTCACGTGACCCCCTGTTCCCCTTATCTAATCTTTTAATCTGACCTCTCTGACCTCTGCGACACGTGGCAACTGATTAGAAACTTCACTGATAGTCGTTATTCTAGTATTCCTCTGTGGCAACTATGAATACCAATAAACTCTTATTGGTATTCATCGGAATAGTATGTTTGTCAGTTGGATCGAAAGGTAAATCAATCGATAAATTCTTATCAGTTGGCTTATCAGTGGTTTTCAGATTCCAATAGTGTCTCGAACACTTTGAACAACCAGACAAAGGGAATAAGTGATGGTAATCAATTTCTTATCACTTCCTTATCAGTAACTTTATCATTTTTAGCCGATTCGCTCTTCAACCTGAAAAATCAGATCAATTTCCCAACGATCTCAGAAAACGGTAGGTCAAGATTCTTCTTACGATTCTTACTATTACTAATTGACAAAGTCTGTCTGTGTGTGTGTGAGTTTGTCGGTCGCACGACTTTTCTCAGCAACCAGTGGACCATTTTCGTCGTTCTTTCGCAGAGAAGTCAGGAATTATCCTCTCACAGTGCACGAGATTTTTATAAGGGATCCCTATTCTGTGAACAGGCCAGGAGCGCAAACTATGCATTTTAGGCCCTTTTCCCCATGTTCATTTCTAGAAACGCCCATGTCGGCCACGTTCAATTTTTGAATTTCGCGCTTTTTAACGTGAGGAAACGGAGCCGAAGGAAGACCAGGCAGAGGAGACGGCGTGAGCCGTCGCCGACTGCCTGGTTCTTCTTATCAGTAACCTTATCAGTTCTTTTAGAAACCCCCAACAGCTTCTCTAACTTGACCGGCAACCTGACAAGATCCAAAAGAAGTGGTAAGCCTCCTTATCTCTTATCAGTCACCTTATCAGCTCTTTTAGGAACCCCAGACATCACCTTCAACTTGACCAGCTACGAGATTCAGAGATTCAAAAGAGCCGGTAATTCCATTTCTTATCACTCCTTATCACCCTTATCACTTTCAGCCGATCCACTCTCGGACTACTCTGGGAAACTGTCGACAGTGGCACGTATCTCGAATGGAATCTCGCTTCTTGCTGGTCTTATCAACAAGAACATTCCGATCGATACCGTCATTTCGGAGCTTCTCCACTTTGGAAACGCCAAGCTATCAGAAGTCCTCGCACTTCAAAAGGACAAAGTGGAATCTGCTATCAGTCAGTTGGAGACGACCAAAAAGAGTCTGCATGCATCCACCGAAGTCATAACTCTGGAGAAGATCACCATCGGCATGGGTCGTGTTCGTCAGGTGTTCATCGAGAGTGACTTCGGAACCTTCCAATATCCGACTGATTACTTCACGGAAGCTCAGAGTTTCAAAGATGACAAAACTGATCTTTCTGGTTTCCAAACGGCTAAAAATGCTGTTGTCGATGCATTGAAGAAGTTTGATGAACTGCCGACGATTCAAGACAATGTGAAAGACAACAAGGCATTGGTAGAAGACAAAATCACTAGAATTGGTAACAAACTGGAGGAGTTGCTGACAGTCTCTCAACAAATGTCTCAAATTGTGAATTCCGTCGATTCGTATTCGAAACTCGCCAATGGACAGACGATTCTGAAACCCGTGCAACAAATGCTCGACCTGTTGGCAGTTCATCGGAGTTCACCAAGTGTCACTGCGGACGAAGTTGCGAACGCTGGGAAAAATATGGATGCTCTCAACTCGTTTTCGTCTACGTTTGCTTCTGCTCAGTCGGCTGTCACCGTTTTACGGGATTTGGTGTCTGCTCGGCTCAAATCCTCGCCTACTAAACGACAACTCACTACTGGATTTCTGAACGGAGCATCTGACATCAAGTTGTTGGTCAAGGATATCCGAGATCCGGCATTTGAGTCGACAATTGGTGGCGGAAAGAATTTTGCGAGACTTTCGGGAGGACTGAAGCCATTGATCGACTGGTTAGTCAAGTTGGAAGCTCCAGAGTCTGCTTTGAAGCCCATCGCAACTTCTGAGATTCTGCAGTCTGCTCGGAATGCTGCAGAATTGCAGAAGCTGACGTCTGGATTGACAGTTTCCTCTGAAGACGCTATTTCTGTTGCTCAAATGCTGCTCGACAACAAGTTTGACGCAATCGCCGAGGATTATCTGACTCCAATTGTCAAACTAATGGGAAATGCTGGGAAACTTAGCAAGGAACTCGCTCAGGTCAAGTCTTCGGCTTCTGCGTTCCCACAACCTCCTCAAGAAGTGACAGATGTCAAAGAGATCCTCAAAAAGCTTCCTGTTGTGAATGGTCCCGAAAACGTGCAAGAAATTGTCGATGAGTTGAAGGGTGTTCCTGATAAGGTGAAGGCGGTGACGGAGTACCTGAACAAGCTTCAAGAGTTCCTGAAAGATGTCCCTGATCCTACTTCTACCCAAAAAACTGCTGGTCTCGTCCTCCAGGCGGATGGTGATTTGAAAAAACTCAAGGCCAAGGTTGATAGAGATGTGGTTTCAAAGCTGACTGTTATCAAGGATTCCACCTTGCCGTTCGATTCAGTGGTCAGAGCACTCAAAGCGAGCACAGTCATCAGAGACTTCAAGAAAGAGGATGGCACCAACATTAATGCCGCACTGGATGCCATCACCAAGGCAGCATCTTCCATCAAGGATCTTCAGAAGCCACCTGCAAACCGGAAGAAGCGGCAAACGGATGAGGTCAAGGAGTTGGTCAAGTTGAAGGATGCTCAGAAGACGTCTGCGGCTCTAGGATCAGCAGCTATCACCATCAGCTCCATGGCTCAACTGAAAGGTATGGAGGGGACTGTTCAGAACCTGAAGATATCTACCATCTTTGACACGGAAGTTGCAAAAGTGACGGATGGTTCGAAGAAGGCGAACATTCTGGCAAAGTGGGGTGATCACGTGGCGTTCACCTCCTCTTTGGGTTCCACGATCAACCAAATCAAAGCTTTCGGAGCCAAGTTAACAGTTGATAAGGATCTTCGGAAGCTCGGAGCTCATCTGAATGATGCGAAGGCAGTTGGTGATGTGAATCAGAACATTGCGGAGAAGTCTGAAGCTGTTTCCATGCTGATCTCAGAAACCGCCACTCCCAATGCTGATCTGGAAGCTCTGAAGACCCAACTGGACTCCTTGGCAGCTCTGGATCTTCAATTCTCCAACCACCACTCTGCATTCCCCGATGTTCAAGGAGCTCTGAAATCGTTCTTTGACTTTGTCACCGGATTCGTGACTCCAAATCCTAACAACAACGGCGGCCCCAACGGCTCATCGAACAACTCCACCTCTGACAATTTCGACTTTATGATCCTGGTCTACATCGGAGTGACTCTTGTGCTTCTGTTGATTGTCGGAATCGTCGGCTACTTTGTCTACGTTCATTTCAGTGAGTTTTCATCATCCCTTTGAGATTCAACTCTACTTTTCTGTTTCAGGAGACCAGAAGAAGCCGTGGGCGAAGATTCGTGCTCTGTGGATTGTGCCATACCTGGGAAAACAACACGATGGTCTGACGTTTGCAATGGGTGCCTGGGATTCTCTACGATTTGTCAGATCCGGAAACGGGTACAAGGACGTTTCGAAGATGAGGTGAGAGAGAGACAACTCTTTTGAATTCAAATTGAGTTTCAGAAGAGAAGACGAGTTCAACTCGAAAACTCGAGTCAAGATCTCGAACGGCTTCATCAATGCAAATTGGGTCAAAGTCAAGGGAGCGCCGGTGTTCATTGCGACTCAGGGACCTCTGGACGGCAAAGAAGTTGTATATAAGCCAACGAACACCACGAAAGGAGCGATCCGAGGAGATAGTGGAAGTGCCGGCAAGAAGGACACTCGTGAGGACTTTCTGAAAATGGTCGTTGAGACGGGCGCCGAGTACATTGTTCAGTTGTGCAAGACAGAGGAGGATGACTTGGAGTGTAGGTGGATGTAGTTGTTGAATCGTCTAGATTTGAGTTTCAGTTCCCGGAGGTGACTACTTGGTCCAGAAGGCTGCCATCTACTTTGAAACAGGAACTTACGGGCGGTACGAGGTGACCAACAATAAGGAGGAGGATATTCTCGACAAAGAGGGTATCAAACGGTCGCTGACGATTCGGGATACAAAGTGAGTGAATTCTGGAATTCGGAATTTGCAGTCTTTTAGGACGGGCAAGGAGCACAACTGCCATCAACTACACTGGTCCGGATGGCCGGATCACGATGTGCCGGGCGGTGTGGGAAAGGCTGTGGGAAAGGGTGTGGAGAAGGGTGTGGAGCTGATGGAAATGGTGAATAAGAGCAAAAAGCCGATCATTGTGCATTGTTCGATGGGAATGGGACGGACTGCCTCGTGGATTGGAATTGAGACAATCGCCTGTGATGCTCAGCGTCATCCGAAGAAGCAGGCGTATGAGTCGGGTGTGGATCTTCGTCGCATGCGAAGCGGATCCTATCAGTCGGAGATGCAGTTTCACTATTCCTACATGGGAGCTCTTCGTTTGGTTGTCACGGTACCAAAGTTTCAAAACTCCAACCATTATTTTGATTTTTTTCAGAGACATGGTGCTGACTTGAAGAATCCGAAGGACGAGAAGACGGCGGTGTGGCGTGAGCACTTGGAGGTCTACGATGAGACGATGCAGGGCAAGAAGAAGTACGAGACGGTCGATGCAAAGAACCACCGGCTGCAAATGCGAGAGTTTGATAAGGCACATGCGCTTGAGGCGGAGAATGTGAAGTTGGGTAAGGGAGAGCGAGAGAAGCCGTCTGGGGAGAAGGTGAAGTCGTCGGAAGGCTCCAAGGAAGCGTCGAAGACTCCAGAAACCTCGAAGACACCTGAAGAGTCAAAGAGTGCAGAGCCGGCTCGTGGACCTGCTGGAGTCGACAATCACGTGGCTATCAATATGGAATAGGAAATGAGAACTTGAACTCGATTGTATTGTAATTGGTGTGAAATATTAGACGAATTTTGTCTCCGCCTTTGGATTTATGAATGAAGATTTATGAAAATGGGTCTTCTCTGGATTTCAGGCTTTCCAGGCTAAATTATCAAGTCATCTGAAAAAAAAATGAAAAAAATTTTAATTTTCAAAAAAAATTTTTTTTTAATTTTTCCAAAGAAGCATGATTTTTATGACAAGACTGATGAAAATAATGATAAGAAAAGAGTGATAAGAAAAATTGCAAACATTTTATTTTTCAAAGAAAATTTCCCCAAAAAAATCCCCAATTTCTTATCATTTGTTATCATTTTCCACGTATCCCAGCCCCTATACCCCCAAAAAACATGTTTTTGTGTCCCACTGACCCATTGACCCAACTGATAAGATCTTTCCGTATAAAAGCCCGAAATCTTATCAGACCAATCAGTTTTCTCAGCTGTTATCACTTTTTTAAATGTAAATAAGTCCTCTTCATATCTGGTAAGTTTCTCTCGAATTATCGATTGAAATTATTGATTTTTCAGCAAAAAAGGAGTAGACGAGAAGACAACATTATAATGGGAAAATGGAATCGACATCTGTCACATGGAAAATATCGATTTATTGATTATTTTTAAAAAATCGATAAATATTTCAAAATTGAAAATGATGTTTTTCTCTTATTTTCAGGCTTTCAGGCTTTTCAGGCTTTAGATCTTCTCAATTGATAAGCTGATATCTTGATAAGGAAGCGAGCTATCGAAAAGTGATCAATTGCAAACTTGTAGCAAATTGTCAGCCAAACATTTTTGCAGTTGACAACAAATTTCCAGAGCCCGTAGTTTTTGAGATAATTGTGTTTGAAGTTGAAGGTCACTTCCCTGTCCATTATCACTGATAAAAAGACACCTGATCAGTAACCAAACTGTAACAACAGAACGGTGACCGTTGGGTCCCCGTTAAAACAATGGCAAAATGACAATAGGAATGTTCTGACACGCCGAGTAACCCATTCTTTTCGAGAAGCACCGTCGATAAAATCTTTCTGATCATCTGGAGCGTCTCTTCATTCTCGTTCCTGTTGAATGTGTGTGTAACTTTTGCTGAAACAATGAAGCTTTTCGAGTAGCCGCCCCCCCAGAGGTCGTTTCTTTGTTTCGACACGCCGAGAGAGTGTATTGGGGTGAGAGACGCAGATGACGAGACATTGGTATTTAATGCGGGGACAGTGGTCAGTTCAGGTCTCTTTTTAGTGGGGTCGTTTGCAAATTTGTTGCATTCTGGGGTTCCAGTGGTGTCTTGACGCTTTTCCTGTACTTTGACGCATTTCCTGTTCCTTGGCGCCATTCTGGTGCTCGAACTTGAAATTGAGTGCTTTTCCAGTGTCTTGACGCGCTTTTCGTGTTTCTTGTCTTGGCCAAAAAAGATTCTGACGCTTTTTTGGGTGGTTCATTGGCGCTTTTTCTGTGCCTTGACGCTTTTCTCGAACCTTGGCGCCATTCTGGTGTTTTTCTTGTTCCTTGACACAATCATAGGGCTTTGGCGCATTTTCAGTGCCCTGACGCAATTCGCGATCCCTTGCGCTTTTCTAGTACCTTGACGCAATTCTCAATCCCTTGCGCTTTTCCAGTGCCCTGACGCATTTCTCGATCCTTTGCGATTTTTGAGTTCCTTGACGCAATTCGCGATCCCTTGCGCTTTTCCAGTTCCTTGACGCAATTTCGGACACCTTGCGCTTTTTCTGTGCCCTGACGCGATTCTTGATCCCTTGCGCTTTTCCAGTTCCTTGACGCAATTTTGGACACCTTGCGCGTTCCCGGTGCCTTGACGCAATTTCGGACACCTTGCGCTTTTTCTGTGCCCTGACGCAATTCTCGTTCCCTTGCGCTTTTCCAGTGCCTTGACGCAATTCTCGATCCTTTGCGCTTTTCCCGTGCCTTGACGCATTCCCCGTGTGCCCTACAAAGTACAGTAGCCCTTCGCAAATCTAGTGATCTCCCTCTAATCCAGTTCTTTCTTCCTCCCTCAATCGAAAGCTTTTTATCAGTGGCTATCACTTTATCATTTTTGTGTATGTTCACTATCATTATCACAACGCCCTGACCACCTGACCCTCGATGGTGGCCTAACTTTTGCGAAAGTTAGGCCAGACTGAAAACCAGCTTCTTGACAATAGGTCTTTGTACTCAAATTAGCAGTTTGGAGAATTGCGAAAGAGAATAACAATAATAACTAGGTACTATTTTATGATTTTTTTTCAAGAGATTCAGAAGTCTCACGGCAACGGATTCTGAAGTCAGATTCTGAATTTTCGAAAAAAATTTTTTTTTTCATCAAATTTTTTCCATTTTTTCCCTAAAAAATCATACATTTTCAAAAATCACTTCTCTTTTTCTCTATATTTTCTCTTACCATCTGACATATTACACTTTCAAGTACCAACGGAACAACGTGATTTTCTCAGGGCTTTTCGACCTTGCCTCCCACAAAACGAAACAAACTGATCGCGATCTCGTTGGCAAAAGAGTGACGAGAACTATTTTATTATGCGTTTCGGTTTATTGGTAAGTCGGTTTTGACGTTTTTTTGGTGTCTTGGCGCGATTTTGGTGCATGAAAAAAAACTGTTGACGCATTTTTGGTGCTTGCGCTTTTTCTGAAAATCTGGATTTTTGCTGGCGCTTTTCCGGTGCATGAAAAAATAGTTGACACATTTTTGGTGCTTGCGCTTTTTCTCGAAAATATGGATTTTTCTTGGCGCTTTTCCGGTGTCTTGACACACTTCACGATTAGTTTTTTTGAAACATTGCTGCTATTTTGGTGCAAATATTGTTGACGCATTTTTATTGCTGACGCATTTTTCGAAAATCGAGATTTTAGCTAGCGCTTTTTTGGTGTCTTGGCGCATTTTCAAAAAATCCTAACTTTTTTTCCTGACGTTTTTTCAGTGTGTTGACGCAATTTTGGTGCACGAAAAAAAATGTTGTTGACGCATTTTCGGTGCTGGCGCTTTTTCGGTTCACTTCATTTTTGCTAGCACATTTTCAAACTTCAAAAAAACTGCTGGCGCTTTTCCGGTGCGTTTACAAGATTCTGAAGCTCCCGAAATTTGCATGCTGGCGCATTTCTCGTGCATCGACACAATTCTAGGGGCTCCAGAAGTTGCTGGCACATTTCTCGTGATCCAGAAAAAAAGTTCGAAAAACTGCTGGCGCTTTTCCAGTGCCCTGACACACTAGTTCAAACCCTCTCATTTTCCAGATCCCTCTACTAGCCCACTTGGCATCATGCCAAGTGGCAAATCAGGACCTCGCTGATATGAACCCGCTTCTTTTCAATGATAGGACAGTGGTAAGGGACCCTAGACTTCTAGATTTTTCCAGAATCCATCAGAATCCCCATTTTCCAGAAAGGCCCCGGAGTAATCGCCCGAGTGACCCCTGGAGGTACCCAATACGTGGCTTCCGTTGTCGCCGCTGCCTTCTCTTCCCACTTTGCTGACATAAAACCACCACAAATTCAAAAAGACCATCAACTATCCACAATCTCTACCGTATCCCTTCGTCGAGTGATTCTGGAGACCCTCCAACTCGACAAACAGCTCGTCAGCACTTCTACAGCTGATGGTCTGCTGAGAATCGTGGTGCAGAACGTGTCGGTCAGCAGTTCTGCACAGTTGAGTGGAGATTTACGGGGACAGAAACTGAGTGATAGTGTCACGTTTCGAAGTGCCAATTTGAGAATGGAAGTCGCGATTCGGATCAATAAAAATGCGGGAGGGAACCCGGCATTGAAGGTTGAGAACTGCAGGATTCACACTGGAGGCATCAAGTTGGTAACTAAGCCAATGGACCCGAGGAATGGAAAGTCGTTGGCTGTAAGTGATAGCTTATCAGTTTTGAGGCATTTTATCAGTTGAACACTTTTCGATCGATTTTTCCTGGGCTTCTTAGAAAAGATACGGCAAAGGGATCAACTGATAAAATAATAAGACAAACATTTCATATCAGCAAAAGTTTATTTCAAATTTATTGAAAAAGTTTGAGCCATCAAAATATGAAAAACATAAAAATTTAAGCTTGGCTCTATTTATCGATTTTTCCTGAGCTTGGATGAAGAGTTCGAAAGAAGTGATCAATTGATAAAATGATGAGAAGACAACGGTATATTCGAAAAAATTTATTTAAAATTTGAGAATCAATATCGAACATTATTTTGTGGTCCGCAAACTCGCACAACCTGAAAATCCTTGACTCTGCTTATTTTTTCGATTTTTCCTGAGCTCGGATGAAGAGTTATCATTCAGTAATCAACTGATGAAAAAATCAAATAACAAATATATATTCAAAAAAATTTATTTCAAAAATCAAAAGTCATTTTTAATCTCCATCTAACCGCTTCAAGCCCATTTTTCATGAAAATTCTTGATTCCGCCCACTTTATCGATTTTTCCTGAACTTGAATAAAGAGTTTGGAGGAAGTATTCAACTGATAAAACGATTGAAAAACAAGTGTATGTCAGAAAAAAAATTAATTAAAAATTCAAAAGTGGTTTTGAATCTTCACCCAATCTCTTCAAAGTTGAAGAAGCCCATTTCGACGAAAATTGTTGACTCCGCCCATTTATCGATTTTTCCTGAGCTTGGATGAACAGTTATCACAAAGTGATTAATTGATGAAATAATCAAAGGACAAATGTATATCCAAAAAAATTTATTCTAGAAATCAAAATTCTGTTTGAAGCCCATTTTTATGAAAAATTCTTGACTCCGCCCACTTTATCGATTTTTCCTGGGCTTCATTGATGAGCTATTGAAAAATAGTCAACTGATAAAATGATAAGAAAACAATTTCCTATTCAAAAAAATTTATTCCAGGACGCCATCGCTCTTGACGCCAACTCAATCTTCTTCGACATGATCTGTCCCAAAATCGAGCATATTATCACGAACCGAGTGAACCAGCGATTTGCCCTGCTTTCCAGCAAAATATCTCTGGAAGATTCGAAAAACTTTGATATCGTTAAGATAATAATGCAAGCAGAGGAACGAATGAAGAGATTGGTTAGGCAGAAGTAGGTGTCGGGATTTCGTGGCGAGACCCAAATGGTGAAATTGCAGTATGATGCGGTCGAGGGCTCCAGTGAACCGTCGGATGGTGCATGCACACAATGCTCGGAGAGTTATGAGAGATCCGGTTCAGTTGAGGTCGCCGAGACAGGCTGAGGACAAGTTTCACTTGATTTTGAACTCGTTCAATTTTGTGAGTTGGCGTGATATCGGTGCTGACGTGAATTAGGTGCCTTGGCGCAATATTAGTGCCTTGCCGAGTTTCGAGATGCTTGACGCAAAAATGGATCACTTGCGCTTTTCCTTTCTAGGTTCTTGACACATTTCTAGATCTTAGTGCTTTGGCGCACATTCGGTGCAAGCTCTGTGATTTGGCTGACGCGCACTTTTCGCGCATTGGCGCTTTCCATGTGCCATGACGCTTTTCCAGTGCTGACTCATTCTTGGTGTCTTGGCGCAATTCCAGTGTCCTTGAACTGAAAATCTGTAAATTTGCTGGCGCTTTTCCGGTGTAAAACTATTGACGCAATTCTCGATCCTTGGCGCATTTCTCGATGGGTCTTTAGTTAGCTGTAATTCTGCTGGCGCTTTTCCAGAGCCTGGCGTGTCTCTTCAAACCAAAAAGTTTGTTGGCACATTTCCAGTGCCCTGGCGCTTTCCTAGTGCCCTGGCGCTATTCCGGTGCAATAATTCAGCCCAATTCTCTTGACGCAACCTTCAATCCTTGGCGCATTTCTCGATGAGGTCTTTAGTTAGCGTGTAATTCTGCTGGCGCGTTCCTAGTGCCCTGACGCGTTTCCCGTCTCCTTTGAAACTATTATAGATCCTTGGCGCATTTCTCGATGGGTCTTTTGTTAGCTGTAACTTTGCTGGCGCCTTTCCAGTGTCCTGGCGCTTTCTCAGTGCTCCTTGACGCAACTCATCTTCAAAACTTCGTAGACCTGCTGGCGCTTTTCCAGTGCCTGGCGTGTCTACTCATACCTAAAAGTTTGTTGGCGCATTTCCAGTGCCCTGACGCATTTCTCGTGTCCCCCATTTGACCCAATCTTTCCGTTCCAGTCCCGTGCCGATTCCCTAATGCTCGACTACGCCATGCTCACCTCCCCCTTTCTCACAACCCGTGGAATCGAACTTCAAACATCCGGAGAAGTGTTCCAAACAGGTCACACGACCCCTTTCGGTGCAGGACCCATCTTCCTTCCCCGTCCCTCCGTGAACCCTCAAATGCTCCAAATCATGGTCAGTGACTTTGTGCCCAACTCTCTGATGTTCCACGGCCATCGCATCAAACTCTTTGACACCCGGATCGATTGGACGACTCCGCAATTCGGACCGGTGATGAGAACGACGTGTGATTTGAGTACGGGCAGTCTGTTTTGCATCGGGGATCTGTTTCCGGCGTTGAGGGAGATGATGCCCGATAGGAATGTCGCTTTTGTGTTCACCACGTTGAGGGCGCCAGCGGTTATTGTGCAGCCCGAGGAGAAAGGTAAGATTTTAAGGGGATTTAGACCAATTTGGGATTCTAGGCCATCAAAATAGAAATCTAGGTCACGAGATTCTAGGGCATTCTGTGAATTATGACCATGGCCGAACTTTACCAATTTGTGATTTCTAGGCGACGAATCTCAATGGCCTAGAATCCCAATTTTGAGATTTCTAGGTCGTTTAGATCAATTTGGGATTCTAGGTCATCAAAATGTGAATCTAGGCCCTAGCATTCTAGGCCACCAGTTTGGGATTCCAGGCTATGTAACTTGAAAAACTAAGAATCTTGATCATGGCCGAACTTTTCAAGTTTGTGATTTCTAGGCCACCAATCCCCATGGCCTAAACCCCCAAAAGTTTGGATTCCTAGGCCACCATTTTTCCTCATTTTTTCAGGCGGAATCCACTTCAACCTCCTTGGCCTGATCCGTCTTGTTTCTGATCGAAACGAACCAATTGGGGAAATGGAAATTCGAATTGAGGCTTTGATGAAAATGAAGTTGACACCGAAAAGTGTCAAGGGAAAGGTTCAGATTGAGGAAATTCAATTTGTGAGTTTTTGGGGAGAAATGAAGGAAAAAAAGCTTAATTCAAAAATTTTTGAAAATTTTTGAAAAATGAAAAAATGGAAAAAAATTTTTTTTTTTAATTTTTTAGTAAATTTCAAAATTTTCAGAAAATTTTGTTTGAATCAGATTCCATTTAGAATTTTTTTTCATTTATTAAAAATGTTTGATTTCTAAGAAAAATGAAATTTTTTTTTTGAAAAATTAAAATTTTCAAATTAAAAAAAAGTTCGATTTTCAAAATTTTTAAAATTTTGTACATATTTTGAATACATTTGAAAACTATTTTAAAAAAATAAAAAATAGTTTTGATTTTGAAAAAAAAAAATTTTTTTTCGGAAAAATCAAAAAATTAAAAATTTCAAAAAAAATTTTTTATTAATTTTTAGAATTTTTTCAAATTTTTAAATTTTTTTGGAATAAATTGCGGTTTTATTTCTAAACATAGAAACATTTCAGAATTGAAAAAAATTTAAAAAAAAAATTTTTTTTGAAAAAATTGAAAATCAAAAATTTTCAAAAAATTTTTTTTTTCAATTTTTGAGTTTTAAATTTCTTGTTGAAATTAATTTTAAATCAGACTATTATAGATTATCAGAGAACAAATTTTTGAAAATTCCAGAAAAAAAATCAATTTTTCCCAATTCCAGACCTCCCGAACTCCCCGAATCCTGCTGCAAGAAGAGCTCGACGACGCCGGCTTCTTATCCCGTGAAATTTTACAAAGAATGGTGAATGACATTCTTCGTCAGGGAATCCCGATTCCAATCCACCCACTATTCAAATTAGTCAAACCAAAACTGACATTGGCGAGTCGATCGATGCTTTTGGAGACGAATTTCCTGTTGAATGAGCACATAATTGCACAGTTGACAGCGGAGAATTTGATTGCCTAATCTCTTATCTCTTATCACGGGTGTTTCTTGTACATTTTGGAAAAATCAATCAATCAGTACTGATAATGATGATAGTGACTGTAAAAAAAGGAAAAACAGCCTAGACTTCTTATGTTGATCTCAAAATAAATCAATCAATAATTGTTATTGTTATTTTTCAAAAAAACCCATAAAATCAATCAATACACAAGATGATAAGATTAGACCCGTTAGACAAAACTACTGATAAAACACTATCCTAATCACTAATCACTAGCCAACCGAAGTAGTCGGGCTGACTTGAAAAATGGCAAGAGTTGGTGGAGGGGAGCCGGAATCGATGCCGAATTGCAGGGGACGGTGGCGGGACATTCGGATGACGGAGTCACGGACACGTGGAACTGTCGGAGGAGGCGGGGCGACGATGGGGACTGATGACGTGGAAGCGGTGACGACGTCTTCGGAGATGGTCACGTCTTCGTCGTTACTGTAGGTTGAGGCACACGTGGCAGAAGCCGTTTCGGGGAGGAGGGCCTGGAAAAAGAGGGAATTGCGTCAAGACACTGGGAGAGCACAAGGGGATCTAGAATTGTGCCAAGGTGTCTTGAGTTGCGTCAGGGACCCAGGGAAGTGCCTAGGATCAAGAAAAGCGCCAGAGATTCAGGGAAGCGCAAAGCATCGAGAATTGCGTCAAGGATCTAGGGAAGCGCAAAGCATCGAGAAATGCGCTAGAGGCCGCGGGGTGTCAAGGGGTCTAAAAAGATCGAGAGAAGCGCCAAGGTTCCAGAATTGCGCTAAAGGATCTATAATTGCGTCAAGGATCCAGAGAAGCGCCAACGAATCTAGAAATGCATCAAGGATCCAGGGAAGCGCCAAGGAATCTAGAATCGCGTCAGTTGCGTCAAGCATCGAACACTGCGTCAGAGATTCAGGAAAGCGCCAAAAATCGAGAAATGCGCTATGGCCGAGAGATGTGTCAAGACACTGAAAAATTGCCAAGGGGTCTAAAAAGATCGAGAGAAACGCAAAAGTTTCAGGAAAGCTCCAATGCACGGGAAAAGCGCCAAGGGTTCAGGAAAGCGTCAGGAGATCAGGAAAAGCGCCAAGGTTCTAGAATTGCGCCAAAGGATCTATAATTGCGTCAAGGAATAAGAGAAGCGCAAAGGTTCCAGGAAACCGCCATGCGGCAAGAATCCGAAAATGCGTCCGAGCACTGGAAAAGCGCCAAGAATCGAGATGAGCGCCAGGGGATCTAGAATTGCGCCAAGGATCCAGAAATGCGCCAACCCTTACCTGCTGATCATTCTCATTAACCGGATCCAATTCCGTGTCGAATGACTTGAAAATGCTCGACTTCTTGCGCATCCTCACCAAATTGTACGCCGACGCCGATTTCACGGCTCCAATGCTCCGGGACAATGATAAAGATGATGAGGATCTGATAAGTGATAAGTTATTGATAAGATAATGATAAGTAGAGGCTAACCCTGCTCTCGGGAACACTTCACACGCCGATTGGTAGATATCAGAAGTCGAGGCGAACTGATCGTCGTAAGAGGCCAGGGAGACATAGTCGCAGAAAGAGGACGATGAGATGTTGTCGTAGCGGGAGTCACTACGCATCAGGTTCGTCATTTCGCCTGCAAAAAATGGGAGGGAAAATTTAAAAAAAAAAAAACGATTTTTTGAAAAATTTAAAAATTCAGAAAAATAGTCAATTTTTCCCAAAAATTTGGTTAATTTCAAGATGGAAAAAAAATTTTCCAAAAAAAATTTTTTACTGAAAATTCAATTCAAATTTTTTTTTGTTGTGATTTTCAGAAATCTTTCATTTATTTTTTGATTACAAAAATTTTTTAAAATTTGGATATTTTTTATTCAAACCAAATTTTTTTCTGAATTTTTTCGGTTTCAAAAATGAAAAAAAAAAGTGAAACAATTTTTTGAAGTTTTTTTTTGCAATTTTCAGAAAAAAAAATTAGTGAATTTTTTTTTTGATTTTTTGTTGCAAATCCAATGAAATTTTTCGCTTTTTAAATTTTTAGATAAATTGGAAAAAAAATATAATTTTTTAAATTTCCTCTTTTTCTCAAAAACCACCAACCTGTCCCAACAAGTTGCTCCTCCTCGTCAATTTCCAATTCCTTGACATCAGTCGGTTCATATGTGTCCTCCACAGCCGTCACCATCGTACAAATACTTTCCATATCCATATCAGCCCGACTATCACGACTTCTTGTCAGAATCACCCCTTCATTGAGATCCTTGTCCTCTTCTTCCGCTTCTTTGTCTTCTTCGGCTTGAGGTGGCTTTTCTGGAAAAAATTAGGTTGAAAATTTTACAAATTGAGATAATTTGAATATTTCCGGTATTTGGGAACTTTGTAAAATTTTTAAAAATTAAAAAAATTTTTTTTCCAAAAAAATCAAAAATCTAAACTTTGAAAAATGAAATTTATTAATTTTATTATTGCCGTCCCGTGGCGAGTCACCTGTTGGGTCTCGCCACGAAAATGGTTTTTGGCTGAAATACAGCTTCTGGACAAGGTTTTGACACTTTTTTTTAAATGAAAATGGAGGAAAAGGCATGTCTCCAATCAATTCCATCCAAATTCCAGCAGTTTACACCAATTTTCAGTACAAAAACATGCATTTTTGAGTATTTTTCCGCTTTTCACCAAAAACACCTACTTTTCACTAAAAATTGGTAGAAACTGCTGAAATTTGGCTGCAAACGATCGAATTCATCCAATTTTACCCATTTCCATGAGAAAAAGTGTCAAAACCTTGTCCAGAAGCTGTATTTCAGCCAGAAACCATTTTCGTGGCGAGACCCATCAGGTGACTCGCCGCGGGACGGCAGTAATATAGATATATCAAAAATTGCGAAAATTGAGTTTCTGGGAATAAAATTGATAAATCATTTTTTTTTTGAGAAATTTGCGAATTTCACAAATTTGATTTTTTCTGAAAAAAAATTTTTTTTGTTCTTTCTTCAATTTTTGCGGGATTTCGGAGCATTGTAAAAATTACCGATTGCCTTGTTTTTAACAATATAATTTCAAGTGAAAAATTGAAAAATTGTGAAAAAAAAAATTTTTTTTTTTGAATTTTTTTTGAATTCAAAATTTTTTTTCAAGTTTTTATGGGATTCAGGAGCATCGTGAATTTTTTACTATAACATTTCAATTAAAAATTTGAATTTAAAAAAATTGAAATTTTTTTTTGATTTATGGAATTTTGGAATTTTCTGTTGTTTTTTTTTTCAATTTTTCAAACATTGCATTCTACTGAAAATTCCCCGATTTTGACCCATTTTTACTAGAAAAATTATAAAAGACGTACTAATTTCCATGAGTGCCTCCTCGAAAGTGTGTTTTAAATCGTAGAACTCTCGATCCGTTTCCATCCACGTATGCGCGGCAATTTGTGCCAACGAAGCACGTGCTGACGTGGAAGTCGTCAGACAACTCTTGATCAGTTGGCACACTTCTTTGGACAGTCCTTCCGGGAATTTGACACTTCCAAGACAGATTTGGATCTCGTTTCGGAAGGGTAATTTGCCGGTTAGGAGGATGAAAAGAAGGACTCCGAGGGACCAGGATGTGGCTTCGAGGGGCAGGTACAGTTGGTCACGGAACCATTCCGGGGGACAGTATGAACGGGTGCCTGCAAAAATTTGGATTCAAAACAGGTATTTGAAATTGTTGAGTTTTGTTGAAAAAATTGAAAAAAAAAATTTTTCAGCGATTTTTGTTTTGTTTTTTTTTTTGAAATTTCAGAATTTGTTAAAATTGATTTTTATTTTTTTCTGTTGAAAATTTGAAAAATTTTAAAAAGAGAATTTTTTTTTGAAAATTAAAACAATTTCGTTGCGGAATTCTGGAGTGTTGTAGTGAAAATGTTGATTTTTTTGAGTTTTTGATTAAAATTTTTTTTTGAAATTTGGGTATTTTTACTTAAAATTTTTCTGATGATTTTTGAGTATTTTTTCTTGAAATTTAATTTTTATAATTTTGGAATTTTTGTGATTCTTAGTAGAAAATTTTTGAAAATTCCGCAAAATTGAATTTTTTTGCAAAAAAAATCTTTTTTTAGCGGAATTTCGGAGCGGCGTACTAAAATGTTACATTTTTAAAATTTGAATTTGGTAATTTTCAAAATTTTTTAGAAATTTATTTTTTGGAAAAATCGATTTTTAAGGAAAATTCTTTATTAAAAAAATTTTCGAATTAAAAAAAAAAATTTTTTAATTTTTTTTTTAATTTGACATTTTATTTGAATTGTGTTTTTTTTTGTTTCAATTTATATAATTTCAATTTTTAGCAAAGTTAAATTTCTCTGGAAAAATCAATTTTCAAGGGAAAAATTTCAAAAATTCTGAAAAATTTTTGCGGAATTTCGGAGTGTCGTAAAAAATGTAAAGTTTCAAGAAATTGATTTTTAAAATTTTCTAATTGTTTTCCAACTTTCAAAAAAAAATCAATAATCACCTTGAAACTCCTTCTTCGTGGCTTTTTCCGCATACGCCGTCGCCCCAAAATCCACCAATTTCACCTCTCCAGTGTTCATGTTCACAATCAGATTTTCATCTTTGATATCTCGATGGAGCAGTCCGTGTTTACTGTACATTTCGAATACTGTAGTGATAACCTGAAAAAAACATGGGAACTGACGGAAAAATGCAGAATTTACACTGAAAATGACGGATTTTTGCACAAAAATGATGATTTTTTACTGATTTTGAAGGAAAATGGCTTATTTTCAGCGGATTTTTTTGGAGAAAACAGAAAATTGAATCAGGGGTGGGCGGCTAGTGCAATCGAGTGCACTCAAAAACGCAGAGTTCTGCGTTTTTGTCGCGCAAAAACGCAGAAAGTTGTGTCGATTTACGAGGTGGGTCTCGCCACGATCGGGTGTGCGGAGGGGCCTGGTTGCACTAATTGTGGAAATTTGAAGTTCTTCAGAGTATATCTTTAATTTTCCAAGTGTAGCTTCCTTTTTTTCTACTCTACACACCCAATCGTGGCAAGACACGCCTCGTAAATCGACACAACTTTCTGCGTTTTCGCCCGCCGCCGCTATAGAGTTCTTGCACTACGCCGCCCACCCCTGAATTGAATTACCTGCTTGAAAATAAACTTTGCCATGTCCTCGGTAAGCGGACCGTATGCGGAAACCATGTCAAACAGGTCCATGCAGTTCTCCGGCCGTTCCATCACGATTAGGAAGCCTTTTGAGCTGAAAAATTCATTTTTTTCTGTGGAAGTTTCGGGAAAATTGGTAATTTACTTTGCAAACCAATCGAGAATTTTGATAACTCCGGGGATGTCTTCACAGGTTTCCAGGTGGCACACTTCCGAAGGGATCAGTTGGCGGCAGGTCTGGAAGTTGGGGAAATTTCGGGGAATTCGGGAAAAAATTTTTTTTGTGTATTTTTGGTGAAATTGAGCTAGAAAACACATATTAGAAATAGGAAAATATTGAAAAAATTGAATTTGAAAAATTTAGAAAAAAAATTTTTTTTGTAAATTTTTTGAATTTTCAATTTTTCGAGGATTTTTGAAATTTGCAGAAATTGGATGGTAAAAATAACAAGAACATGGAAAAACATTTCAAAATAAAACAAAAAAAAAATTTTTTTTTTAATTGAAAAATTTTTTTTTGGAATTTTTTAAATTTTGAATTCAGAATTTTTTCGGGGTTTTTGGAAACTTTTACAGTGTTTTTTGGGATGCTGCAACAATTTTAATATTTTTTGATTCAAAAAGTTTGAAAATTTGAAAAACATTTTGATTTGGTAAAAAAAATTTTTTTTCGAAATTTTTTTTTGAAATTTCGAATTATTTTTTTGGTGGTTTTTGAAATGTTTATAGTAATTTTTTGGGATTTTTTGATTATTAAAGTTTTTTTTAATTAAAAAAAAAAACTGTTTTTCAATTTTTTTTTTCAGAATTTTTCAGTTTTTTTCGCTTTATTTTTTAATTTTCTCACTTTTTCATATCTCTTATCACTTCCTTATCACTAACCATAGTCCAACTTCTAACATGTTTATGCTGCACAAATTTCACAGCAACCGGCTGCTGTCCGTCAGTTCTGCTCGTCGCCTCGTACACAATTCCGAATCCGCCACGGCCGATTTCGTCGAGAACTTCGTATTTGCGTTTGAACTCTTTTACAGAGTGTTCTGGAACGTTTATTGATTTTTTGGGATTTTTCCGATTTTTAAAAATTTTTTTTGGATTTTTTTGAGCCAAAATTCATCAATTTTGGTCAAAATTGGCCAAATTTAATTTTTAAATTTTTAAAAAATTGACAAAATTCCCTAAAATTTCTAGAAAAAACTCACTTTTCTCATGCAAAAAATCGACTTGATACGAGCAGCAAACTGCCAAATCTTGCAGTTTTCGTTTGATCATTCTGAAAAAAGTCATCTAGAAAATCTTGAAAATTCTTTTTCAATTTTTTTTTATAATGGCGGTTATCACAAAGTTTCGCAATAAAAAATACTGTTTTTCCCTTTTTTTCCCCCATTTTTTTCATTTTTTCAAAAGTCACATGAGAATTTCTCCGAGATAACAATCTTTTTGCAGAGAAACAAAAATTAAAAGAGTGGAAAACTGGTTTTGTTGGTGTTTTTCGTTTTTCCGGTCATACTTTGAAATTTATGAGGTTTTATTGGCGAAAATTGGTGGAAAATGAGAGAAAATGAGGAGAAATCGGTGAAAAGAAAAATTTGAATGGGTTACGGTAGGTTTAAAGGCGCATGACGAATTTTGTAATGGGGAAATTTTAAAAAATGGTTTTTTGGCGATTTTTCTAGATTTTGGGCAAAAAATTGGTGATTTTAATTTTTTAAACTAATAATTGATAATTTTCAGCTATAGAACACCCCAGAAACTCTCAAAAAATTGCGAAAATCAAGGAAAAATTGTTTGGGTTACGGTAGAAAATTTAAAGGCACATGACAAAAAGTGAGAAAGTTTGCAAGTCTGGTTTTTGTGAATTTTTAGTATTTTTGCGATTTTTGCAGGAATTTCAAGGTTTTAGGTAATCGGACATGGAGATTACGGTGAAAGTCATGAAATCTAATTTTTTCATAGCAAAAAAATTATAATTTCGATTTCAATTTCTCAAAATTTCAAAACCTCTTGGCTCCCGGAATTTCATCGGGGGGGGGGGGATCTCCCGGTGGTGGAGCCCGAAAATGTGTTTAAAATCACGAAATAGTGTGTACTTTGAGGGATGCGCCAGAGAAAACGCATTTATTATGTGGTAGGGGTAGCTGGAGGGAGTGGGAGCAGCTGCTCTCCCGCAAGGTGCTCTTCGTGTGTGTGTGTGTTGTGAAATTCGAGATCTCGAAATTCATGATGAGCTCTTCAGGTGAATAGGCGGTTATGATCTACGAGTGGAACAAAAAAATTTGAAAATTTAGCAAAATTTGCAAAAAAATTTTTTTTTTCGCAAAATTAACCCATTTTTTCCATTATAACTCTGCAGAAAAAATTTTTTAGAAAAAGCTGCCAACTGGAAAGTTGTTCAGTTTGACAAACTCTTCAAATCTGTCTTTTCAGTTTTTCTCAAAAAATTCAAGTTCCCGGTAAAAAGGCCCGGTCAAAACAGAGATCAGTTGACCTGTCAACCTTCGAAAGTCGGCCACTTTTGATTGTTTTTCGAAGCGGTTCGGAAAACAATTGGCTCTGGGAGCAAAGGTGAATTTGGGAGAGAAGGGGGGGGGGCCGAAAAGAAAAGGGAGAAAATGATGGCGGCGAGGCGAATAACGACATCTGGAGGCACGGAACACAAAAAGGATTCTGTGTGTGTGTGCGTGTGTTTTTGCCGCCTGCCTTTCATATTTTCTCTTTTTTTTCCAGAATCTGATTGGAAAAATGATGGAATGAGGTTCGGCAGGGGGTTGACTTTTGAGTTGGGGTTGGCGCAGAGGAAAAATGAAAGTTTTTCAAAAATTTCAGAGATGTTCCTTGAGAAAAGTGATAAAGTATAGTCAATTTATATCAATAACACCTAATTCACGCTAAAAATGCTTCAAGAAAGCTTGAAAAACGGAAAAATTCGAGGAAAAACCAATAAAAATCAAAGAAATTGATGTTGGGTTACGGTAGAAAGTTTAAAGGCGCATGACGAAAATGAGCGAAATTTGCAGGTCTGGGATTTTTTATTTTTGAAAAATAGGTGGTTTTAAGTGATTTTTAGCGGATTTTAGGTTAAAATAGACGGAAAAAAAAAGAAAAATCACGATAATTAAAGGAATTTAATTTTTGAGAAAAAAAATTTTTTTTTACTTAAAAAATTTTTTTTACAGTTTTCTCTAGGTTTCTCTTATTTCTTGCCTAAATATGTTAGAATCAGAACGCACTATATAGTCGAGTGCTCTTTACACACAAATGGTGCTCATTGACATAAAGAGAAAGTGAAAGGCCACTAATTCGATTTGGCGACGCGTCGAGTGACTTTTTATGGTAAAAAAGTAGGATTTTTATGAAAAAATCGCCAAAAAATAGGGAAACCTCTGGGATATCTTCAAAAAAAAAAAGAATAAATCTTTCCTTCACTTTTCACCCCGGAACTTGCGGCGCACGCCCTTTATGCGAACTTCCTTATTGTTTTCTTCCGTTTTTTCTATCTTTTCCCTCGTATTTTCTGCTCCCAAACCCCTTTCTTTATGATGTGTTTCGTCACATACGTTTCAAACGTCCCCCCGTGTAACCCGATCCGTTATGACACATGGAAACGCGCGTCACAAAAGAATCGGTCAGAAGCCGACGATTTACAGGTCAGAAAAGACAAATTTTGCGCTTTTGTATGTGGGAATGCGTCAGAGCAAATCAGAAATTGGAGGAAAACAAGGTAAAAGCGAAAAATAGATTGGAGAAATCAGAAATCGAGCAGAACGCGGGTTACGGTAGGTTTAAAGGCGCATAACGGATTGGGCAACAACAAAAATTTTCAAATATTGCGATTTTCGCATTTTCAGCCGATTTTTTGAGTTTTTCAGGGTGAAACTAACTTTCATTACTTGCAAAACTTAATTTGCTTTAATTTCAGCCATAAACACTGTAAAAACCCACAAAAATCGAGAGAAATCGCGAAAAATTGGAAAAATGAAAATAAATAACAATTTCGGATTACTGTAGAAAGTTTAAAGGCGCATGACAAAAAGTGGGAAAGTTTGCAGGTCTGGAAATCGTTTTTTTTGATAATTCGATATTTTGTCGATTTTTCGTGATTTTTCTCGGTTTTTTCAATTGAAATATTAAAAAATCCCCCAAATTCTTCCAGACCATTCGGTACAAGATCCCCTTTGCCTGTTCTATTTGCCATTTGCCACGTCACGCGGCGAAGCCCTCTTGATCATGAGACACGTGTCAATCTACTTGAGCTCCTCGGAGCCACTGAGCAAATAAAGACGGAAGACGCACGTAAGGTTTAGTGATAAGGTGATCAGAAATCCGAATGGGTCTCGCCACGAAAATGAATGCAATCGTTATCAGTGATAAATCATTATCAATCCCCCCATTTCTCCTTTTTGCTGACTTTTCTTTTTCTCTGTGTGATGTTTTGTTATGTAGTGGTCAGTGACTGTGATCAGACATCTCCCATCAGTGATAAGGGAAGTGATATCACTAATCAAACCGGTGGACCTTTCGTCGGAGGAGAAGTGTTCGGCTATTTTTGGGTCTCGACACGGAATGAGATCAATTCGTACAAATGATGGGGGTTTTTGTAGCTTGAAGTAAAAAATGGGAGGAAAAGTGAAGTGATATCACTTATTTTATCAGCTAATCAGTTAATTGAATGATGGGAACAGGAAAATGACGAAAAAATGGGTCTCGACACGAAAATGGTAAAATTTGAAAAAAAAAATTTTGAAAAAAAAATTTTTTTTGGGTCTCGACACGAAAATTGAAAAAAAAATTTTTTTTTTGGACTTGGCACGATTTTTTAAAGGAATACTCCACCCGAATTTTTCGATTTTTATTTTTTGCGTTCAAAAAATATTTTCACTCTTCCTGAGTATGATTTGAAAGAAAATATTCAAAAAAACCCATTTTCAGCGGAGAAAAACGCAAATTCCGTCGTTTGCCGCAAAAATTTTGTTAAACTGAGCGCGCTGAAATTTCGGAGCGTCGTAGTGTTGAATTTTGATTTTTAAAGCGGGTTACGGTACGCAATGTCGTCAGTTCCTGCGCAAAGTGTACACTTTTTCTGCAAACACCGCCAATTGCTGCAATTGCAGCCGCGTTTGAAAATAGTTTTTTTGCAACTAAAAAACCGATTTTCTCGGCGAAAAATAATTTTTTCCGGAAAAAAATTCGGATTTGGTAAAAAGAGAGCGGAAGAAGTAGGAAAATGCAAAAATCTCAAAAAAAAATTTTTGGGTGGAGTATTCCTTTAATTGTCAAAAATTTTAATTTATGGTTATTTGGGTCTTGACACGAAAATAAAATAAAGGAAATTTAGAAAATTTTTAAAAATAATTTTTTTGGGTCTCGACACGAAAACGAAGGTACAGTGATCTGGATGAATTGTTAAAAATTATTTATATATTTTTTAAAAAAATTTCTAAATTTTACAAAATGGGTCTTGACACGAAAGCTAGTTACAGTAACCAAAAAAAATGTTTCGATGGGTCCCACCACGAAAACATTTCACCAAAAACTTTCTTCTACGTCACAAAAGATGTCTAATGGGTAAACATGTGTGTGCCAGTTTATGAGCCATTTCCCATTCGTCTTAACCTATTTTTACCCGCTTATTCTTTGTTCTGTTTTTGCTTATGATCGCTTATCAGTGATAAGCGAAGCGCTTATCAAAATTGATCGGTTTGCTTATGTGCGAGTGTATGTGACAAAAATTGAAACTTTTAATTTTCGAAAAAAAAGTTTCAATTCCGCCGCGTTGCGGTCGCGTCGCGGTTCTCGAAAAACGTGCAGAAATTTAAATTCCATGAGAAAAGGTCAATTTTCTTGCAATTTCCCACAAAATTAGCCAAATTTCTCGCTTTTTCTCCCTTGCTCGCGGCTCAATGAGCCAAGCTGTCAAAAAGGTTTTTGACAGAAAACGAAACAAACAAGAACACTGGCAAGAGGTATCGGGTGTCAAAACGGAGGATCAACTGATCAAAGTTTGCAGTTTGTTTGACCCAAGCTGTTCGGTTTGACCGGTTATTTTTAAATTTTAGGGGCCTAAAAATAGAAATTGAACTTATTCGGAATTTCAGACGCGTCGCGGTTGCGTAGCGGTTTTTGAAAATTTTCAAAAAATCCCCAGAGAAGGTCAAATTAGGTCAGCTTAATGGATTTCAATTGGATTTTTTAATGGGTTGGAAAATGGCGCCAATTTTAAAAAATTGGGGAAATTAGAAAATTGAGTAATGGGTCAGAAGGCAGAAAACAAAAAAATCCCAAAAAATTTTTTTTTGCTTTCAAAAAATTTTCTAAATAAAAGTAAATTATTTCGAATTTTTCAAAAAATTTTACTCGGTCAGAAATGTTTTTTTTTTAAATTGAAAAAAATAAAAAATAAAATTTTTTTTCGAAGTTTTTTCAAAAATCTTGAAAATTTCAGAAAAAAATCACAAAAATTTCTAAAAAATCAGAAAAATTTCCCGAAATCCCTAAAAACTTACATAACCGAAAATCTCTAAAAAATTTTGAAAAAAAAATTTAAAACCGGAAAAATTGCCAAAAAATCCAATTTCCTCTCAATTTCCCGTTGGCCTAAATATTTTTGGAAAATTTCAAAAAATCCTGAAGCTCCCAATAAACTTTTACATAGCTAAAAATCCATAAAACATTGCAGAAAAAAAAATTAAGCTTGGCAAAAAATTCAAACAAAAAAATCAGAAAACAATTCCAAAAATTTGGAAAAAAATGTTTCGAAAAAATTTTAACAAATCCCAAAAATCCCAGAAACCTTCAAAACACCTAACTAAAAATCCCAAAAATTCGGGAAAAAAATTTCAAAAATTTCTTTACCACACACGAACCTGACGGACTCAAAAAGCCACAATCGTTGTCGATGGGCGGCTCCTGCTCCGCGTGGTCTTCTCATATTGGCAAATCCCCGGGTTTAATTGAAAACTCGAAGACGACAGCGTTTAATTAAATTAATTCTTGTGTTGTTTTGAAGCCTTCCACAAGGATTCAGATGACAGAATTCAGAATATTCAGGGATTCAGATGACTAGAATAGTGGTGGTGCCAGGTGTTCTTCTATTTATTCCTCTCACAAAATGAGACTTTGGGGGCGCGGCGAAAAAGGGGCGGAGCCTCCGACCCGTCGCCACAGTGTCTGCGTCTCTCACGGCGCTGCACACTCTCTCTCTCGTTTTGAAGGGCTAACTGTTGAAGAGAGAAAAACCGAAAAGTGTCTTGGGGAGATTGGCGATGAAGATTACTGGGAGAATTGAAACGTGGCAATTGGGAAAGCGGGATTTTGGAGTGTTGTAAATTTTTTCTAAAGTTTGACAATTTTTGAATGGAATTGAACAGGTTTTTTTGAGATTTTCAATTTTTAAAATTAATACCCATTCTATAAAAAAAGCGAAATTTTTGAAAAATTGTTGGAAAAAAAATTTGTGAAAAAAAATTTTTTTTTTGAAATTTGAACTAATTCTATTCTAAATTAAGTAGAAATGAGCTTTTATTGATTTTTTTCAAGTTGGAAAAAAATTAATTTTCAAAAATTCGTATAGTTTTTCGAAATTCGCCGAGATCCATTTTTGAATTTTTTTTTCCAGCTCAAAAATTTTTTTTTCGAAATTTTTTTTTCTGGAAATTTAGGTGATTAATGTCATTTCATTCTTGATTTTTGAAATTTTTTCTGGAATTCAAAAAATTTGAAAAAAAAAATTTTTCCAAATTTTTAAAAAATTTTTTCAAAAAATCACAAAATTCCCCCAATTTTTCAAATTTTTCTAAAAATCTCAATCTTATCACCCCCTTATCACGGATCACTAATCTTTCACCCTTCAACTGATTACTGATAACTCTATCACCTAATCCACACCCTCACTTGCATAAATTTCCATCCCCATTACATTTTGTCCCAAATCACACAATTTCCAGCCAAAAAATGCAAATGTCGCTGAAAAATTGACAACAAAAGTATGTACCTACGTAAATTGTCTGTGGTTATCAGTGATAAGAGCACGCCGCTTATCAGTTAATCAATCAGAGCCCAAGGGTGTACCTAACGAAAGGAAACAAAGAACTGTATAGTTTGGTGAGGGGAAATGGGAGAATTGATGTCAATTTATTTAAAATAAAAAAAGTTTCAGACTGTTATCAACTTATCAACTTATCAGTTTCTTTTAAAAAAAAATTGAAAATCGAAAAAGAAAAACATTTTTTTGGAATTTTTTTTATTTTTCAAAAAAATTTTTTTTTGAAAAACAAAAATTGGGACATTTTTTTCTTGTTAATTATCAGTTTATCAGTATATCAGTTGTACTTTGAAAAATTAAATTACATTTTTTCAAATTAAAAAAAAAATAAAATAAAAATTTTTGCAAATTTCTGTGATTCTCCAAAAAAATAAAAAATTACAGATAACTTTTTAAAAAATTTCTGTTAATCAGTTTATCAGCAATATTCACAAAATTTGAATTAATTTTTCATTCAAAAAAATTGTAAGAAAAAATTTTTTTTTGCAATTTTTTTAATTTTCAAAAAAAAAATTTTTTTTGTTAAAAATTACAGACAACTTTAAAAAAATTTCTTATCAGTTAATCAGTTCATCAGCAGTATTGAAAAAAATTGAATTAAATTTTTTCAGAAAAAAAAATTCAAAAAAATTTTTTTTTTGTAAAAAAATTGAAATTAATTTTTTTTTCAATCTGTTATCAGTTTATCAATTTTTTCAGTTAAATTAAAAAACATTTCAATCGATTTTTTATTTCAAAAAAATTTTCGAAAAAAAATTTTTTCAATCTCTTCATTTTTCCCCAATTTTTTTCTCCATTTTCCCAAAAAAATTCCCAAACTTTTCTGCTATCCATTTTACAAGCCCATTGGATCAAGAACAAAGGTCGTGGTACCCCGTTTCCAACAGTTGGCCCCACCGAGAGAGCATCCAATCACTCGGAGACGCAGACATTCTGACAATTTGTCAACTTCATTTGTTTTGTGTTGAAAGCTATGCGTACTTTGTGTGATCACGCGAGATAGTGTGATAAGGTGATAAGACGCAGAGCGTTTAAAAGTGTTGCACACACACACATTTTGATGGCCGCTGTGACGAAATGGATATGACAGTTGGCTTATCAGTGATAAGGAGCAGAGATAAGAGATGGGGGAGCAGGAAGTTGTCTGCGGGAAAGAGGTACGGTAGGTAGCGGGAAATTCGGAACTTTGAAAACGGGAAAAATCAGGCCATTATGTCATTTTTAGCATTCTAGGCCACCAATCTGGATTCCTAGGTCATCACCCAAAAATCAGTCCAAAGTCCACCCTACCTAGTCAAATTTTGTACCCGGTACAATAAATGCAAATGCGCCCTAATCTGAAATTTCCATATTTTTCAGAAAAAACACGGAAAACTTCCGTGTTTTTGGGATTCTAGGCCAGCAAAAAATTTTGAAAAAAAATTTAGTGGATAGGAAATTGTCTCCTTATCATTTTATCAGTTGATCACTTTTTCGTATCTCCTACAGTAATCCCAGGAAAAATCAATAATTGAATAGTAGCTGCTAGTTGAGTTGTACTGGGATTACTGTAGGAGATAACAAACAATGATGAAAAAAATAGAAAAATTCCAGAAAAATCTGAAAATTACTCTACAGTAAGATTTTCGTGTCGAGACCCAAAATGATTTTTTTTAATTTCAAAGCGATTTTTCTATTTTCGTGTCGAGACACAAATTTTGTAAATTTAAAAAATCAATGTTTTCGCGGTGAGACCAATGGAATTTTTTTTCACATTTTCGTGTCGAGACCCAACCTAAAAATCAGTAAAACTTTACTTTACACAATGAAAAAATATAAAATAAAATAATTTTTAAAAAATCATAAAAATCCGTATTTCTTTTCACACAACACACAAAAATGTGTAAGAAAAGGAATAAAAAGTTGGTGGGTCTAAACGCCTTGCCCGGTTTTTCTCTCGGGGGACCAATCGAATTTTCGAGAAGAAAACGAAGAGAATTTGTGTGCAAAACGGAACAATTTTTGAGAAGGAACCAGATTTTCGACACTTTTTCTTTTGTTTTTTTTTTGGAATTGGCTGGTTTTTTGGTTTTTGTGAGGGTTACGGTAGGTGGCGGGAAATTCGAAATTTGGAAAAGTTGGGGCATTTGGTCATTTTTGAGATTCTAGGCCACCAATCCGGATTCCTAGGCCATCACCCGAAAAGCAGTCCAAAGTCCACACTACCTAGTCAAATTTTGTACCCGGTACAATAAATGTAAATGCGCTCTATTCTCAAATTTCGATATTTTTCTCAAGGGAAATTTCCGTGTTATTTTGAAAATGAGGAAAGTTAGGGCATCAGGTCATTTTTGAGATTCTAGGCCACCAATCCGAATTCCTAGGCCACCCAAAAAATCAGTCCAAAGTCCAGCTTACCTAGTCAAATTTTGTACTCGGTACAATAAATGCAAATGCGCTCTAATCTAAAATTTCCATATTTTTCTCAAGGGAAATTTCCGTGTTATTGGGGATTCTAGGCCAGCCAAAAATTTTGAAAAAAAACTAGCGTATAGAAAATTGTCTCCTTATCATTTCATCAGTTGATCACTTTTCCGTATCTCCTACAGTAATCCCAGGAAAAATCAATAAGTGAATAGCACATTTTCCAGGGATTACTGTAGGTGACACACTCAAATTTTGCCACAAATATTGCAAATGCGCTCTAATCCGAAATTTTCAGATTTTCCTGAAAAACAGTGAAAAAAGAAACAAAAGGGACAAATTTGGTGAGAAATGGGAGATGGGGAAGGGGAAACGATTCGGCACCGGAAAACGACGTTTTTCGGGATTTTTTGCAGGGAAATTGGGAATATGGATGAAGGGGGAAGCTAGGCCAGCAAAATTAGGCCACTGGAAGAAATTAGGCTCTGGTTCAACTTAGCGGACTCTGTGAAAAATAAAGGTCCTTACGCAAATAAAAAGGTCCTTAGAAAAAAATAAATAAAAAGGTCCATTCACTAAAAAAAGGTCCTTCGACTAAATATAAAGGTCCTTAGAAAAATAAAAAGGTCCTTTGGAAAATAAAAAGGTCCTTACAGGAAATAACACTTTTCATGTATGAAAGACACCTCTAAAAAATCACTTTTCCAGTTCTAGTATTATTTCTTACGCTTTTTGTTGATCGAGTAGCATTGAAATATTCTCAAAATGATGCTGGAGTGCCAAAAAAGTACTTCACTAATCTGATCTCCAAGAAGAACAAATTATTTTTTGAGCAGTTTTTATGTCGTAATCTTTTCCAATAAACACTCATTATCAACAAAAAGCATAAGAAACGGTATTAGAAATGGAAAAAAAGAATTTTTAGAGGGGTTTTTCATACATGAAAAGTGTTATTTCCTGTAAGGACCTTTTTATTTTCCTAAGGACCTTTATATTTCTCAAAGGACCTTTTTTATTTTTGAAAGGACCTTTTTTTGGTCAAAGGACCTTTTTATTTTGCAAAATTTAAATTTTTTTTCAAAGGACCTTTTTTTTTTTCTAAGGTCCTTTTTTTTGTGAAAGAACCTTTATTTTCGAGTAAAATCCTCTTTTTTCTCTAAGGTCCGCTAAGTTGAACTAGAGCCAAAAATTATTGGTGGCCTAGAATCCCAAAAAATCGGTGAAATGACGGTATTTTTAACTTGACAGAACCCATTCTAGACAATTGTTTTCACTTTGAAATAAATTTTTTGGGTTAGATAAAGGTGTCAAAATCATATTTGCAGTTGATTAAAACTACTAAAAAAATTTTTGAAATCCCGAAAAAAATTGGTGAAAAATTGAAAAATTATGAAAATTGGGGTAGGGGTACGGTATTTTTAACTTCACAGAACTCATTCTAGACAATTTTTTTCACGTTGAAATAATTTTTTTGGGTTAGATAAATGTGTCAAAATCATATTTGTAGTTGATAAAAATTGCTGAAAAATTTTTTGAAATAGTGAAAAAAATCGGTGAAAAATAACAATTTTTTTTGGAAAAAAAATTTTTATTTTCAATTTTATAAAAAATTACAAAGAAATTATTTTCAAAAAATTACAAGATGAAAAAGAAGAATCTCAAACTCATTTTTGAACGAGATCTGAAGAAAAATTGGGTTAAAAAAATACAAGAAAGGCGAATTTTACAAAAAGAGGTCGTTGGAAGTGGGAAAGTTATTTGGAGCGGCCAGAAAAAAAAGATTGAAACGGGGCTGTGGAATATAGCAAGATTATCAGGTTATCAGGCAGAAAAAATTGGGAAAATTAGAAAAATTTAGGGAAAAGGATTATTTCTGATCATTTTGGTTCTCCATTTGTTGCTGGTATTGAGCGGCGGCGGCCATTTGCTGAAAAATGGGAATATTGATAAGAGGTGATAAGGAGTGATAAGAAGTGATAAAAAGGTCCTAATGGGTCATTTTTGTAATCAGTGATAAAAAAGTCTTATCAGCGGATTAGGTGGGGTTCGCTGACTGACCTTTGGGGCCTTGTTGTAGGTAAAAACGTTTGAGCTGATTGGAAACCCGCAAATGATTTTTTTTTAGTTTGAAATAAACTTTTTTTGCTAGATAAAGGTTTTAAAATTATTTTTGTAGTTGGTCAAAATTGCCGAAAAAATTTTTGAAGTGCCGAAAAAAATCGGTGAAAAATTATGAAAATTGGGGAGGGGTACGGTATTTTTAACTTGACAGAATAGGTTCTAGAAAATTTTTTCACTTTGAAATAAATTTTTTCTGTTAGAAAAAAGTGTCAAAATCATTTTTGTAGTCGCTCAAAATTGCTGAAAAATTTTTTGAAAGGGTGAAAAAAATCGATGAAAAAAAGTTGAAAAATCAAAAAAGTGAAAATGGAAAAATTTCGATTAGAGGGGGTGGAGTATCAATATTAATAAAGTGATTAGACCCTGGTGTTACTGATGAAAATATCTTTTCACTATCTTATCACTAACTCACCAATCCTGGATTATACATGGACGACAAGTCAAACGAGGGCACTCCCATGTGCAGAGCATCCTGTCCGGGGATGTTCATCGGATTGTATGGATTCATGAGACTCGCAGCTCCGAGACCCAATCCATACGGGTTTGGCATACCGCCAAGAGCCACGTGGGCATTCTTTTTGGCAGCGTACAGACTCGCTTCTTCTTGGGCCTTGGCCATGTTCTTCTTGTAGCGGATCCGCTTGTTTCCGAACCAGTTGGACACCTGCAAATGAGACGATTACAAAAATAAAAATTTTTTTCAAATAAAAAATTGTCTCCTTATCATTTTATCAGTTGATCACTTTTTCGTATCTCCTACAGTAATCCCAGGAAAAATCAATAAGTAAATAGCACATTTTCCAGGGATTACTGTAGCTGACATACTCAGATTCTGCTGCAAATGAGCTCTAATCCGAAATTTCCGTGTTCCCCCGGTGGGAAAAGAAACAAAAGGAACAAATTTGGTGAGAAATGGGAGATTGGGAAGGGGAAAGCGATTCGGCACCGGAAAACGACGTTTTTCGGGATTTTTTTGCAGGGAAATTGGGAATATGGATGGAGGGGAAAGCTAGGCCAGCAAAATTAGGTCACTGGAAAAAATTATTGGTGGTCTAGAATCCCAAATTGATTCTCAAATTATCAAATTAACTCTAATTGAAATTGATTCTCAAATTAGTGTTTTTCTTTGAATTGAAGAGACATTTGGTCAAAAAATTTGAGTTGACGAAAAAATTCAATATAATTTTTTTTCCTTTCGAAATAAATTTTTTATGTTAGATAAGAGTATCAAAATTAATTTTGTAATAAAACAAAATTTCTGAAAAATTTTTTAAAGTGCCGAAAAAAATCGGTAAAAATTAAAAAATTATGAAAATTGCAGAAAGGGGTACTGTATTTTTGAATTGATAGAACTCATTTTAGAAAATTTTTTTGACATTCAAATAAATTTTTTCAACTAGACAAAAGTGTCAAAACTATTTTTTTAGTTGATCAATTTACTGAAAGTTTTTTTGAAATGATGAAAAAATCGTTGAAAAGTTAAGAAAATGAGACTCTTCTGCTATTAGACGAAATACGGTAGGTCTTCAATTTTGCGACCTAACATAGAAATTCAGAGCCGGAAACCAACCTGAGAAACGGTAATATTGCACTGTCTGGCCAGATCCTCCTTGGCCTCTTCCGACGGATAAGGATTCGACAGATGCCCATAGAAATACTCATTCAACACCTCAGTCGCCTGCTTCGAAAAGTTCCTTCTCTTCCGTCTAGCATCCAAGAATCGACTTCTCAGAATCATGACAGCTTCACACGTGGACTGCTTCAGTTGCACTTGGATTCCGGAGAACTTCTTCTGGATGATGTACACCATTCGTTCGATTTCCTTGTGGGCGATCGGACGGATCACCGATTGATCTTTGAGAAGGGAACGGACGTGTTGGGTGAACTCGGCGCACGCCTGGAAAAATTAAATCATAGAAAATTGTCCCCTTATCATTTTATCAATTGATCTTTTTTCCGTATCTCCTACAGTAATACCAGGAAAAATCGATAAATGAACAGCACATTTTTCAGGGATTACTGTAGGTCAATTTTTTTGGGAAATTGGCTGGTTTTGGTGGCGGAAAATATGAAATTTGAAAAACAAAAATTTATAAAGTAGAAAATTGTCTCCTTATCATTTTATCAGTTGATCACTTTTATGTATCTCCTACAGTAATCCCAGGAAAAATCGATGAGCACTTTCTTGCTGAAAACCTACTTTTCAGTGCAAAATTCGAAAAGAAAAGCATTTCTCGCACTTTTTCGTGCAATAGAGCACATTTGCTGACCCCAAACTCACATCTTCATACTTCCTCAGCTCATCGTTATAAACAACACGAATCTGATGCAACTTCTGCCGATAATCAGCCTGATCTCCGCCACTCGCATCATTCCCCAATGAGCCGCCCTTATCAGGTCCTGCCACGCCTTCAGCCACCAACATGTTGTCCAGACGCATTAATTGAGGGTCTTCTGGAGTCTCATCAACTGGGTTTCGAACTGAGAGAATCGTCTTTTCCTTGGTCTCACAGAGCACATCGAATAGGGCTTGACGCATTGGGTGGCATTGGAGGGCTTGTTTCCTGGAGAATTATTGATTTATTTCTTGGAATTTTTTTCAAGAGCATTTTATCAGTTTCCTATCACAATCAGTGATGAAAAAAATTATGAAAAAAAAATTAATTGAAAAAAATTTTTGATTTTTCGATGATTTTTTCCGGCATTTCAAAAATTTTTTCGTTTATTTTGACTAACTACAAAAATGTTTTTGATACTTTTTTCTAACATAAAAAATTTATTTTGAATAGCAAAAAAAATTTTAGAATGGGTTCTGTCAAGTGAAAAATACCGTACTTCTTTTCCAATTTTCATAATTTTTCGCTTTTTCACCGATTTTTTTCGGGATTTCAAAAAATTTTTCAGCAATTTTGACCAACTACAAAAATGATTTTGACATTTTTATCTAGTAGAAAAAATTTATTTTGAAATAAAAAAAAATTTCTTGAAGGTTTTCTAGCAGCTCAAACTTTTTTGTCCCTTTCAGAGAGAGAAAGGTTTTCATCATTTTTCCATGATTACTTGTTTTGGAAACTCAGCTATTTTAATTATTTCTTATCAGTGATAAGGAAACTCACTTTGAGTTATCATTATCATCCAACGTCTGCTCATTGATCTTGAGCACCTCGGCGAGCAACTCGCTCAATGTTCCTGGTGAGGTTGTCCCTACCATGGTCCTGCAGAATTAGGGGTGATAAGAGAACATTGATAAGGTGATGAGAAAGTTTAAAGAATTGATAAAAAAATCTGTGAAAATTCGGGAAAAATGGTGTTAGTGAAAGTGATAAAGATCAAATCTCTAAAAAAAAGACAAAATTCAAATTTTTCAAATTGGCGCCAATTTTAAAATTTTTGAAGTTTCAAAAAATTTGAAAAAAAATTGAAAGAAGGAGAATTTCATTTTTAAAATTTCCGAATTTTCAGAAAAATTTGAAAATTGAATTGGCGCCAATTTGAAATTTTTAAAAAATTTTCAAATTTTCAAAAAACTTTGATTTTCGTTTAAAAAATTCTGAAGTTGGATTGGCGCCAATTTGAAAATTTTTGAAGTTTTAGAAAAATGTCAAAAATTTTGAATTTCACAAATAAAATTTGAAAATAAAATTGGCGCCAACTTGAAAATTTTTGAAAATTCAAAAAACTCAATTTAAAAGATTTTTTTAAGAATTAATTTTAAAAATTGTAAGTTTAGTGTGATAAAATTTGAAAAGTGATGATTTTGAAATGTTCGCTTCAATTTCAAAAATTCTCAAAATTCCCGTTAGATCGGGGACCCTTCTAATCAATCTCTTATCTCTCTCGCTATCACAAATCAATCTATCTCTATCAATTTCAAAAAAAAGAAAACAAGTCGATTTTCTCTTCATTTCAAATCAAAAGATGAATGGGTTGCTGGCTGCTGGCTAGGACGCCGGCGGAGAGAAGACAAGTTGACGTTTGACGAGCGACGCGTGTCGGCGAAGCGGTTCGAAAAGAGGAAGAAGGCGGAGAGGAGGAGAAGTGTAGGGGTGACCTTTGCGAGGAGGGAGAGGCCACATCTGGCCTCGTATCATCTGGCGGCAATCAACGAGAGAGTACTTGGTGGTGTGGAGACGCAGAGAAGAGTAATGGATCGGAGGAGGAGAAGGAACAACTGACCGGCCACAATATGTTCGGAGGAGAGGAGAAGAGGATGACCGGTTCATTATTCTGGGATGATGGATGGATTGGAGGGGGGAGAAGCATGATGGGATTTTATAATTGTTCAATCTTTTTTCAAATTTTTTTTTCATTTTTTGAAGGGCTTGGTTATTTTTAAAATTTATCAAAAATTACCGAAAAATTCAGAATTTTGTTTCAAGATTCATCTGATCTCTAGAAAATTCAAAAAACTTTTGAGGAAAATTGTGGTTTTTTTTTTGGATTTTTCCGAGTTTCCAGAACTTTTCAGGGTTATTTGTAAATTTTTTGAAATTAATTTGAAATTTTGAATGTTTCTGAAAACAAATTTGATCATGGCAGTCCTCAAAAAATTTTTCTCATTTTGAAATAAATTTTTTGTGTTAGATAAAGGTGTCAAAATTATTTTTGTAGTTGTTCAAAACTTCTGAAAAAATTTTTGAAATGCTGAAAAAAATTGGTGAAAAATTAGAAATTTATGAAAATTGCAGAAGGGGGTACGGTATTTTTGAATTGACAGAACCCAGTCCAGAAATTTTTTTTCATTTTCAAATAAATTTTTTGGGTTAGATGAAAGTGTCAGAAGTATTTTTGTAGTTGTTTAAAACTTTTGAAAAATTTTTTGAAATGATGAAAAAAATCGGGGAAATATTTTAAATTTATGAAAATCGAGTGAAAGGGTACGGTATTTTTGACTTGGCAGAACTCATTCTAAAAAATTTTTCTGTTGTTAAAATAAATTTTTTGGGTTAGATAAAGGTGTCAAAATCAATTTCCTAGTCGATTAAAAATGCTGAAAAAATTTTTGAAATCGTGAAAAAAATCGGTAAAATATTATGAAAATCGGGGAGGGTACGGTATTTTTGACTCGACAGAACCCAGTCCAGAGATTTTTTTTTCATTTTCAAATAAATTTTTTGGGTTAGATAAAGGTGTCAAAATTAATTTCGTAATTTGTCAAAATTACTGAAAAAATTTTTGAAATGGTGAAAAAAATCGGTAAAAAATATGAACATGGTGGGAGAAGTATGGTTACCTATGGTATTTTTAACTTTACAGAATTCATTTCAGAAAATTTTTTTGGCTTTCAAATAAATTTTTTGTGTTAGATAAAGGTGTCAAAATCATTTTTGTAGTTGGACAAAATTACTAAAAAAATTTTTGAAAAGATGAAAAAAATCGGTGAAAAATGACAAAAATCGACTTTTTTGTTTTTTTTCGAAAAAATTTTTTTTTCAAGTTTTCTCAATTTTTTCATGAAAATAGGAACTTTTATTCTTCAAGGATTGATAACAAAAAATGATATGATAAGAAGCTCCGCCCCTTTTTTGAGGATGATGAAAGTTGACAACTAGAAGACTTGATAGCCATAACGGAACTGTCTTTCTTTTTGCCGTATTTTCCCATCAAAAACTGTACGAAACCGACCAAACACACATTGAGAATATAAAATGTTTTATTAGCGCCCGTATCATCAAACTGATGGGTCTATTATCACATTATCACATCGAGTTTTATGAGCGGTAATAAAATGTTTGGTGTGGTGGAAGAGAGAGAGAAATACATTTAGAAGCGATCATTGAAGTAGTCGAATCGGTCGAACTGCAAAAAATAATCAAAAAATAATCACTTGGGAACTTGGAAATCGATAGGGACCCGATGCAAAAGAGTTATGCGTTCGGGGGGAATCGAACCCCCGTCGAATGCTTGGAAGGCATCCATGCTGACCATTACACCACGAACGCGCACGCCTCGCCAGGGCGCCGAGTGCAATCACAATACCGCGGGAAACCGGGCGGCGAGATAACTTTTCGCGGGCGCCGCATCAATGGTGTACTGGATAAAACGGATGCCTAGCAATCACCAATCCCGAGTTCAATTCCCAACCCCTCAAATCATTTTTGCACGCTTCCCTTACGTCATAATTCTCCTTGAACAGCTTATCATCCAGCTCATCGTTATTCTGACACGTGTCATACTCAGCATTCCCAATTTCAGCGGCCGGAGAGTACTCTTTCTGCTCTAATTTCGCGAAATTAATGGTTCTAAAGAATGGATGAGCATGTAGAACAGTGAAAGAGCACAAGCGGTGAGCAACTGAAACGGCGAGCATTCGATCCATTAGATTCGCGAATTCTCGAGAACAACCCAGTGGGGTACTGTAGTCGATGAATCTGGAAAATGGTAATGATCAAAAAAATCCAAAAAAATCCTACTTCAAGTTAGCATGATGAGTTGCTTCAGAATTCGGATATGGATATATTCCCGTCAGAAGAATATGTAAAAGGACCCCCAGGGACCACCAGTCCACGTAATGCGAATACGTGACTCCAGAAGCCACGTCAGGGGACATGTACTGTAGGGTCCCGCATATTGTCCCAGTGTTGTGCCCTTGTTTCAGCTTCTTCGCCAACCCAAAATCAATCAATAGGGCATGACCCCACTGGTCGAGAACCACGTTTTCGAGCTTCACGTCACGGTAGATTACGTCGTTTCGGTGAAGGAAGTCTGGAAAATAAATTATTGATTAATTTATTGATTTTTAAAAATATTGATTGTGACATTGATAAATTTTGAAAAACTGATTTTTTTCTGATTTTTCAAACACAATTTGAATTGAAAAAAATGATTTATTGATTTTTCGAATTTTCAAATTTTTTTTTCTAAAAAAAATGAGTCATATTTTTTTTAATTTTTCAATTAAATTTTTGAAAATTGAAAAAAAATTTCCAAAAAATGAGCCATATTTTTCCCATGTTCAATTTGATTTTTTTTTCTGAATTTTTTTTTTGATTTTTTCAAATGTTTGAAATTTTTCCTGCTTACCAATAGCACTTGCCAATTCTGCCCCTATCAGTCTTATCGCTGCTTCTGATAACGATCCTCTTTGTCGCCAAACACTAAACAAATCACCGGTTGAGCCAGTGGGATACTGTAGAAGAGAGTAGAGATGGGTACGTGTCTGCCACGTGGAATAGGTACGGGCGATGAATGGATGCGTGGGAAGGAGGCGCTGGAAACATTTTTTTGGAAAATATAAATTTTTTTAAAAAAGATTTTTGTAGCTGAAAATAATTTTTTGAGCCTAAATTTAAAATTCTAGACACTTTTCAAATTTTTTCAGATTTTCAAAAATAGTTTTAATTTTTTCTACATAAATTTAAAACTTGAAAAAACAATTTTGAAAGCTCCAGAAAATTTTTCAAAAATTCAAAAATGTTTTGAAAATTTTCGAGAAGTTTTTTTTGAGTCTTTGAAATATTTTAAAAGTTTGTCAAAATTTTAAAACAAATTTTCCAAGTTTTTGAAGCTTCAAAAAATTTTGAGATCTCAAAAATCCATAATAGTGCTCACCTGAATACTAGCCTCTCTCTTGACTTGTAAAACCGCCCGTTTCGAGATAATTTCTCGTTTTTCTTGCATTTTGATCGCAAATTTCCGTTCCGAATCGTGAATTGCACTTGCACAATAAACCACTCCAAATGATCCTCTGCCTAGTTGACGTTCTAACTGAAAATCACATTTTCATATTTTTTTACCGATTTTTTTCTCCTTTTCGAAAAATTTTTCCGCAATTTTGACCAACTACAAATATAATTGTTACACTTGTATCTGATTGAAAAATTTATTCAAAAGTCAAAAAAATCGTCTGGATTGGGTTTTGTCAAGTAAAAAATACCATAGGTAACCATACTCCTCCCACCATTTTCATATTTTTCACCGATTTTTTTTTCCATTTCAAAAAATTTGTCGGTAATTTTGACCAACTACAAACATGATTTTGACACCTTTATCTAACCCAAAAAATTTATTTGAAAGCCAAAAAAATTTTCTGGATTGGGTTCTGTCAAGTTAAAAATACCGTACCCCTCCCCCAATTTTCGAAAATTTCATATTTTTCACCGATTTTTTTCGCTCTTTCAAAAATTTTTTCAGTAATTCTGACCAACTACAAAAATGCTTCTTACATCTTTATCTAAATCAGAAAATTTATTTAAAAGTCAAAAAAAATTTTCTAACTCACCACAAAACTCTTTTCATTAATCACCGCCCGTGTTGGGAACTCTGGAAGGAATAGAAGATTGAACCAAGGAACTGCAAAGTCTTTTCGAGAAGCTTCTGCTGAAAATGGGGTCATTTTGAAAAAAAAAGACAGTTAAAGGATTCCATACGTTTTTCATAATTGTCATAGTCGTCCACAATGAATTGAGGGAGAGGTGGACGAGAGTTGGCTGGAAATTCAGAATTTTTTTTGGAGATTTAGAATTTTTTAAAAATCCATTTATGATAATTTTATCAATTTTTGATACAAAAGTAAATAAAAAATTCCAGTGATCTCCAATTGGTCCCCTTATCAGTGTTATCAGTGATATCAGCTGTGCTCTGATCATCATCAAACACGAAATTTGCTCTTCAAGTGCTCCGCGAGCACACCGGATCATCAAAGAGAAAGTGATACAAGAGTGAGCAAACAGTCGGCTTATCAGTTGATTTTTGATATCAATCACCTTCTTCCACTTTGTAAACTCGCCGCTTCAGATGAGGACGACACTTTTTCAGCTTCTGGAGACGCGATTTGAACGCTAGCTGGAAAATGAGAAAAAATTAGAAAAAAAGGACATTTTGTCGGTTTTTTCTAAGGTTTAGGTGTCTTGTGACATTTTATTTACACAAATGTGTTGGTTCACAAGTGATCATCAACAAAGAACCAGATGATGGGGTCTAGGAAAAGTGACGTGACGGTTGGGTTACTGTAGGTAATTTGAGAAAAAAGGTAGATTTGTCGAATTAAAAAAAATCAAAGTTTTTTTTTAAGTTTCAGAAAGTTAGAACAAAAGGAAAAATTACAGAAATCATCAAAAATTTTTCTAAAAAAAAATTTTTTTTTCGTTTTTTTTGTATTCGAATTATTTTCAAAATTTCCTGAAAAATCTGAAAATTTGGAAAAACCTTTGAGCTTTGGGAATGTTTTTTTTTTGGATTTTGAAAAATTTTCAAAAAATTTTTAAAAAAATTGTTTTGCTTTTTTGGCCATTTTCGAATTTTTTAGATTTTCAGAATGATTTTTTTAACTCTCCAAAAAATGTTTTTCCAAAATTCGGCAAGTTTCAAAGATTATAAAATTTTTTGAAAACTCAACAAAAATTTTCTGAACGTTTCAGAATATTTTTGAAATTTCTCGATAATTCCTATGGTTTTCTAGATTTATCAAAAAATAAAAAAAAATTCTAGAACCTTCCAGAATATTTTTCAAATTTTTCGATAATTCCTATGGTTTTCTAGATTTATCAAAAAATAAAAAAAAATTCTAGAACCTTCCAGAATATTTTTCAAATTTTTTTGAAGCTCTAAAATTATTCTAAAAATTTTAGAAAATTAAAATAAATTGCTGAAAGCTGAAAAATTTCTCAAAAATTTTTTTTCGAAAATCTGATTTTGGAAAAAGCTCCCAAACATTCCAAAACTTGGAACATTTTTTCAAAAATAAAAATAAAAATCCCAACCTTTTGATACTCATGCTCCTTTTGCTCTTGTCCATCATCAATCCTCATCCTCTTCCTCGCCGGTCCACCATCATCCTGTTCGTCATTTTCTTGAAAAGTAATACCGGGCGGCCGTTTCCGTGTCGCCACATTTCCCATGTTTTCTGGAAGAAAAGACTGATTAACAACCGAAATATCGGGTGGAGCGGGGCGGATGAAAACGGCGGCAAAACATACATGAAAATGAGCAAATAGACAAGGAGTCGAGACAGGGAAAAAGGGATTAGACAAGAAGGGAAGACATAGAAGAAGGAAAGAACAGCTTTTTTATAGTAAAAGAAAATATTGGGAATTTTTGGGAAAAAGGGGACAAAAATAGGAAAAACATGGGAAAAATCTGAATTTTTCAGGATTTTTTGGTTTTTTTTTGTTGGATTTTTTCATTTTTTTTTAATCGAATTTTTTTTCCAAAAATAGTAATAAATCTATTATGCTTTCAAGTTTTCCAAAATCCCATGAAATTCAATACTTTTCTTGGAAAAATTGGGAAAATAAGCTATTCTGTTCAGTGGAGCATACTTACTAGTCGTTTTCCCCCTTCCCGAAAATGGGAATGGGGGAAATCGATGAGTGGCAGTGGGGAAAATATGGGGGAAAAATAGGAAGAAAATATGTATACTATGTACACAATTTTTATGGGTGTTCTGGGGAAATGGGGAAAGAGAAATTGAGGGGTTTTGAGATGGAAAAAATGAGGGAATTAAAAAAAAATTTATTTTTTTTTCTGATCAAAAATTTTTTTTAGAGATTCTAGATTTTTCTAGAAAATTGAAAACATATTTACAGATTTCCAGAAATTTTCCGAAATTTTATAAAAAAATTTTGAAATTTTTCCTATTTTTTAGAATTTTTTTTTTCAGTTTTTCAAATGTTTTGTGGGAAATTGGAAAGATTTCACAATTTTTGTTTGAGATTTTTTTCCGAAAAATTGTATTTGCTTTTTATTTTTGGATTTTCTGAAATTTTTTTTTGAAATTTTTTTCTTTTTTTTTTCAAAAATTTTGAAATGTTAAAAAATTACAAGAGTTTTTTCTTAATTTTAAAAAAATCTTAAAAATTTTTCAGATTATCCAGAATTTTCCAGAAAACTGAAAAATGTTTTAAAAAAACATTAATTTTGATTTTTAAGATTTTTTCTGTAACCCATATCATTTTTGGAAACTATTCTTTGGATTCGCATACTTTTCGCCCAAATCCACCCCAACGTGGCCATTGGGGCACCATGTAGTCCTCTTTAGCCGGGTTTTCAATGGAAATTCCATTTCTGGCATTTCTAGACGACTTCTCTAGACAATCGTAAAGTGAGTTTTGCGAGAACTGCGCTTTTTTGGAAGGTTGGCGCGATTTTGGTGCATTGGCGCAACTTTAGTGTCTTGGCGCAGTTTTAGTGCATTGACGCAATCTTAGTGCATTGGCGCAATTTCGGTGCCTTGGCGCGATTTCTAGCTTTTGCTTTGTTCCGATGCGCCAAGTTCAAAATAAGGTATTTGCGGATTCTTTGTGCCTTGACGCATTTTTGGTGCCTTGACGTAATTTCAGACACCTTGACGCATTTCCAGTGCTTCCTTCCTTTTTCCAGAAACCATGATAGGCACGTTTCAAAAGGCGTTGGTCAAAAAGGGCAAAACAACTGCTTCCCGAATGGATCAAATCCTTCCGACCTCCCCGGCGGCCGAGAGTCCGAACAAGAAAAAGGCGAATACTTTGAAAAATAAGAAGAAAAAAGGGCCGGGAGAAGTGAAGAAACAGTCGAGTAAAACGCCGACAAAGGGGAAAAAGAAGAAGGAAGATCAGAGTGATGATGGATCATCGGATGAAGAGGAGGAAGACGGAGAGGAGAGGGAGAAGAGTCGGGTGCAGCCGGCGGAGGGACCTAGGGTAGGGATTTTTGGATTTGGGGGACGATTTGGAGAGTTTTGATACTAATATTGACATGTTTTGGGGACATTTTGAGTTTTGGGCCGGCCCGAAGCGGCCCGAATTGGCCTGAAATAGCCTGAAATTAATTTTGACATAGCAGATAGTGTTCGCCGCAAAATTTGAGGAGGTTTGACACCCATAACGGTATACTTTGGAAAAATCATTTTGGGCCGGCCCGAATTGGCCTGAATTGGCCTAAATTGACTTGATTTTTATTTTGACCTAGCAGATAGTGTTCGTCGTAAAATTTAAAGAGGTTTGACACCCATAACGGCACAATTTCAATAAAAGATTTTGGGCCGGCCCGAATCGGCCTGAAAAAGCCCGAAACCTGAAATTCCAAAACCAGGGCTTGTTGTATGTCAAAACTCACCAAATCACCCGCCCATTTCAAATTTCCAGCTCCTTGGCCAAGTGGAGAACTCCAAAGCCGACCCGAAGCAGTTCACCCAACGGATTTTGAAATGGGAGCGACCTGAGCTATTCGCGGGACATTCAGAAGACGTGGAACCCGATGAAATACGACTACTTGATGAGTTTCTGTTGAAAAAGGGTGAATTAAAGGGAGGAGTCAGTATTTCGCTGGGGAAAGTTGTTGATATGGAAAGGTTTCACTCATTTTTTGGGATTTCGGGGGATTATTGATTGATTTTCAGCAAAATTGAAGTGGGAAGTGGAAATGAAGTGGAAATTCTGATGTTGTACGCTCATGGACGGTTCGGAAATGTGTATTTGACTTATAAGGAGCCAACGGAGGAGCAGTGAGTGAAAAAGTAGATTTTTTGGGGTTTGGGGAGCATTTTGATATACAGAACGCCCTAACTTTGGTTTTGGGCCGATTTGGGCCGGTTTAGGCCGGAATAGGCCGGCCTAAAAACAAAAAAATTGAACCAAGCCAATGGGGGTGTCAAATCTCGTCTTTTGATCTGAAAACAACAGTATTTGTGGAATTTCTGCGTTTAGGCCGGCTTTGGCTGAATTAGGCCGAAGTAGGCCGAAGTAGGCCGGCCCGAAAAACGAAAGTTCTGAATATAGGCCAATATGGGTATCAAAACTTCCCCCATAACCTCAAAAGAACAGTACTTATGAAATTTTTGACTTTAGACCGGCTTGGGCCGAAATAGGCCTGCCTAGTGTTCCAGTTGGAGCCGATTTGGGCCTTTTTGGGCCTGAACGGGCTTTGAAAATTTCAAATTTGAATAAAGCACGATTTTGCGATCAATTTGATACCTAGAAGACTTGATTTTAAGGAAATTCGATTCCGGGCCGATTCGGGCCGGCCCGAAAAAGCCTGAAACCCAAAATTTTGAAACCTGGGCAATATGGGTGTCAAAACTTTTCCCACAACCTGAGGAGCCCGAAAATCACATTCATAACCCATAAACCCTCCGAAAATTCTTTTTTTCTCCAGAGAACGCAAAAACTGCGAGACATTCTACGCCCTGAAGACGAGTCGCCGTGCCTACGCCGCCAAACGGATTCAAACCGAAATCTCGATTCTAGACCATCTCTGGAACCCGACACGTGGCTCCAAGGGCATCCCCGGACACATTGCTCCACTGTTCTTCCACGGAACCGTCGGTGGGAACCCCTACTTCATGATGCCGATTCTAGACGTGTCCCTGGAAAAGTTGCGCCAAGAAGTCGGCTACAAACTTCCGTGGTCCGACGTCTTCTTCATCGCTTCTGAATCGATCCAAGGCATCAAAGAGGCCCACACCCGGCACATTGTCCATCGGGACATCAAACCAACGAATCTGCTGCTTGGCGGACAGAATAGCCGCAATTTCTGGCTTTGTGACTTTGGAGATGCGTGTAAAATGGGTCAGAAGAGCATTTTGTCGCCTCCGGACTCGTTGACACTTCCATTCATGTCTCGAGAGGCTCATCGCGCTACTAGAGATCTGGTGGCTGCGAGTTTTGCATGGGATTTGGAGAGCTGGTTTTATATGGTCTTGGATTTGTGAGTTGGAATTGAAATTACTAAAAAGAGCAAGTTACGGGGGTCATTTTGGTGTGCGACATGCCATATTTTTAAAAATTTTGGTTTTAGGCTGATTTAGGCCGATTTAGGCCGATTTGGGCCGAATCGGGCTTTGAAATTCATAAATTTGAACAAAGCAAGCCTTTGCGATCATTTTGACCCCCATCAAGCCAATTTTTGAAGAAATTTGGTTTTGGGCCAGTTTGGGCCGATTTGGGCCGAAGCGGGCTTTTGGACTTTTTGAACTTTTTGCTTAAAAAATTTGGGAAAAGCTGACTTTTGGGGTTGTTTCAACACCCATTATCCCTCAATTTACTGAAATTCCATTTCAGGCCGATTTGGGCCCAAAAAGCCTGAAACTCAAATTTTTGAAAATAGGCCATTATGGGTGTCAAAACTTTTCGCACAGTCTAAAACGAACGGTAATTTGGGAATTTTTGACTTTGGGCCGATTTAGGCCAAAGTAGGCCGGCCCGAAAAACAAAAATTCTGAATCTAGGCCATTATGGGTGTCAAAACTCTCCAAATTTCACGCCGAATTCAAAAATTCCAGATTCACGTCTCTCCCATGGAAACTGGAAACCGAAGAAGCCGAAACCCTAGCCCATAAGCAACGATTCTGGTCACAAATCGATCAATACTTTCAAATAAACGGGAGCATCCTTCCGCCACAACTTCATCCATTGGCACAACTCTTGATGGGACCCATTGACGATCACATCTACAGTAAGCTGACGGCGATTCTAAAGGACGGATTCATGAAGAATTGTGAAGGGGGCGGGGCCGGATGGAAGCCGAGTTGGGTTGATAAGAGGAAGAAAATGGGAGGGTTGGTGATGCCGAATATGAAAGGAAAGAAGAAGAAAATGAAGAAGGCAAAGGGGAAGAAGAGGAAGTGATAAGGAACTCGAAGGGAACTAACACACAAACTGATAATGAATGATTTTGATAAGAATCTCAAGTTTTCAGGCTTCCCAGGCTTACAGGCTTTCAGGCTTTTTAAAATGTTCCTGAATTTTTGGAATTTCTCAATTTTCCAAAAATTTTCATTTTTTTTCTGAAAAAGAGGCTTCTGTAAACAGGAAAAAAGACAAGTTGTACCAAAAACAAAACTTTATCTCTCAATTGAATTACAAAAAGAACAACAAGAATTTTCCGATTCCTCCACTTCCTCAATATGAATTTATTTTCATTTGGAAAATTTTTTAAAAACTTTTGAAAAAATTCAAAATTTATTTTAGAAAAACTGAATTTCTTCAGATGATTCTGAAATTTTTGGGAAAATTTCATATTTTTTGTTCTTGAAAATTTTTTTCAAAATCATAAATTTTTTTAGAAAAATCTAGAAAAAAAACTGAAAACCTATAAAAAACCAAGATTTATTCAAAAAAATTTTTTTTTTTTGATTTTTGATAAATTTTTATGATTTTTTTCTAAATAAATGGAAAAATTATGAATTTTTCAAATTTTTCTAAAAAAAAAATGAAAAATTTCATAAAAACTGAAAATTTATTTAAAAAAAACGAAGATTTTCAATTTTTTCGAAAAAAAATTTTTTTGATAAATTTTTGGGTTTTCAAGTTTTTTGGAAAAAAATTCAAAACAATCAGAATTTTTCCCAATCTTTGATAAAAAGAAAACAAGACTTGCTGATAACACCGATAAATTTATTGATTATAAAAAAGCCAAAAACGAGAATAAGTTCCAAAAAAGTCCCTCTGATCCCCTCCGATCCTTCCACTTCCTCCATCTCACAGCAAGTCGAATTTGGTCTTTGAATTCGTCTTTCGCAACATGGGCCTGTCAAACTCCATGTAGTCGCTGTCGTCTTCAGAGTTCCCGGCCTTCTTCGGATCCTTGACTTCAGGAGTTGGCGATTGCTTCGACGGCTTCTTCCGATCCGACGACTTCTGGACCTTCTCCTTGGATTTCTTCGGCGTCTTCGACGATTCAGTCTTCTTCTTGCTCGCACAGATCCCCATAGTAGAGCTGGAACTGATTTCTTTTCAGAAAATCGATAAAAATTGATGACAACTGATAAGGATCTTGAGGTCACGTGGTGAAAAAGTAAATTTCAGGGAATTGAGCTAAAATTTATCGATTTTTTGGGGAGAAATGAGGAAAAAATGATTTGGAACGATCTTTTGATATCTGATCAGTAGTAAGGGCCTATTTGGGCTTTCAGGCTTTTTAGGCTTCTTTTCATGCTTTTCGGGCTGTCTGGACTATTTGGGCTTTTCAGGCTTCGTTTCGGGATTTTCAGGCTTTTCAGGCTTTCAGGCTTTCGGGCTGTCAGGCTTTCAAGCTTCAGGCATTCAGGCCTTCAGGCTTTCCAGGCTTTCCAGGCTTTCCAGGCTTTCAGGCTTTCAGGCTTTTTTTCAGGCTTTGCAAGCTATTTTTCAGGCTTTTCAAGCTTTTGTTCAGGCTTTTCAGGCTTTTCAGGCTTGTAGGCTTATTTCCAGGCTTTCCAGGCTTTTCAGGCTTTTCAGGCTTTTCAGGCTTAGTATCAGGCTTTTCAAGCTTTTTACAGGCTTCTTATCAGGATTTTCAGGCTTATCGGGCTGATTTTCAGGCTTTCAGGCTTTTCAAGCTTTTTTTTCAGGCTTTCAGGCTTTCCGGGCTATTCGGGCTCCATTTCAGGATTTCGGGCTTTTTGGACTATTTGAGCCTGTCTTTTCTGGCTGATTTTCGGGCTCTCAGGCTTATTTTCAGGCTTTTCAGGCTTATTTTCAGGCTTTTCAAGCTGAGAGGTTCTGAAACTGGGAAAAGTGATAAGAGGTGATAAGGAGTTGTTGATAAGTTGTGAGAGTGATAAGAGAAGGACTGATAAGGAACTGATTTGGAAAAAAATTAGGGGAAATTCGAAGGGTCCTAGATGGAAGTTGTAGAACTGATAAGGACGACTGATGAGAAACTGATAAGAAAGACAAAACAACAAGGGCTGGGAATCTCAAACATTTATTTGGGCATTATTGATAAAATTGGAGTTTTGCTAAAAAACACGAATTTGCTCTCTGTCAAGTCATTTTTTTTTGTTTTTCATCGACACTCTCCAGCAGCTCCTCCGATCCTTCTTTCGATCCTCCGAACAGCTCTACCTCAACTTCCGATCCTCCCAGCGGCACCCTTCGATCCATCTAGCCCTTCCTCCGATCTTCCGACGCCTCCGATCCTCCCAACATCATCTTCCGATCCTTCTGATCCTTCGACTCGTCCTCCGATCTTTGTGATCCTTCTTCCGATCCTCTGGATCGTTCGGATCGTTCGGATCCTTCGACTCGTCCTCCGATCCTTCCTCCGATCCGTCGCCTCCTCCGATCCGATCTTCCCGATCCTTCTGATCTTCTTCCGATCCTTCCTCCGACGCCTCCGATCCATCCGACTGCTTCCTTCTTCCTTCTTCCTCCTCTTCTTCCTACTGACAATTGTGAATTTCCTCTCCACCCTTCCCCCCTTTTATAAGGAAATTTTCTAGTCCGCCACGTGGATTTTTCGCTTATCAAATTGGTCCATCTTGCCACGTGGAGGTCACTATTTCCGTGAACGTGAACCCTTCAAAAAAATTCAAAAATCGGCAAAAAAATGCGGTAAAATTCAAAATACGGAAACTTTCGAAAAATGGGTGATTCAGAAAAAATTTTCCAATGTTTTTGAAGCAGGTTTTGAAAAAAAAAATCGAAATCTCTGAAATTTTCAAAAAAAAATTTCAAAATTCTAGAAAAAAAATTTTTTCGAAAAATTTCAGATTTTTTCAATTTCCAGAATTCCAGTGAACCGTTAAAAAATTCAAAATTTTCAAAAAAAAATTCTCCAAAAATCTAGAAGATTCTAAAAATTTTCAATTTTTTCTTTTCATCTCGCCCTTCATTCCACATCAATTACGAAAATCAATACAAGTCTACAAGTAGTTCAATTCATCCTTTTATTCCTCCTCTGAGCTACTCTCCATCGAAATGGCCGTATAGTCAGCTCCACCTTTTTCACGTGACTTCGGTGTGCCCATCGGGGTCCCTTTCCCTTTGCCTCCAGTGGTCTGCGGAGTCGTAGCGGAACTACTAGTCTCCACCGAATCCGGCTGTTGATTCGTGTCGGGCATCTCGATCGGCTTCGTCTTTTTCGTCGCATTCTTCTGTATCAATCGCATCTTCTCCTCCTTGTCCTCCTTTTCCATTCTCACTTTCGCCTGCATAAATTGCTCCAAGTGTTTCTTATAGATTGTCAGGGTCTCTGCGTCCTTTCTATTGAATCGCTGGAAAGTTAGATGATTGGGGACCAGCTAATGGACCACTCACCGCGATGAGTAATGCAACGACAATCTGGATGGCAAAGTAGCACTGCGTCGCCGACTGCATTCCCTTATGGCGGGCCATACGGAGTGGGAGAACCATGTCAGGGGTACGTTTCTTCGGGTGGCGTTCCACGTCACGAGCAATCACTTCACCGGCTGAAAACGTTACTTCAAACTTCAAACTCAAATATCTCGACAACTAGAGACTCCTCAACAAAGCTGTCAACTGCAAAGTTGATCAGTTTGAAATTTTCTACAATTTTTAGTTGATAGCTTCTTGCTATCTGTTATCACTGATAAGATATCACTAACTGAAAATTAAAAAAATTTTCCCAGAAAAATGGGATTTTTTTCTATCTCTTATCACTGGTCTTATCACTCACCGATCAAAGTCATAGTTCTTCCGACTCCGGCCGAGCAGTGCACAATGATCGGCTTCTTGCTCTGAGCGACCATCTGAATCGCATCAACGACGGGCTTAACATCATTCGGAACCGAGTGATCGGGCCAGTCGGTGTGGAAGATGTGAGTGAACTTGTGTTGGAATTTGGGATCGCTGGAATGATTATCATTTTATCAGTTGATCACTTTTTTTGAAAATATCTACTGCTTATCACACTTATCACACTATCAACTTGATAAGGAGTGAAGATAGAAAAAAGTTATCAATTGATAAAAGATAGCAAATGTTTTGTTCTACAACTTTGTAGTTGATAACTTTTTTCTATCTCCCCTCCTTATCAAGTTATCAGTAGAAATTCCAGAACAGTCCAAAATTGAGAGGATGTCACTGATAACTTGATAAGGAGTGAAGATAGAAGAACGTTATCAATTGATGAAAGATAGAAAATGTTTTGTTCTACAACTTTGTAGTTGATAACTTTTTTCTATCTCCCCTCCTTATCAAGTTATCAGTAAAAGTTAGAAGAGTCCCGATTTTCATGCCAGCCCAAAACTCACGTCGAATCCGTGATCGTCATTTTCCGAACTTCCAACACGCCGTGGCTCAAATCCACCGCATCCGTCGTGATTGTGTACGGCCCAAATGTCATTGACTTGCCCTTTCGTGAATCATAGTACGGCGCCGCCTTTTCCATTTTCTCCTCGACCCAATTGCACAGTTGAATCACAAACTCCGACTGATGAACAACGATCATGTAGAGGAAGTCTTCGCGAGTGTCGGCTTTCAGCACTTCTCTCGGCAGCTTTTTCCCCTTCTCGTCCGTCTTCTGTTCTCCCAACTTCTCTTCCAGTGGTCCCTGAGTGGCGATGAATTGTGCGTCGCCCTGCGACTTGACCCAGTTGGCATTGATGAACCGACCATCGGGAAGGCACACCGCCGAGTTCATCAGCACTTCCAGGTTGTTGTATCTGAGAAAAAACTAAGCATTCAAGGATTCCCCTTTCAATTCCTACCGCATCTTCTTCGGATCCACCGTCTTCTTCTTCATCTCGCCAACTTCCTTTTCCATCTCGTTCATCAGATTTCTGGCGAATGCGATGGCTTGTGGCAGCAGTTCAAAGTAGACCTTGTCAATCCACTTCTTGATCTCCTCCCACGACTTCACCTTGTCTCCTGGAATAGGAACAGTTACCCTTGAAAACCTGCTTCTTTCACTTACTATTGTGTCTGTTGTACAAGAACCAACACGCGCCAGCAACTCCAGCAAGACCGAGGAGGGATCCGCATCCGATTCCGACAAACAACCCAATGTTTGGTCCACTGTTGGCTGCGGCGGCAGCGGCGGCAGCGGCTGCTGCAGCAGCTGCAGCTTGAGCAGATTGCTTCTTGGGGGTGACGAATCCAGTGACAAAGTCGAAGAACGATTTCAGAGCTCCTTGGACATCAGGGAATGCCGAGTGATGACTGGAGAATTGAAGATCCAGAGCTGCCAAGGTGTCCAATTGGGTCTTCAGACTTCCCAGTTCAGCCTTTGCAGTTGTATCAGAAGTCTCCAGAATCAGAATCCCGACGGCTTCAGACTTCTCCGCAATGTTCTGCTTCACATCACCAACTGCTTTTGCATCATTCAGATGAGCTCCAAGTTTCCGAAGATCCTTATCAACTGATAACTTGGCTCCAAAGTCCTTGATCTGATTGATTGTTGAATCCAAGGATGATGTGAACGCCGTGTGGTCTCCCCATTTTTTCAGAATCTCCGCCTTCTTCGACCCATCCGTCACTTTTGCAACTTCCGTGTCAAAGATCGTAGACTTGGACTTCAGATCCTGAACCACCGTCGTTTCCATACCTTTCAGTTGAGTCATGGAGCTGATAGTGATGGCAGCGGATCCGAGAGCTGCAGACGTCTTCTGCGAATCTTTGAAACCAATCAGCTCCTTGACTTCATCCGTCTGACGCTTCTTCCGATTCGCAGGTGGCTTCTGAAGCTCTTTCAATGATCCGGATGCTTTGGTGATAGTGTCGACAGCAGAACGGATATTGTCAAGGTCTGTAGTTTCGAAGCTCCGGACAATCTTGCAAGCCTCCACCGCCTTGACCACAGCATCAATCGGCTCCGTGGCGTCTTTGAGGATGTTCAACTTCTTCACTGCGTCACTATCAACCAGTGTTTGGAAGTCCACCAACTCATTTTTGGCTTTGTCAATTCCCTGGGCAATCTGACGAGTGGCAGTGATGTCCGGGATATTTTGCAGCAGTCCTTGAAGCTTGTTCAGGTACTCGGTCACCGTCTTCACGTTCTCCTGACCATTCTTCAACTCGTTCAACACATCTTGCACTTTCTGCGGACCATCTCCGGGAGAAACCTTTTCGAGAATCTTTTTCACTTCTGCCGCTTGTGGAGGAAGTTCAGGGAATCCGAGGGCAGTGGATTTGAAGAGAGCTAGTTTTTGAGCAAGCTCGGCCGTATCCTTCATCACCTTGACGACTTCAGTGACCTGAGAAGCAAGGATTCGCTTGAAATCGTTGTCCTCGAACAGCTTTGCCACGGAACTTGCATCGGCGGAAGTCACTGACAGTCCGGAAATCTGCTCTTTCAGTTTCAGGACACGGGCAGTGGATCCGAGTATTTCAGAAGTTGCGATGGGCTTCAGTTGTGCTTCGGACGCTTCCAACTTCTTTGCAAACTCCTCCAACGGCTTCAGTCCCGCAGAGAGTCTTGCAAAGTTCTTCCCGCCACCGATCGTCGACTCAAACGCCGGATCCCGAATGTCCTTGACCAACTTCTTCAGATCAGATGCTCCATTTGGGAATCCAGCAGTGTACTGACGTTTGCCGGATGGTGGAACGAGACGAGACGACACAAATCCATTCAGAACCAAAATGTCCGATTGAGCCGCAATGACAGTCTTGGAGAGTGCACTGATCGGATCAAAGTTCTTGCCGAGATCTCCGGCATTCGCGGCGACGGCACTTGGTACATCTCGATGGATCTCCAGTAACCTGATCATTTGCTCAATTGGCTTCATGGTTTCGATTCCATTCGTCAGATGGTTCATGGAATCGATATGTGTCACAACCGTGTCAAACTTGCTTTTGGCATTCTCCAGAGCGTCAAGTTTCTCCACAACAGCGAAGATGTCCCCTTCAGTGTGAGATGATGTGACTTTTGTCAGCTCCGAAACTTTCTCGAGGCTGGCGAGTGTATCGACAGCAATCTTAGCATCAGCAACAGCACTGTTGAAAACTGAGAAATCAGTTTTGTCATCTTTGAAGGTGTTGGCTTGAGTGAAGAAATCCGTCGGCTGTTGGAAGTTTCCAAAGTCTCCAATCTCCTTGTAAGCCTCCAGGACACGTGCCATTCCAATCGTGTTGTCCTCCAAAGCTTTGACTTTTGAGCTCTCATCCAGATTCCCTTGAACAGTTTTCACCTCCTTCAACACGGCTTCAACTTTGTCCTTCTGAAGAGCCACGACGTTGGGAAGTTTGACGTCTCCAAAATGGAGAAGTTCCTCGATGATGGTATCGATTGGACTCTTTCCATTGGTAAGACCAGCGAGAAGGGAGATTCCATTCGAGATACGCGCCACTGTCGACAGTTTCCCAGAGTAGTCAGAGAGTGGGTCAGCTGAAAGTGATAAGGGTGATAAGGAATGATAAGAAATAAAATTACCGGCTCTTTTGAATCTCGTCTGATTGCTGGTCAAAGAGGTAAAGTCATCGGAGAAGTCAGATATCCAGGATGATGGTGACATGGCTGGAAATCATAGAAAACCAATAAATGTCCCTGAAAAAAAAGAGATTTTACCATTTCTCTTAAAGTTTCCATGGAGAAGAGAAGAATGCTTGTCAGAGATCAATTGATCAAATGAGAGAGATGATGAAGAGTAGTCGGAGGATGAGGGATCTGGAAAATGAAGGATTCAGAATCCGAGAAATTTTCAAGAAATTTCCAGAAGTTTCTAGACCTTATGGAATTTTTTAAAAACTTCCAAATTTTCTGAAATTTTTCCCAAAGCTCCTGAATTTCCCACAACATTTTGAAAGTTTTCAAAATTTTTAAAAAACTTTTCCAGGTTTTTCTAGAAGCTCTAGATTTTTTTTTGAATTTTTCGAAAATTTCAAAATTTTTCACGACATTTTGAAATTTTTTTTTTTTTTTGATTTCAAAAATTTTTCTGGAAGCTTCTACAACTTTCCCGGAACTTTCTTTTTTTTTTTCAAAAATTTTCACATTTTTTAAAATTGTTTCCAAATTTTTCCAAATTTTTCTAGAAGCTTCTGGATGTTTTGAATTTTTCACAACATTGTGAAATTTTGTTGAAAAAACTCCCAAAAGCTTTAGACTATTTTTTTTCAATTCTCAAAAAACCTAGGAACTTCCCAAAAAATTCTGAAAATTTTTGAAATTGAAAAAACTCTTCTGAAAGCTTCTAGGACTTTCCCGGAATTTTCAGATTTTTTCCAAAAGTTTCCAGATTTTTCTAAATTCTAGTAAAATTTCTAGAAGCTTCTAAAACATTCCATTTTTTCCCAAAAATTTTCAGAATCCCCAACTCACCACTCCCAATCAATCCACTGATCGTTATCAGTAACAGAAAGACGGTGTTGGCCATCTCCTTTCGTGTTGGTGCGCTCGATTCGTACTTTTTGTTCGTATGGAAGCGAACTTGTATACTCGATTGAATTCTATCGATTTGTGATGTTGAATTGGTGATAAGGGGACAGATAAGGCCGGGACAGGTCAGGGTCGGAGCAGGTTGGGCTAAAGAGTGACACGTGGGGTTCACGTAAAAAAAAATCTTAAAAAATAAAAGTTTTTTTCAACATGAGCTATCACTGATAAGTTCTCCTTTCGACCCAGTGGTCTTATCAGTAGTCCTGATAAGTTACTGATAACAGGATATCAGCCATTCAAAATATGCATTTTTGGGGAAACTGATAACAATTAGGAGGATGAAGTGGTCAATTTAGTGAGTTCAAAGTTTTATTCTCGGTTCGATAGTTCGATAGTAAAAAGATGTTTTTTAAAATAAATATCAGTTTATCTTTTATCAGCTGATATCAGTTCATATCAACAGCTACAAATTCTTTTCCGGATGCTGGTCGCGTATGAGTCGAGTCATCATTCTTATCTTTTCCATTCTTTCCAGTTTTCTTAGAAGCTTCCAATTTGTCTTCTGAAAAAATTATGAATTTTCGGAAATTATGAAAAACCTCACTTTTCTTGCGCTTTTGTATCAAGAAGACCACGATCACTATTCCACCGACTAGGAACAGAACTCCCACACCGATCCCGACAAACAACCAGATGCTCGGACCACTGTCGGCGGCTGCGGCTGCTGCTGCTGCATCAGCAACCGCCTTCTTCGACGGATCCACAAAGTCAGTGACAAAATCGAAGAATGACTTCAGAGCTCTTTGAACATCGGGGAATGCAGAGTGGTGGTTGGAGAATTGAAGATCCAAGGCTGCCAAAGTGTCCAGTTGGGTCTTGAGAGCTTGCAGATCCGACTTGGCTTGGGTGTCAGAAGTCTCCAGAATCAGAATCCCGACGGCTTCAGACTTCTCCGCAATGTTCTGATTCACATCACCAACTGCCTTCGCATCATTCAAATGAGCTCCAAGTTTCCGGAGATCCTTATCAACTGATAACTTGGCTCCGAAAGCCTTGATCTGATTGATTGTGGAATCCAGGGAGGAGGTGAAAGCCGTGTGGTCTCCCCATTTCTTCAGAATCTCCGCCTTCTTCGACCCATCAGTGACTTTTGCAACTTCAGTGTCGAAGATCGGAGACTTGGACTTCAGATCCTGGACGACTGTTGCTTCCATACCCTTCAATTGAGCCATGGAGCTGATAGTGACAGCTGATAAGCCGAGAGCTGCAGACATCCTTTGAGCATTTTTCCACTTGACCAACTCCTTGACCTCATCCGTTTGCCGCTTCTTCCGATTCGGTTTTGCAGATCCTTGAAGTGGGTTCTGGAGTTCTTTGATGGAAGATGCTGCCTTGGCAATTATGTCCAGTGCCGAAACAATGTTGGTGCCATCTTCTTCCTTGTATTCTCTGATGATTTTGCAGGCTCGAAGTGCTCTGACCACTGAATCAAACGGTTCATTGGCATCCTTGAGTTTTGTAAGCTTCGGGACCACATCCGTGTCAATCTCGTCCTTGAATCTCTTGAGATTTACTTCCGCCTGGGACACGAAGCCAGCAGTTTTTTGGGTGTCAGTAGGATCAGGGACATCTTTCAGGAACTCTTGAAGCTTGGTCAGGTACTCGGTCGTCGCCTTCACCTTATCGGGAACACCCTCAGCACCTCAGCGAATTCGCGGCGCGTTCGCCGATTTCGACGGCGCGCTCGCCGATCGTTCGCCGTTTTTGTGCTGAGCCCTTCAACTTGTTGACCACTTCCTGCACGTCATTCTGAACAGATGGTGAAGGAAGCTCTCCAAGGATCGTCTTGACGTCTATCACCTCTTGAGAAGGCGGTGGAAACGCAAGAGCAGACGATTTGATGTGAGCAAAATCCTTGCTAATCTTTGCGGAATTTTCCATGAACTGGATGATATCCATCACACGTTGCTTCTGAATTATGTCGAATTTGTTGTTGAGAAGCATTTCAGCGACAGAGGTTTCATCAGCAGAGGCAACTTTCAATCCAGACGTCAGATTCTGCAGTTGTGCAACGTTATCAGCAGATTTGAGCATTTCAGAAGTGGCCATAGGTTTCAGTTGTGCTTCTGACGCTTCCAACTTCTTCATGAACTCTTCCAACGGCTTCAACCCTCCGGAAAGCCTTGCGAAGTTCTTCCCGCCACCAATCGTGGACTCGAATGCCGGATCCCGAATTTCCTTGACCAACTTCTTCAGATCAGATGCTCCATTTGGGAATCCAGCAGTGTACTGACGTTTGCCAGACGGTGGAATGAGTTGGGACGACACCAGTTCCCGTAGAGCGACAATGGCCGATTGAGCAGGGGCGAAAGACGCCGAAAACGAATTGAGTCCGTCCATATTCTTTCCTGCGTCAGCAATATCGCTCTTTCTGACAACTGTTAGGCTCCGATGATCTGCCAACAGGTCGAGCATCTGTTGCACGGGTTTCAGTGTCTCTGCTCCGTTGACCAAGTTGTTCAGTGACTCGATCTTTTTGGACAACGCTTCAAGATCGGTTCTGATCTTCTCCATGCCATTCAAGTTGTCGACGGCAACGAGGATGTCTCCGGCGGTGTAGGGTGATGTGGCCGGTGTCAGTCCCGTCACTTTTTCAAGTTTGGCCAGGAGGTCTATGGTAGATTTCGCATTGTTGGCAGCATTTGTGAACACGGAATAGTCGGTTTTGTCATCGTTGAAACTCTGAGCTTCCGTGAAGTAATCAGTCGGATGTTGGAAGTTTTCAAAGTTGCTCTCGATGAATGCCTCACGAACACGAGCCATGCCAATAGTGTTATCCTCTAGGAATTTCACTGTGGGAGTGGAATCCAGATTCTTTTGGGTCGTCACTAACTGACTCATCACAGCTTCAACCTTGTCCTTTTGAAGTGCGAGGACATCGGCGAGTTTGACGTCTCCAAAGTTGAGAAGCTCCGAAATGACGTTATCGATCGGAATGTTCTTGTTGATAAGACCAGCGAGAAGGGAGATTCCATTTGAGATACGCGCCACTGTCGACAGTTTCCCAGAGTAGTCAGAGAGTGGGTCGGCTAAAAGTGATAAGGGTGATAAGGAATGATAAGCAATGGAATTACCGTTTCTTTTGGATCTCGTCTGGTTGCCGGTCAAGTTGAAAGTAGTGTCTGGGGTTTCTGGAAAAACTGATAAGGTTGCTGATAAGAGATCAAGAGGATTACCACTTCTTTTGAATCTCGTCTGGTTGCTGGCCAAAGAGTCGATTGTGAAGTCAATGTCATTGGAGAAGTCAGCTACCCAGGATGATGGTGACATGGCTGAAAAATCATGGAAAATCAATAATTGTTCCTGGAAAAGAAGGGGGATATTACCATTTCTCTTAAAGTTTCCATGGAGAAGAGAAGAATGCTTGTCAGAGATCAATTGATCAAATGAGAGAGATGATGAAGAGTAGTCGGAGGAGGTGAGATCTGGAATTGGTGGAATTCGGAATCCGAGAAATTTTCAAGAAATTTCCAGAAGTTTCTAGACTTTATGGAATTTTTCAAAAACTTCTAAATTTTCTGAAAATTTTTCCCGAAGCTCCTGAATTTCCCACAACATTTTGAAAGTTTTCAAAATTTTTAAAGAATTCTACTGGAAGCTTCTAGATTTTTTTTTAATTTTTCACAACATTTTCAATTATTATTTTTTCTTCAATTTCAAAAAATTTTTTTGAAAACTCCCAGAACTTTTTCGGAATTTTCACATTTTCCTAGATTTTTCAATTTTTTCCAGGATTTTCAAGAAGCTTATAGATTTTTTTTGAATTTTTCAAAACATTGTGAAATTTTAAAAAAATTTCCAAAAGCTTTAAACAATTTTTTTCTATTCTCAAAAAACCTAGGAACTTCCCAAAATTTCCAGATTTTTCTAGATTCTGGCAAAACTTTCTAAAAGCTTCTAGAACATTCCAAGTGTTCCCAAAATTTTCAGAATCCCTAACTCACCACTCCCAATCAATCCACTGATCGTTATCAGTAACAGGAAGACGGTGTTGGCCATCTCCTTTCGTGTTGGTGCGCTCGATTCGTACTTTTTGTTCGTATGGAAGCGAACTTGTATACTCGATTGAATTCTATCGATTTGTGATGTTGAATTGGTGATAAGGGAACAGATAAGGCCGGGACAGGTCAGGGTCGGAGCAGGTTGAGCTAAAGGGTGACACGTGGGGTTCACGTGAAAAATCTTGAAAAATAAAAGGTTTTTCCAACATCAGCTCTCATTGATGAGGTCCTATTTTGACCCAGTGGCCCTATCAGTAGTCCCGATGAGTTACTGATAACAGGATATCAACTATTCAAATGCATTTTTGGGTCAACAGTAGGAAGTAGTTCATGGATGAGTTTTGAGAAATTCAAACTCAAATATCTCAAAAACCATTGGCTATCCTAAAAAGTTGTCAGTTGCAAAGTTGATCAGCTTAAAATTCTCTACAACTTTTCAGTTGATCACTTTTCGCTATCTCTTATCACTGATAAGATATCCTCGCTCAAAAATGGAAAAAGCCCTTTCATCTAGTCTTCATTCCACATAAATTACGAAAATCAATACAAGTAGTTCAATTAGTTCAAGTTTATCCCTCTATTCCATATCGATCGCAACGTGATCAGCTCCACCGGTTTCACGTGACTTGGGCGCCTCCACAGGGGCCTCCACAGGGGGAACCACAGGGGCCTCCACAGGGGCCTCCACAGGGGGCACCACAGGCGCCTCCACAGGAGTTTCTTTCCCGGCCTCTCCAGTGCTCGGTGGATCCAAAAAGCTGTTAGGCTCCACAGGAGTTTCTTTCCCGGCATTTCCAGTGCTCGGTGGATTCAAAAAGCTGTCAGGCTCCACCGCATTCGCCTGCTGCCTCGATTCGGACATCGTGGGATAGCCTTTCAGCTTTTGCCTCGCCTTCTCTTCCGCTGCCTTTTCCTCCTTACGTACCACTTCGTCTTCAGTCTCCAGAAGAACCCGAGCCGCTTCCATGACTTGCAAGTGCTTCTTGTATTTCTCTTCAGATTCAGTGCCACGTCGCTTGTACTCCTGCAAGATTTAGATAACGGAGGTGTCGATTTAGAAGACTCTTACGTCAATCAGCAGTCCGTGGGCAACTTCGACAGCGAAATGAGCTTGGGCGGCCGTTTGCATTCCGTTGAGGCGGCTCTGACGTAGCAGTTTGAACATGTCCGCCGTCTTCTTTCCGGGGTGTCTCTGAGCGTCACAAGCAATCACATCCGAGCCTGGAATTATTGATTTTTTGCGCCGGAAATGCGTCAGACGATCGAAAAGAGCGCCAAGAGACTAGAAAAGCGCCAGCCTACCAAAAGTGCGTCAAGTGTCGAGAAAAGCGCAAAGCATCCAAAAAAGTGCCAGGAGAACCGGAAAGCATCCAAAAGTGTGCCATGGGAACCGGAAAGGCGTCAAGGATCCAGGAATGCGTCAGGCGATCAAAAAGAGCGCCAAGAGACTAGAAAAGCGTCAGCCTACCAAAATTGCGTCAAGTATCGAGAAAAGCGCCATCTCACAGCGAAAGCAAGACCGCGTTTCCCTAACTCACCAATAAACGAGACACTTCTTCCGGCTCCCGTTGAGCAGTGGACCACAATTGGCTTCTTGCTGAATCTGACCTTGTTCATCATGCCGACCACATAGCTGGCGTCATCGGGAACCGAGAGATCCGGCCAGGCTCGGTGGAACAAGTGTGTGCATTTGAAGATGAAATTCTTTTCTCTGGAAGAGTGATAAGGTATTTGTTGATAAAAAGATAAGGGAAACTCACTTTGTATCAGTGATAACCAATTTGCGCTCCTCGACCGGATTTCCAAAGTAGTCCTCGTCAGCGATGACATCTTCCGTCAACACATTGTACTTCCCGACTGTCATCGATGTACCCTTCTTCGGACTGTAGTACTTGCCCGACTTGTCAAACCTGTACAACCGATTCAACTGCTTCGTCCATTTTGCCCGCATACTCTTCACCGCTCTCTCATACTTCTCCTTGGCCCGCTTCCCATTTGCATTCTTCTTTTCAGCTACACCAGCCGCGTCCACCTTCCATTTCGCCAACCGTTTCCGTCTTTCCGCCAGCGTCTCATAGAGCTCTTCGAAATCGCACAACTGGACGATAAACTCGACCTCGTGGGTAACGCACATGTAGAGAAAGTCTTCGCGAGTGTCCTCTTTCAGCACTTCTCTCGGCAGCTTTTTCCCCTCCTTGTCCTTCTTCTTTTCTCCGAACTTCTTTTCCAGTGGTCCCTGAGTGGCGATGAAACGGGCGCCGCCCTGTGACGTGATCCAGTTGGCATTGATGAACCGACCATCTGGGAGGGAGACAGCAGTCGCTTCCAGCAGTATCAAGATTTTGTCGCTTCTGAAATGCTCTAGCTCTCATTCAAGTTTCACTAGCTTTGAATCTCACCTCATCTTCAACGGATCCCCCTTTTTGGTCTTGAGCTGTCTGACCTCCTTCAACATCTCGTTCATCAAACTTCTCGCGAATCCGGCCGAATCGGGAGCTTTCTTAAAGTAGATCCGGAAAATCCACTTCTTCTCAATGAGTTCCCATGGCTTTTTCTTGTCTTCTGAAAAACATCGAGCAAAATTTAGGATTCTAGAAGTTCTTCAAACTCACTAGTAATCTTCCAATAAACAAAAACAGATACACCGCCGATGAGAATGAGCCCAACCACACCTCCTACTCCGCCCAGGGAATACGCCAAGACACTAGAATCGGCTGCGGCTGCTGCGGCACCTGCAGCACCTGCAGCAGCTGCAGCTTGAGCAGATTGCTTCTTGGGTGTGACGAATCCAGTGACAAAATCGAAGAACGATTTCAGAGCTCCTTGGACATCGGGGAATGCAGAGTGGTGGTTGGAGAATTGAAGATCCAGAGCTGCCAAAGTGTCCAGTTGGGTCTTGAGAGCTTGCAGATCAGCATTGGGAGTGGCGGTTTCTGAGATCAGCATGGAAACAGCTTCAGACTTATCAGCAATGTTCTGTTTCACATCGCCAACTGCCTTCGCATCATTCAGATGAGCTCCAAGTTTCCGAAGATCCTTATCAACTGATAACTTGGCTGCGAAAGCCTTGATTTGGTTGATTGTAGAATCCAGAGAGGAGGTGAAAGCCGTGTGATCTCCCCATTTGTTCAGAATGTCCGACTTCTTCTGCTGATCTTGGATCTTTCCAACTTCAGTGTCAAAGATTGTAGACTTGGACTTCAGATCCTGAACCACCGTCGTTTCCATACCTTTCAATTGAGTCATGGAGCTAATAGTGATAGCAGCGGATCCGAGAGCTGCAGACGTCTTCTGTGAATCCTTCAGTTTGACCAACTCCTTGACCTCATCCGTCTGCCGCTTCTTCCGATTTGCAGGTGGCTTCTGAAGTTCCTTCAACGATCCGGATGTTTTAGTGATGGTGTCCACAGCTGATCTGATGTTATCAATGTCTGATTTCTCAAAGCTCCGGACAATCTTGCAAGCCTCGATTGCCTTGACGACTGCGTCGACAGGATCCTTTGAATTCTTCATGTTATTCAGCTTCTTCACTGCGTCACCGTCAACTTCCGTTTTGAAGTCCTTCAACTCGGATTCAGCATCGATAATGCTCTTGGCAATCTGTCGAGTGGCACTGGAAACCGGGACTTGCTGACCGAGTTTTTCGAGCTTGATCAAGTACTCGGTCACCGCCTTCATCTTGTCAGGAACACTTTTCAGCTCTTCAATCACTGTTTGTACGTGTTCGGGTCCGTTTACAGAAGGAAGCTTTGCAAGAATCGTCTTCACGTCGGACACTGCTTGAGGAGGTTTCGTAAACGCCGAAGCAGAAGACTTTATGGTGTTCAGTTCGTTCTGAAGTTTCTTCGCATTTGCCACAAGTTGAGCCACTGGAGTCAACATCTGAGCAGCAATTTCCTTGAACTCATTATCAGCAAACATCTTTATCACGGAAACTGCATCGGCGGAAGTCACTGACAATCCAGCAACTTTTTTTTGTAGTTTGGCAGCATTGGAGGCCGACTGGAGCACTGCAGAAGTTGCAATAGGTGTGAAGAGTGCACTCGTTGCTTTCAGCTTCGCCGACCAGTCCACCAACGGCTTCAGTCCTCCGGAAAGTCTTGCGAAGTTCTTCCCGCCACCAATCGTTGATTCAAATGCCGGATCTCGGATATCCTTTGTCAACTTCTCCAAATCAGATGCTCCGTTCGGGAAACCAGAAGTGAACTGGAGCTTGACAGTAGGTCGATGGATTCGGGACGACACGAAATTTTTGAGATTGACGATAAAGTTCGACTGCACATCCACAAGCGTAGACGACAAAGAGCTGATTGGACCAAAGCTCTTGGCCAGATCATTAGCATTTTTAGCAGCGACACTGGACAGACTTGCATGTGTTTCCAACAAGTCGAGCATCTGCTTCACAGGCTTCATCCAGGCTTCACCGTTCATCAAATTGCTTTTTGCATCCAGACCATTTACTATTGTTTCGAAGGATCCAGTGCCAGTCCCGAGAGTATTCAACACCCTTTGAACATTTTTGATGTGACTAGAGTAATCGCCACTATTCATGTCGGTTATGGTTGGTGCCTTCTCAAGTTCTCCGATTCTCGTTAAGACATTGGTGATTTCAGTGGAAGCCTTTTGGAACACAGAGTAGTCGGTGCTCGTGTCGGCTTCGAAAGCTGTGGCCTCGGAGAAGTAGCCTGTCGGATGTTGGAAGCTCCCGAAGTCTCCAACCTCCTTGTAAGCCTCACGGACACGTGCCAAGCCAATCGTGTTGTCCTCCAAAGCAATCATTTTTCCACTCACAACAAGACTCTGTTTGGTCGACTCCAGTTGACTGATAACAGCTTCAACCTTGTCCTTCTGAAAGGCTAGGACTTCTGATAACTTGACGGTTCCGAAGTGGAGAAGTTCCTCGATGGCCGCATTGATCGGAATGTTCTTGTTGACAAGACCAGCGAGAAGCGAGATTCCATTCGAGATACGTGCCACTGTCGACAGTTTCCCAGAGTAGTCAGAGAGTGGGTCGGCTGAAAGTGATAAGGGTTAATAAGAAATGATTAGGAATAGAATTACCGGCTCTTTTGAATCTCGTCTGGTTGCTGGTAAACGAGTTGAAGTCATTGGAGAAGTCGGATATCCAGGATGATGGTGAACTGGCTGGAATATCAGAAAATCAATAAATTGTTCTGGAAAAGAGGGTGGAATTACCATTTCTCTTAAAGTTTTCATGAAGAAGAGAAGAATGCTTGTCAGAGATCAATTGATCAAATGAGAGAGATGATGAAGAGTAGTGGGAAGAAGGGTCTGGAAATTTTCAGAGTGTTCCAGATATTTGAAAACTTTTTATAGACATTTTCCAAGTCTCCAGAAATTTCTAGATTTTTCTTAAATTTTGAGGAAAAAAAAATTTTTTTTAGAAAGCCTCTTGAATTTATCAGAATTTGTCAGAATTTTAGAAGATTTTCCAAAATTTTCTAGATTTTTCTAGATGATTTTATATTTTTCCAGAATTTTCCAAAAATTTCTGAATCTTTAAAAAAATTTTGAAACCTTCAGAATTCAGAAAATATTTTTAGAAAGCTTCTGGAATTTTTCAGAATTTTCAGAATTTCCCAAAATCTTCTAGATTTTTCCAGACTGTTCTAAAAATTTTTTCCGATTTTTTTCAGAAATTTCTAGATTACATTTTTTTTGAAGCTTCCAGTATTCAAAAAACATTTTCGGAAGCTTTTAGAATTTTTCAGAATTTTCCAGAGTTTCCCAAAATTTTCTAGACTTTTTCCAGAAGTTTTTGCCATTTGTTTATTGAAAAAAATATTTTTTTTTCGAATTTCAAAGAAATTACTGGAAGCTTCCTAATTCATTCAGAATTTTCCAAAGTTCCCCAAAAGCTTCTAAATTTTTCTAGAGATTTTAAAAAAATTTTCCAGAATTTTCCAGAAGTGTCTGATATTTTTTTGAATTCATTGGAACAATCTAAAATTTTCAAAATTTTTCTGGAAACTTCTAGATTCTTTCTGAATTTTAAACAAATTTCTCAAAATTCTATTGAAAATTTCGAATTTTCAAAAAATGTTCACAATTTCACAGAAAAACTCCGAAAATTTTTCAGAATTTTCCATAAGCTTCCGGCATTTTTTTGAATTTTTTCAGAAGTCTTTAGAATTTCAGAAAATTCTTTAGAAGCTTCTAGATTTTGCTGCATCTTTTAAAAATTTCTAAAAAAAATTCCAATTTTACAGAAAAACTCCAAAAGTTTTCCAAAAGCTTCCAGAATTTTCCCGGTTTTTTTAGCATTTGTTCAAAATTTTCCAGAATTTTCCAAAAGCTTCTGCTAATTTTTCTCACATTTTTTAGAGATCTCTAAAATTGTATTAAAATTTCTAGAAGCTTCCAGAGTTTTTCTAAATTTTCTAGAATACTCTAAAATTTACTTGAATTTTCCAGAAGCTTCTAGACTTTTTCCGAAGTTTTTACAAAATTTCAAAAAATTTTTTAGATTTTTCTAAAACTTTCCAAATTTTTTAAAAATCTTTCAAACATTTTTTTGAAATAAAATTTTTTTTTTAGAATTTCAAAATTTTTAAAAAAATGTTTCCAATATTTCTCCAGTTCGTCAAAAAGCTCCAAAATTTTTTCAGAAGCTTCTAGAATTTTTCCGGAATTTTTAGAATTTTTTCAAAAATTTTCTGATTTTTCTAGAACTTTCCAAATTTTTAAAAATCTTCCAAAAAATTTTGCTATTTTCCAAAAATTTTCCCCAATTTTATCAAAAACTCCCTCCAACTCACCAATCCCAACCATTCCACTGATGGTTATCAGTAGAATGAAGAGAGCTTTGGTCATCTTCACAGAACACTTTCGCAATTCGAAATCTTTGTTCGTATAGAGAACCGAACCAGTATAATCGATACTGAATTATCGATTTGTGATAAATTGGTGATAAGGGGACAGATAAGGCCGGGGGCAGGACAGGTTGGGCTGAGTTGGGGTTCACGTAAAAAAACAAAAAAAAAACAAAAAAAATATGCGCTTTTTTAAATATCAGCTATCACTGATAAGGACCCTTTTGGCCTTATCAGTGGTTCTGATAAGATACTGATAACAGGATGAGTCGAGGCGTTGGATGGGCATTCGAATGACAATAAACACGGCCATAGTAGCTTGACTTTGACTATCAGCTATCACTGATAAGGTCCCTTTTGGCCTTATCAGTCATTCTGATAAGATACTGATAACGGGATGAGTCGAGGCTATGAACGAGCATTCGAATGACACTAATCACGACCCCTATAGGCTATAGCTTCACTTTGATTATCAGCTATCACTGATAAGCTACTCTAGGCCTTATCAGTGCTCCTGATGAGTTACTGATAACATGATGGGTCTAGGCTGTACCAGCTATCACTAATAAGGTCCCCTTTTGATCCATTATCCTTATCACTGCTCCTGGGACACTGATAACAAACTGATAAGCTTCAGAATCCCTTGAATCTCCAGAATCTCTTTTTCTTCAATGTTTTCCAATTTCCAATTTGACCTGGAGGTTTCTTATCAAATTACTCAATCTTTTCTCTCTCTCTTTCCCCATTTGACGTCACCCATTTGCCCTTTTTCTCGTCTTTTTCGCCATCTTGTTGACGATTTTTCGTGCTGAAACAAAATTGTTGAAATTCGACGATTTCGACTGAAAAATAGAGAAAAAGAGAATCTCGTTTACACAGGTCTTTAGTTACACTGCAGGTAGGGGGAAAATAAAGAATGATGGGGGAGGTGTTCGATTTCTAAAAGTTATGATGGATAGGAGGTAGAATTGATGGGTTTTTAGATTTTATTTTCTCTGGAATTTTTCTAGATTTTTTCGAAATTGAAAAATCAAATTTTCGCAGGAAAATAAATATGGAAATCCACTTTTTTAAAAAAATTAAAAAAAAATTTTTTTTTTTTCAAATTTTTTTTGAATTTTCATTATTATTCACAATTGACATTTTTTTAGAGAATTTTGATCAAACCCTAATTTTTTTCCAATTTTTCGGTGATTTTTGGGTTTTTTTCAAATTTTTTTTTGGATTTTCTGGTTTTTTTCCATTATTATCACTCTTATCACTGATAATGATTTTTCCATAGTTATCCATTTTTGTTACCTTTTTCTACGAAAAATGTGAAAATTTCAGAATTTTCAAAATTTTCCAGTAATTTTTTTTTTCAATTTTCAATTTTTTTGATTTTTTTCTTATCACCCCTTTTTATCACAGATAATATTTTTTCCCTGAATTACAATTTTTAAATTTATTTTTCTAAATTTGAAAATTCCAGATCTTTCAAATTTTTTCAGAAAATTTTTTTTTCGATTTTTTGATTTTTTTTTGAATTTTTTGTTATCACCTCACTCTTATCACTGATAATTTTTCGCTAAATTCCAAATTCCAATTTATCAATTTTTCTTAATTTTTCAAAATTTCAGATTTTTCAATTTTTCCCAATTTTTTTGTTTTCAAATTTTCTGATTTTCTCTAATTTTTAATTTTGGTTATCACCATCTTCTTATCATTTCTTATCATTTTTTGATAACTCCCTATTATCTCATTTTTCAATTGCCATTTTTCCCAATTTTTCAATTTTTCCCAAAACTTCCAGATGTTTCCATTTTTTCCTCCATTGTTGTTTCAACTTCTGTCCTTATCACCCCTCCTTATCACTTATCACTTTTGTTTTGATGATCATCTTTTCCTTATCAATTCCTTATCATTTTTTATTTCAGAATGCCCGGTGTCCACCGGGCAAACTATGAGGACTACAGGAAGAACTACACGATGACATTGAAATATCATCAGGAGATCCTTATCAATCGAACTGATTATCATGGCAATGTGAGTGATAAATATAAATTGATAAGAGTGATAAGCTATCGAAAAAAGCGTCAAGGCACTGAAAAAGCGCCAACGGAACTAAAATTGCGTCAAAGAGCTAGAAAGGGGTCAAGGAACCGAAAAAGCGCTAATGGGACTAAATTGCCTCAATGCACTGAAAATGCGTCAAGGATCTGAAATTGCGTCAAGGCACAAAAGAAGCGCCAATCGGACTAAAATTGCGTCAAGGCACTAGAATTGCGCCAAGGCACCGGAGAAGCGCCAAAGTATTCAAAAGTGCGTCAAGGAACACAGAAGGCACCAGAATTGCGTCAAGTATCCCTAATTGCGCCAAGGCACCAGAAATGCGTCAAGCATCCCTAGTTGTGCCAGGGCACCAGAAATGTGCCAAGGTACCAGAATTGAGCCAACACAAATTTTCCACCAATTTTTGTCCATTTTTTTTTTCAAATTTCCCGCCACTTCCCCTGCATTTTCCAAGTCCCCAAAGCCCCCAAAAAACCACCCTAAAAGTGTCAAAAAATGTCCTATTCCATTTCCTCGTTTTCCATTTTTTCAAAAAAATAAAAAATTTCTGACATGTCACATTCACGTAAAACACATGTCACAAATGTCCAAAAAGCCCAAAAAACAAGTAGAAAAATGATATATAAAAAATCATGCGGATATGTGTATGTGACAATCAAAATGTTCGTGGCTCTGTGACGTCTTCCTTTAAAATTTATAGTTTTCTGTTCGGTTTTGGCATATTTTTCCCTTTTTCTGCTTGGGGAACTGGCTCTTTGATGATTCTGACTTGGAGGAGGATTCTGGAGGAATTCTGAATTTTTCTGGAATTTTCTTGTTTTTTTTTTTTGAATAACCAATGAAACTGAGGCAAGATCAGTGAAAAAGTGTTCAATTCTCCTGATTGTCTTATTGATAAGCTGATAAAAATTTTTTGTGATATCAGAGGGTGTGAAGGTGTGATTTCAATAGTTTTGAAGGCAAAATCGATTTTTCTGAAATTGTAAAAAAAATCTGAAAGATTCAAAAAAAATTGGAAATTTTTTTTTGTTGGATTTTTCAATTTTTCACCTTATCTTCGTGTTTTCTGTTTTTTCTCCATTTTGTCTTCTGAATTCTGGATTTTCTGACTATTTTCTGACTTTTTCGTTCAGCTGTATTTTTCGTGTGCACTCAAATTGTCAGAAAGCCTAGAAGCAATAGCCAAAGAACTGAATTTTACCAAATAGTTTTCAATTTTTTTTAGGATTTACAAAACTGAAAAAATAATTATCAATAGAGCGCAATTCAAATTATCAGGAAAAAAATCACATTAAAAAAATACGAATTTTTTCAATTTTCCAAAAAAAAAATTTTTTTTTAATGTTTTCACAAAATTTAATTTTTCCGCTTTTTCGACATTTTTTGAAGCAAACAAAAATATTTTACCAATAGAGCGTATTTCCAATTATCACAAAAAAAAAATCGAAAAAATCAAAAAAAAAATTGAAAATTGAAAAAAAAAAAATTTTTCCAAAATTTCTATTTTTTACCTTTTTCACTTTCGGAATTTTTTTTGAAGCAAGAAACATTTTTTATCAATAGAGCGTACTTGCAATAATCACAAAAAATAGAATTTTTTTAAATCAATTTTTTTCAAAAACTCCTCAAAATTTCCAACTTTCCCCCCACTTCGACGTCATTTTAATTTCCAGAAAAAAAGGGGAAAAAAAAGTTCAAAGGCACATTCCCCCTTTCTTCTTCATTTTTCTCTGCTCTTTTTTTTTCGTCCACTTCCACTTAAAAACTAATAGCATAATCTAGTTGTTGGAAGAAGAAATTTAGAAAACTAGAGAAAGAAAAAAGTTTTAGTGCTCTAGAAAAAGAGAAGAAAAGAGGCACTTTCTCTAATTTCTTTAGTTTTTGTCTTTTGAAAAAAAAGGAAAAATTGGAAAAAAAATGTTTGAAAAAAATTTTTTTTAAACATGTTTTTTGTCCGAAACATGTTTTTTTTTAATTTTAAAATTTTTTCGGAATTTTCTAGAATACTGTAAAATTTATTTGAATTTTTCAAAAGCATCTAGAATTTTTCCCATTTTTTCCATATTTTTTTTTAATTTTTTCAAATTTTTTTCCCCCAATTCCCTCAATTCCCTCAATTTTCCAATGATTTCCCCTATTTTTGCAAAAACTCAAAATAGCCATAAGTTTTGTCTGGAAAACAACAAAAATGTGCGGAAGTGGCAGTGCCACCCTCCAGAAGAACTAATTATGACTGGTGGTCCAACGAAGACCCCTCGGGAGGAATGAAGAAGTTTTGGCTGTGGGAAAATGGAAATTGGTTATTTTTAGGAGAAGCTCTTTTTTTTTTGAAAAATTGAAAAAAAACATTTTTTTTCAATTTTTTCCTAGAAATTTTCAGAGAATTCTATTGACTTTTGGAATTTTTTTTCAAAAAATTAAAAATTTCAGAAATATTACTGTTTTTTCTGTTTGCTTTTTTGAATGAAATTCTGAAAAATTAGAAATTGAAAAAAAAATTTCTTTTTATTTTTCACTTTATACTAGAAAGTTTCAGAGGATTTTATTGATTTTTTGACAGTTTTCCAGAATTTTCTAAATTTTCTAAATTTTTCCAATGCAAAGTTGAATTCAAAAAATGTCATCTGAAATTCAAAAAAAAAAACATTTTTTTGAAAATTTTTGAAAATTTTTTTTTCATTTTTTCCAAGAAAATTTACTAATTTTCTGGCCATTTTGACGTAAAATGAATTTTTTCAAATTTTCCCAATTTTATTGATTTTTTCCATGAATTTTGGAATTTTTCGAAGTCATCTGAAATTCTAAAAATTTTGAAAATTTTCAGAAAAAAAATTTTTTCTTAATTTTTTAAATCAATTTCTAAATTTCACATTTTCATCTGGAACCATAAAAATTTTAAAAATATGAAAAAAAATTGTTTTTTAATTTTTCCAAATTTAAATTTTTTTTTTCTAAATTTTCAAATTTTTTTAAAATTTTCTGTGATTTATTTCGAACTCCCTCCAGATATTTGAATTCACAAAATTTCTGAATTTCTGGAAAAAAATATTTTTTCAATTTTTCAATTTTTTCAAATTTCCTCCAAAACCCCTCATTTTTTTCCAAATTTTTCAAGTCAATAATAAATCCAAAATTCCCAGAAAAAAATCCTTGAAAATATCGGATTACCAAAAGAAAAAAAAAGAAAAAATCCAAAAGTAAACAGTGATTTGTCTCTGCACTAACACTTTTGACCTATAGCCGTCTGGCAAGTGGTAAATAGACAAAAATTTGAAAAAAAAAATTTTAATTTGAGTCGCTACTCAGTGAATATATAACGTGTGATACAGAGTCATTAGAAAAAAAAGAAAAATCAGGATTACTGTACTTGAGGGTGAGAGTTCATTAGAGCGCACTTGCTCTTGAGCACTTTTTGCAAAGGAATTTGATTATTTTCAAGTTTTTCTAAAAAAGGAACTTGAGATAATAAACTTGAGAATTTCTAGAGAAAATTTGAGATTTTTTAGAAGTTTTTGATAATTTTTGAATTTTCCAAAAAAAAAAATTTTTAATTTTTGAAAAAAAAAATTTTTTTTCCAAAAATTTCCAAATTTTCTAGAATTTCCATCCCATATTTCCCTGTCATCATTTTATTCTTATCAATTAATCATAATAATCAAACATTCATATATCCCATAAAATCTTCAAAAACATTGAAAAGTTCCCTTCAAAACAGCTATAAAATCATGTTTTGAGCTAGTTTTGGGCTAGAAAATTTTAGAAAATTCCAGAAAATTTTGGAAAAGGTCTAGGTTCTTTTAAAAGAAAAATAAAAAATAGAATAACAATTTTTAAAAATGTGAGAATTTTTTCCGATTTTTCCCAAATTTCTATACAACAAAAGACCCATTTTCTTCCGATTTTTCCCCGAATTTCATTTATTTTCCTTCTATTTTTTCTTTTTCTTATTTTTCTCATTGGAGCGCACTTCCATCGTCATCAATCTCCAGAAAATGTTTTTTTTTTGAAAACTTTGAATTTTTAGCATGAGCACCCTTCAACAACGACTGACCGCGTTCAAGAAACGCGCTCAATTTTCCAGAGGGGTAGGTGACATATTGATTTTCGAATTCTCTAGATTATTACGGTAATTTTGATACCAAACATGACCTAGTTTTACAATTTTCGAAATTTCGATTTTTTGGGTCTCGACACGAAAATTGGAAAATTTGGTTTTTTGGGATTTTGAAGCTGGAATTCGTGTTGTTTATGAAATTTGAAAAGTTTTGACACCCATAAAAGCCATATTTTGAGTATTTTTGAAAATTGAAATTTTTTGGGTCCCGCCACGAAAACCGAAAAATCAAAAATTGAGGAATTTAGGCATGTTGTTTGTCAAAAAAACCGTAATAATGTGTGCAATTCAAAAACTCACATAAAAATAGGATTGCAAGCTGATTTGAAAAATTCGAATTTTTGGGTCCCACCACGAAAAAATTCAAATTTCAATTTTCCCCAAAATATGGCATGTTACATGTCAAAACTCGTATTTTTCCATGAAGAATTCACATTTTTGAGTGAAAAATTGCGAAAACGGCTGTGAGACTCAAAAACAAAGAATTGTAGTTCCAAAAAATCCAAAACCCTTACTGATAAGCAACTGATAACCAAAAGATTGTTATCACCATTCCGGAAACGGCTTTTCCGGTGAAATAGGGCGGAAATTGAGCGGCAATTCAAAAGTGCGCGACTCAATCACATTTTCGGCCAATTTCACAAAATTTCGGCGATTTTCCAGCGTTTTGGACACAAAAAAGGAAGAAAAATAAGAAAAACAAAGTCGTTTTCGGCGCCGCCGAAACGACATTTCGCCTCTTCTTTCATTTATTTATTCACTTCCCGAATTTCGTTTTCTTTGTCTTTTTGGAGCTCCCAGAAGAGCCGAATAAAGGAGATTTCGGCCGGAATTATGTTGAGCTTCTGTTGTTCGTCGGTGAAGACGTACTTCATTCCGGTTCGGGCGATTCCACCGGTTCCAGTGCCGAAACAGGTGAGATTTTGGGGATTTTGGAGATTTTCAAGGGTTATCAGGTAAAAATTTGAATTCTCCAGGTGAAAAGACGAGTTTTGATAGGTCGGACGATTTGTTTCCGTTGGTTTTTGGTTTTTGGGTCTCGCCACGAAAAGAGTGATTTCCGTGGTGGGACCCATTCACTGCTTTTTTAGCAATTTTATCTTGAAATTTGAATTCTCCAGGTAAAAAGACGAGTTTTGATAGGTCGGACTACCATTTTCTGGAAATTTTAGGTTTTTGGGTCTCGCCACGAAAATAGTGATTTTCGTGGTGGGACCCACCGACTGGGTTTCAAGAGTTATCGTATGAAAATTTGAACTCTCCAGGTGAAAATACGAGTTTTGATAGGTCGGATGATATATTTCCGCTAATTTCATTTTTTGGGTCTCGCCACGAAAACAAAGATTTTCGTGGTGGGACCCAAATGTCATAAAACAATATTTTTCAGTCTCATATTAAATCCCCTAAACTGTTTGGTCCCTCAAATACCCATTTTCTTCAAGTTCAGGTCCTACCACGAAACTTCAACTTTTCGTGGCGAGACCCAAAATCTCAAAAAATCATTTATCACTAAATATGGTCAATATGGGTGTCAAAACTCACGAAATCCTCTGAAAAACACAAAAACTCACTGAAAACCAACCAAAAATCAAATCCACCCAACTAAAGTACAGTCCATCTAACCAAATCTCTGTTATTCTGACCTTCACGTCATTTCGTAAAATCGTTCATAATTCCTTTTTTCTAAAAACAACCCGTAAAAAAACCGGAAATTGGCTCACAAAAAGCTCTTTTCGTCAAGCAGATCATGCGGTTTTACGGGCCACATCGTTATCCGGTTTTGAAGCTCTTTCGGCGCGTCATTTGACTTTTTGGTTTATTGGATTTTGGAGGGGTTGGAAGAGAGAAATTATGATGTTGAAATGGTGGTTTTATTGTTTGGGTTTTTGGTATTTTTCTGCAAAAAAAAATTTCTTACAAATTTTTTTTGAAATCTAATGATTTAGGGGTCTTATCACTATCAAAGTCGCACTTTTCACGTCTCCAGAATCAATTTGATAGGTTGCATGCCCTACTTTCCTCCATTTTGGGTCTCGACACGAAAATGAGGGGTTTTCGTGGTGGGACCCAAAAAATCATTTTTTTTTTGGAATATGGGCGATATAGGTGTCAAAAGTGATGGAATTCCATGCTGAATTTGAATTTTTAGCTGGAAATTGAAAATTGGGTCTCACCACGAAAATCGCTATTTTCGTGTCGAGACCCATTTTTCCATTTTTTCAATTTTTTTTCTGAAAATTGATGATCTACAGATGATAAAGGTTAATTTGATACCTCACACGGCTAATTTCCGTTCAACTTTGGGTCCCACCACGGAAATGACTATTTTCGTGGTGAGACCCAAAAAGTTTTAAATTTCTAAATCTTTCTGGAATATAAGCAATATGGGTGTCAAAACTCTCGAAATCACCTGAAAAATTGAAGGGAAAGGTCAAAAATCGAGGATAAGAACATTTTTTCTTTGAAAAAAATTTTTTCAAAAAAAAAGTGTCAAAAAAAAGTTTTTATTCAATTTTCAACTTTTTTAGAAAAAAAATAAATCAGTTCAAAGAAACATGTTTTCAACCCACTCCTATTGTAAAAATAAATCCAATTTATTTTTTTTTCAAAAAAATCCTTTTTCAATTTTTCCCAACTTTTTCGAAGAAAACGTGAATTTCAAAAATTCACAAAAATCTCAAATTTATTCAAGATTTGAAAAACTTCATATATAAAAAATTTGAATATGAATATTTCATAAATATATACCTCCCACAACTTGGTCCTGGTCCAACTTAGGTCCAAACTAGAGAACATCTATCAAATCCTTTTGGAATTTGGTCTCCTTCTCCAAAAAAAAAATTCCTAGGTAATAATTCATAATTACTATGCGGAAACGAGATTTTCTCACAATTTCTCACTGATTTCCTCTTTCATCGCATTTTTCCCATGTCTTTTCTCCTCTTGCCACCCTAATTTTCGCCTATTTTTTGCGCCTCAGGGCTAGTTTTTCCTTGTGTGTGTGTCTGGGTGACGCAATTTTTTTTTAGAAAAAAAAATGAAAATACGTTCTCTGAAATGCTGGAATTCCAGCAGAAAAAAAGTTGGAAAAATTGAAAAAAAAAATTTTTTTCAAAAATTTTTTTTTGAATTTTTGAAATTTTTCGATTTTCCATAAAAATCTCTTTTTCCAGTAATTTCATTGTTATCCTCTTTTTTTCCATCAAATTTGATGAGTTTTGACACCCATATTGCCAATATTCCAACCAACTTCCGAAATTTTTGCTTTTTTGGGTCTCGCCACGAAAATGAGCATTTTCGTGGTAGGACCCGAATTTGATGGAAATATGGCAAGTGAGGTGTCAAAATATTTCAAATAACATGGAAAAACTGATTTTGATAAGGAAAATCACTGGAAAATTGAAAAAAAATTTTGAAAAAAAAATGAAAAAAATTTTTTTTTCAAAATTTTTAAATTTCTAACAATTCCCATTTACAAATTCAAATTCAGCATAAAATTTGCCATTTTTTGACATCCATATCGCAAATAATCTGAAATTTCCAAAAATTTGGCTTTTTTGGGTCCCACCACGAAAAGTAACATTTTCGTGGTGAGACCCAAAAAAAATTTTGTAAAGCGTGTGACCTATCAAATTGCTCGGAATCATCTGAAAAAGAAGGTTTTTCAAGAAAAAATGAAAAAAAATGAATTTATTTTCGAAATTTTGAAATGTTGAAAAAAAAAAGTTTCAAAATTCTCATGACATTTTAAAATTAAAAAAAAATGAGAAATTCAAATTTTTTTTATCAATTCCAATATTTCATTCATATTCTTGTTCCTTTTCCCTTATTTTCCCTCATTTTCCTTTCCCTGAAATTTGAGAAAAGCCCTCTTTCCCTGCCCAAAAAAACATCAAAAATATCCCCGAAAAACTCTCATTTTCCCGTTATTTTCGGCGGCATAAACCCATGCGAAAATGTGCATTTATGATTGTTTTCATCTCTTTCGAAACACCCAGAAAACTGGCGAATCCGGCGCGATTCTGGTCGAAAGGCTCTGCAGCGGGCTCCGCTGCCGATATTGTCTACACTATCAAGCTGGACAAACTTTGGGTTGGTTTTTTGTGGTTTGCAAGGGTTTACAAGCGGAAATTCGTGTTCTAGAGGTTACGGCGAGAGTTTTGAGATATATATTGGGTAGGTTTGAGATTTTGAAAATATTTGATTTTTTTGGGTCTCGACACGAAAATATCAATTCTCTAAATTTCAAGATTTGGGTCCTGGATTTTGTGTTTTTCAGATTTTCTAGAAAAATACGGTTTATTTGACACCCATAACGCCCTTTTTCCAAAAAAAAAATTTTTTTTTTAATTTTTTTGACTTTGGGTCTCGACACGAAAAATTTCAAACTCCTAAATTAGATGGTTGGATTTTGTGTTTTTTAGACTTCATAGGTGAATCTGATTCATTTCACACCCATAATCCCTATCTTTCAGGATTTTTTTTTCTTTTTTTTTTGGTCTTGGGTCTCGCCACGAAACGTTTCAAACTCCTGAATTGGACAGTTTTAGGCCTGGATTTTGTGTTTTTCAAATTCTTCATGTTAAACCGGTTCATTTGACACCCATAAAGCCCATTTTTCAAAAAAAAATTTTTTCAGTTTTTTCGACTTTGGGTCTCGCCACGAAAACACCAATTTTCTAATTTCATCAGTTCTGACCTCAAATTTTCAATTTATTTGAATTCCCTATATTATTCCTATAGTTTTGACACCCACTAACCCCACATTTCTGAAAATCCAATTTTTTGGGTCCCACCACGAAAACCATCAATTTCAAATTATCCCCAAAATATGTCGTGTAACATGTCAAAATGATCAGAAAAATGTGAAAAATTCAAATTTCATGATTTCGAAGCCTAAAAATCAGTGATTTACGAGATAGAAAAATCAAATTACCCTGAAAGCCGGTCAAAAATTTTAAAATTCAAAAATTTAAAATCCACCACACATAAATAAATCAGCACCTTGCCCCCATGGCTTTTCCATTTTTCAAACATTTCCTCTTTTTTTCACAAAAAAACCCGGTTTTCAATGTTTTCCCATCTTCTTCCGAACATTTTATAGTTGTCTGCCTATCCATTTAATGAAGCACAAGTGAACAACTAATTTCTGGTGTTTTCGTGTTTTTCCTCTTCCATTTTGTGCTCTCTTTGTGCTCGGCTGATGGGAAAAAACGAAGAAAAAACGGAGGGAAAAGTTGTCTGTGAGTTTTTTTCAAAATTTTCATTTCCTCGTTTTTCAAATTGGAAAACCGATAGATTTGGTGAAATGCCAATGCGAAATTTGAATTCCCCGTGTAAAATCATGAGTTTTGACATGTAACATGACCTAATTCTGTGAAAAATTTTTTTTGAGGTTTTCGTGGCGGGACCCAAAAAAGTCATTTGTCAAAAACTTGCTGAAAACTAGCCATGATGGGTGTCAAATTGATCAGAAAACTATGAAAAAGGGAATTCCCACAGTCCCAAGGCTCTAAAATCAAAATTGAGCATTTTCGTGGCGAGACCCAAAACATATCAATTTCAAAAATTAGACCAAATCTGACCGTTATGGGTCTCAAATTGATCATAAAACCATGGAAAAGCTATTTCCTACAGTCCTGAGGCTCTCAAATCAAAATTGAGCATTTTCGTGGCGAGACCCAAGTCCAAAAAAATCCAAAAAAATTTTTTTTTGAAGGTATACCTTTCTGGGTGTCAAAACTCTCCAAATAATCTGAAAAGTTTGAAAATCAACGTGGAAAAGTGATAAACAAAAATAATCGGCTTATCTCCAAAAAAGTTCACATTTTCGTCTTTATTTCCTTATCAAGTTGATTTTTTTTCTTATCGATTTTTGCTCCAAAAAACACCCGGAACCACATTTTCCCATCAAATTTCTGGATTTCCTCGCCTTTTTTCCCACATTCTCTCATTATTTCTTGTTTTTTTCACTCACCACCACACCACCAACCTTTGACGTCTGAAATCCTCAAAAAATTGGATTTTCTGGAATTTTCTGGTGGCAAATGGTGGTAAGTGATAAGGAAAACATTGTGATAAAAATTTTAAAATTTTGGAAAAAATCTAGCTGATAAGGATTGATAAGAGGATTTTTAGAGATTTTGGGTGACAAATTTTAGGCTTAAAAAATGGGAAAATATTTTTTTTTATTTCCAAGAAATTTCAAAAAATTTTCAAAAAATTATAAAATGTTCTCCAATTTTCTAAAAATATTTTTGAGTTTCAAGGTAATTTTTTGAATTTTTTTTTATTGGAAAAATTTTTTTTTCGAATTTTTTCCACTGATTTCCGATTTTTTCAAATTTATGCAAATCCCAAAAGGGAAATTTTTCCCCAAAAAAATTCAAAAAATGGGAATTTTCGAGAAGATGATAGGAATTGACAGTTGACATTTTCAACTAGTTTTGTGGATTTTTTTCAAATTTTTTTTGAAAAAAATTCTAGAAAATGCGAGATATATTTTTATTGATTCCGAGTAATGATGAGGTGAGAATTAGGGGAAATTTATTGATTTTTTAGGGAAAAAAATTGAGAAAAAAAATTGAATTTGGTTAACTAGGTCATTTGAAAAAAAAACCAATGTTCCTCAAATTTCATGAACTTCATAAATTCCAAATTTTCGCTTCGAGACCCAAAAATCCAAAATTTCAAATTTTCTCAAATTAGGCCGATATGGGTGTCAAAAATTATCAAATCTACTGATAAACATGGAAAACGAAAAAAATACAGTTTAGAATTCACAAAAACCACAAATTTCAAAATTTTCGAATTTTCGCTTCGAGACCCAAAAATCCAAAATTTCAAAATGTGTAAAACTAAGCCAATATGGGTCAAAACTCATCAAATTTTCAAATTTTGCCAGAAAATCAAAAAAAAATCAATTCCGCATTCAAAATTTAAAAATTGGCGCTTACGATATCTCGCAGCGAAAACTACAGTAAGATTTCAAATCCTGCCCGCCAATTTCAAAAATTTCAGATTTTTCAAATTTCTGTAAAACTGAGGCTTCTGAAATGTTTTTACATTTCCGTTAGGTCTTTTTGGATTTTTCAGAATTTTATGAATTTTTTTTGTAAAAAATTTTTTTTTTAATTTTTTTCAAAATTAATTTCATTTTTCACCCTCAAAAACTATTTTTTCTCAATTTTCCCAACTTTTCTTCAATTTTTTTTCAATTCCAAAACTTTCCCACCCTTCTCAAGTTCCCCCCTAAATAAATGAAAAATTCAAATTTCCCGCCAAAAAAAAACGTGAAATTCGTCATTAAAAATGCAACTAAAAAAACAGAAAGTGTGACTAAACAAATCCGCCTTTATGTCAACTTGTCACAATTTCTCTGCGAAATTAGAGTTTCTCTCTCGTCTCAACTTCCTCATCTTGAAGGCCATTTCCGGAAGATCTTCTTCTTCTTCTTTTTCCACGTCTTCTGAATTCTCTACTTCTGAATCCAACGAATTCCACGTGGAAAATAGGAAAAATCCATTTTTTCTGGAATTTTCTGTTTTTTTCCGTATTTTCCAAGAAAATGAAGCGTAGATCAATGCGAATGGCTGGAACTGATTATTATGATTATGATGTGGGTTTTCGCTCTAATCAGATTGCATTGATAAGCTGATAGTGCTTGGTTGACCGGATTTTGGTTGTTTTCAGGCGGTTTTTTGGGTTTTTGGGAGGATTTGATGAGTTTTGACACCCATATTGCCCTGGTTTTGTGAAAATTGAAAATTTGATTTTTTGGGTCTCGAAGCGAAAATTCGAAAAATTGGAACTTGCGGTTTTTATGAATTCTGGACTACTTTTTTGTGTTTTCTGTGATTTTCATGTAATTTGAAGAGTTTTGACACCTATATTGGCTTAGTTTTGGGAAATTTGAAAATTTGGATTTTCGGGTCTCGAAGCGAAAATTTGAAAAATTTGAATTGCTGGTTTTTGTGAATTCTGGGTTCTTTGCAATGATTTCTGTGTGCTTTTCATGTAATTTGATAAGTTTTGACACCCATATTGTCCTGGTTTGGTGAAAATTGAAAATTTGAATTTTTGGGTCTTGAAGCGAAAAATTCAAATTTTGGAAATTTGTGGTTTTTGTGAATTTTGGAGTTCTTTTTTGTGTCTTTTGCAATTTTTATGTGATTTGATAAGTTTTGACACCCATATCGCCATAGTTTTGCGAAAATTGAAATTTTGGATTTTTGGGTCTCGAAGCGAAAATTTCAAAATTTTCGAATTGGTGGTTTTTTGTGAATTCTAGACTTAATTCTTTAGATTTCCATCTTATTTGCGTTATTTGATGAGTTTTGACACCCATATCGCCCTATTTTTCAAAAATTTCTGAAAATTTCCATTTTCCGACCTTGGGTCTCGCCACGAAAACCCCAATCTCCAATTTTCCCGTTCTAGAACCTTGATTTTCGAATTCTGCTCGTTTTTTGGAGCAAATCGACACCCATAATGCGCATAAAAGCATGAAATTGAATTTGTGTGCTCGCGGAGCACATACACGGGCTCACTGAGCCCAAAATCCAATATTTTGAAACTATGGTTTGTCGTATGTCAAATGAAAGGTCTTGACGTGTAGAATTTGAAATTCCGAGTAAGAAAAGTGGAAAATGAGTGGGTTTCGAGTAAGTTTGAAATTTTGGGAAAAATTTTTTTGTTGAAAAAAATTTTTTTTTTTCAAATATTTTATTTTCAACTATGCGTCATTCTTTGTCATTTTGCTTTTTTCCTTTTTCCCATTCAAATCCGAGCTCAACACAGCTCATAATAGTTGTTTTCCGTCTTGTTATTCTCACACATTTCTTATGGCCGGCGAAATGGAAAATGAGCAGGAAACGCGTAAATATGCAGTTTTTTAAGGGTGTTTTTTTTGCTGATTTTTGCCACGTCATAGAGCAGTTTTGCAGAGTTTTTGGGGAAAAATGGAGCAAAAAAAATTTTTTTTGGAAACTTGGGAAAAAGCCCTTTTTCTGAGCAGTAGCCATGGAATTGGACTTTTTCGTGCAGAATTCGAGGAAATTGGATTAATTTCCGGGTTGGGGCACGGGAAATGACGCGGTGGCCTAGAAAATCGAAAATTGGGGTTCTAGGCCATGGATTTGGGTTCCTAGGCCACCAATTTGGGATTCTAGGCCACCAATTTGGGATTCTAGGCCACCAATTTGGAGTTCTAGGCCATTAGGATTCTAGGCCATCAAATTGGGGTTCCTAGGCCATGAATTCAAAATTCTAGGCCATCAACCAGGAATCCTAGGCCACCAAGTCAAAAAACTAGGCCATGGTCAATTTTGACCCGGAAAAGTGCTATTTTTGGTCAAATTTCATCAATTTTTCAAAAATCAACATCAAAATTAATGATTTTCAACCAATTATCGATTGATTTTTTGCAGATGACAATGCTGGACCCGGACGATTTGAGTCCGGGTGAAATCGTGTTCTCCGCCGACGAGTCACTGGCGGATAAGTCGTTTTTGACAGAGTTTTTTGGCAAAAAACAGACTTTTATGGGGTCCAAGTGAGTTTTTTTTGAGGAAAAGTTAAAATTGAGAATGTGCTCTATTGATAACATTTTTGGTAAAAAAATTTGAAAACAATTTTTTTTCGAAAATTTTCAATTTTCAAAAAAAAATTTCTGAAGCAATTTTGGTCTCTGGGGCTGTGTAATTTGTTTTTTTCATGTAATTTTAAAAATTTTGACACCCATATTGACCTAGTTTTGGAAAAATTGAAAATTTGGATTTTTGGGTCTCGAAGCGAAAATTTGAAATTTTCGGAATTTCTGGTTTTTGAGCTTTGGGGCTGGATATTCAATTTTTTGGATAAGTTGATGATTTTTAACACCCATAATGACCTAGTTTTGGAAAAATTGAAAAAATTGAATTTTTGAATTTTTGGGTCTCGAAGCGAAAATCTCAAAATTTCGAAATTTCCAATTTTTGAGCTCTGAAGCTCTATATACTCCTCCCCACATCAAAAATTCCCCTTTTCTAAAAGAAACAATTCCCCCTTCCCCATTTTCCCAAAATTCCTCACGGACCACTGCTTCCCACCTAGGCTCCGCCCACTTTTTTGGCAAAAGAGGGGTCAGGGGGACAATTGTGACCCCTCACGTGTTTAGTGTGTTTTCCAGGTTTTTTCACACAATTTTGTGATATTTCTCGTGAATCTTTGTTGTTGACGCAATTCCCGTGCTTTTGCGCTTTTCTAGTTCACTGGCGCGTTTTGAGTGTCTTGACGCAAACTTCGGTACTTGGCGCTTTTGTGGTCCATTGACCCATTTTCGGCTTCCTGGCGCTTTTCTAATTCCTTGGCGCAATTCCCGACCCTTGACGCAATTTTTTGTGCCTTGCACTAAAAGTGCGTCAATCCTTCAAAAAAACATGTTTCCAACAAAACAATCAATCTTTCTGTCTATCCTCCTCCCTTTTTTCTTTATCATTTCTTATCAGTGATAACGAAAAAAACATTTTTTGTGTCTCCCACTCAAACTTGTCTATAAGTTTTTTTGTGGGGCTTCTGTTTTTGATGACATGAGATTGGTGGTTTTTGGGGGGGGGGGATGTTGACGTAATTTTAGTGTCTTGACGTGGTTCTGGTGCATTGACGCATTTCTAGTGCACTGGCGCAATTTTGGTGCGTTAGCGCAACTTGGTAAACTTGACGTACTTCTGGTGCATTAGGGGTTTTTTGTGACTTGAGCCATTTCTAGTGCATTGGCGCTTTTCCTGTACCTTTGCGCTTTTCCAGTGCCTTGACGCATTTCTAGTGCCTTGGCGCATTCCTAGTGCTTTTACACAACTTTGGTGCATTGGCCCAAATTGGTCACCTTGACGTACTTTTGGTGTCTTTGCGCTTTTTTAGTACCTTGGCGCATTTCTAGTACTCTTCTTGGTCGAAATTCGAAACCTATATCAATTTTTTCTGGAAAAAACTCTAAAAAAATGAATGAAAAAAGCAGATCTTTGTTTTTTCCTTCCATTTTTTCATCACATTTTTCATTTTCCTTGTCTCTCATGACTCATGGTGGCCAGGGGGAAGCCGATTTTCTCATTTTTCGGCTGGATTTTCAGATTTTTGACGAAAATCTGAAAATCTCCCGTGTCTGCTGGTTGGGAAGCTTCATTTTTGGCGGTTTTTGAATTGAAAAATTGAGAGAAATTTTTTTTTGGATTTTTTGGAAAAAAAGAAAAAAGAAGGAACTGAAAAACTTTTTTTTTTATTTTCAAAAATTTTCTAAAAATTAATTTTAAAAAATGTTTTGAAATTTCAGAGAATGCAAAAATACAATAATAAAATTTTTCCTTTTTTTGAATTTTTTAAAAATTAAAAAAAATATATTTCTCTATTTTCTCCCCAAAAAGACCTGAAAAATGGACAGAATTTTTTTTTAATTTCAGAAAATTTTTTGAAAATTTAAAAAGTTCATAAATCAATTATAAAATCATTCCATATTTTTTTGAATTTTTTAAAAATTTAAAAAATTTAAATTTCCCATTTTTCCCCAAAAAAGACCTGGAAAATGGGTTTGAAAATTTTTTTCATTTTTTTTAAATTTCTAAAAAAAAAATTTTATATTGAAAATTGTAACAATCAATAATAAAATCAATTTCAAAGTTTCAAAAAAAAATTTAATTCTCATTTTTCTCCCCCTCGACAAACCACAAAAACTTGTGTTTTTGTCATTTTCCTTCCCATATTTTTCCAATTTCCTCGTAATTTTCCCAGAATAAAAATGTATTAGCGTACGAATTTTTATTGATAATATTTATGTTACAAATATTAAGTTAGGCCTATAAATAATCTGAAAATAAATTTGATTTTCAAAAAAAAATTTTTTTTTCAAAGTTTTTTTTAAAATTCCAATTTTCACGAGCTAGAATTCAAAAAATTCACTAAAAATCCCAATTAAATTTTTTTTTAATTTTTCTAAAAAAAATAAATGAGAAAAAGTTGAAAAATTGAGTTGAGGGCCGTCCGAAAAACAAAAGGACATATAATTGGCCGTAATTATTCTTTGTTTCTCTATTTTCCACTTTTTGTCCAACTTTTTTGCGAGTTTTTAGCTAGTTTCTAGTTTTTTCAGACAATTTTTCGGAAAAATAACGATAGAGAGGAAAAAAAATCAAAACTTCAGAAAGAAAAGAAATAAGGAATATTATCGTTGTATTTCAAACTGAGAGTGCGGCGCAGTTTATTTCGAACGACACTCCGCGATATCTCGCCACGAGCGAAAGCGCCTCTCGGGCGGGATACTGTGATTTTTTATTGCGAATTTTCACATTTTTCATTGATTTTCTACCGATATACACCGGAATAATCATATTTTATGATTTTTATGCAAAGAAATGCGGAAAAACGCGAGAAATCGGTAGAAAATTGGTGAAAAATGTGAAAATTCGCACTAAAAACTACAGTATACCGCCCGAAAGGCGCTTTCGCTCGTGGCGAGATATCGCGGAGTGTCGTTCGGAAAAAAGTGCGCCGCACTCTCTGTTTGAAATACAACGATAATAGTAAAATAAAAAATTCCAAAAAAATTCAAAAAATTTCAGAAATTTTTTACTTTAAAAAATCATATTTTTCTGAAACGTTCAAAATTTCTAAAAATTTTTTTTATGATTTGAAAAATTCAAAAAAAAAATTCAAAAAATTTCCGGAAAATTCCAGGATTTTTTATTTTCAAAAACCAAAAATCATTTGATTTCGAAGATTTTTTAAAAATTCAAAAAGTTTTTATAAAATTTCAGAATAATTAATTTTTTCCAATCGAGTTTTTTTTTTCTGATTTTTGCAAATTTTTTTGGAATTTTTCAAACTTTTGAAAAACCGAAAAAATTTTTTTTCAAATTTCCAATTTTTCAGCTTTTAGAAATTTTTAAAAAATTCTAGAATGATTTTTTGAAATCTAATTTTTTTCCTAATTTTTCAGAATTTTCTAGAATTTTTTAAAAATTAAAAAAAATCCCGAAAAAAAAATTTTTTTTTTTCAATTTTTCACTTTTTCAAAAAATCCATTTTTTTTAGTTTACCTGAAAATTTTCCAAGATTTCCCATATTTCCGATTTCCCCCTTATCACCATTTCCCTTATCACAATTTCCCTTATCACTCCTCATCACCTCCATCCATCAATCCCTTCACCCTTCAAATCCTATTTTGGCTCCCTCACAGACCAAATCTCCCCTGCCATTTCCCCCGAAAGAGATTATCAAAAAAAAAATTCTTATCACCAGAGCTCTTATCACCACCATATCACTATCAAATCCAATCCGCCTCAAAAAAATGTGCGTGTCTTCACTAATCTAATCCCTCTCCGAGGATTTGTACATCTCCATAGTTTCCTCCGCCCGAAAAATTGGCCATTTTTGCCCATTTTTTGCCCATCTGAAGAGCTCTAAAGAGCTCTTTTTCCACATCTCAAAATTCACTCGACTGCCCATTCTTCTGCCGCTTCTTATTCCAATAATATTACTTTAATGATTCGGATGGTTGAGAAATCACTTGTACGGGGGTTATCAGAGTGATAGGGGAGAGATAAGGATGGCTTTTGGGAAGTATTGGCGCTTTTTTGGTGCATTGACGCGAAATTGGAAGATTGGCCCATTTTTGGTGTATTGGCGCAAGTTTGGATACTTTGCGCTTTTTTTGTGACTTTGCGCTTTCCTGGTGTCCTGACGCATTTTTTGTAGCTTGGCGCAATTCTGGTAGCCTTGACGCCTTCCTAGTGCATTGACGTGAATTTAGAAGCTTGACTCATTTTTGGTGCCCTGGCGCATTTTTGATAGCCTGGCGCATTTATGGACCCTTGGCGCAGTTTTGCTGACTGGCGCTTTTCTGGTTCCCTGGTACATTTTTGGTGATATTGACGCATTTCAAATTCTTGGCGCTTTTTTGATGCCTTGGCGCAGTTTTGGAGCTTTGACGCAACTTTGGAAGGTTGGCGATTTTTTGATGATCTTGCGCTTTCCTGGTGTCCTACCGCATTTTTGGTGCCTTGGCGCATTTTTGGTGCCTTGCCAGTGCATGCATTGACGTAATTCTGAACCCTTGGCGCCTTTTCGGAGCCCTGGCGCATCTTCCGGAATTATCCAGAAACGCGCCAGCAGTTTTTGTTGGCGCTTTTCTGGTGTCACCGCTAAAATATTTGTTGACGCCATTCCAGTGATTTTGAATTCAATCTTTGATGCACCAGAAAAGCGCCAACAAATTTTGCTGACGCTTTTCTCGATGCGCCAGCAATTTGCTGACGCAATCTTCGATCTCCATCAAACTTTTCTATTTTTGCACCATCAACAGGAAATTTGATTAGATCCCACCGGATATTAGGTCCTAGGGGCCCCCTAGGACTTCCTTATCACTCACTTATCACTCTCCTATCACCTTATCACTTGCAATTTCAAATTTCCCGCCATTCTAGCGAGAATCCCAAAAAATCATGAAATCGTTCGAAAACAAACCCCAGGAGCATTGGATTTTCGAAGAATATCTTCCGGTTAGGTGAGGTTTTTGATCACTGATAATTGTAAAGAAAAAAATTAATCACTGATAAGAAAAACTGATGTATCAGCTCAAAATAACAGAGATTAGTGTGAAAAAAAAATACTATGAATTGTGAAAAAAAGAAAAAAATTTTTTTTTTGAAAAGATAAGGATTACTGATCAGTGATAACTGATAAGCCAGGTCATCCATTTTGGGATTCTAGGCCATCAAACGAAAAAGTTTGGCCATGCTCAATTTTGACCTGGAAAAGTGCTATTTAGGTAAAATTTCATGAAATTTTCAAAAATCGATATAAAATTTGTTATTTTAGGAAAAAACTTCTTTTTTTTTACAACAACAAAAAAATATTTTTTCCCAAAAAAACTCCATGTTTTTCCGCCTTTCGAAAATTCGATTTTCGGTGCTAAGAAGCCCTTCAAAAAAATAGGCTCCGCCCACTTTTTTTTTTGGAAGCTGAATTTTTCGCCGAAAAATCGTCACTTTTTGTCGAGAATTCCCCGAAATGCTATACATGTCAAAAACAGCACCGCCGGCTTCGCCGGCGTTGCGGTTTGATGAATTGTTCAGGTGGGAAGTGAAATTTTGGAAGGAATTGATTTTTTTTTGGATTGGGAAATTTTTAAAATTGAAATTCATGGAATTAAAATTTTTCTTCTGATTTTTAAGATTTTTTGAAAATCGAATTTTTTTTTGATTTTCAAAATTTTATTTCAGAAATGTACCTAATTTTTGAAAAATCTGAAAAAATTTTTAAAATTTTTTTCTGATTTTTCAAAATCAAAATTTTTTTTGAAAATCTTTGAAATTTTATTTCAGAAATTTTCTGAATTTCTAGAATTTTCAGAATGATTTACAAATTTTCCAAAAAAAAAAAAACACATTTTCGATTTCCACATTTTTTTCCTGAATTTATAAAATTTTCCAGATTTTTGAAATTTTTTTATTTAAAAAAAATGGTGATTTCAGCAATAGAGCGCATTTTCTAATAGCAAAAAAAAACGTTTTTAAAAAATTTGTTAAAACTCGCATTTATCAGCAGTTATCAATAGAGCAAACTTGATTTTCTATGAAATTTTTTAACTTGTGAAATTTCGGAAAAATCATGAAAACTAGTCAAAATTCTTATTTTCACGGTCTGAAAATTGATTCAAAAATTTAAAAAAAATAAAATGGAAAATGTGCTCTAATGATAAAAAATTTTATCAATAGAGCACATTTTCAACACCTCCATTTTTTTGCAATTTGGAATTTTTTGGATTTTTGAAAAACCAAGCTATCATTGTTTTTCTGGAAGTTTATCAATAGAGCGCATTTTCAAAAAATTTGAAAAAATTGAAAATTCTTCATTCTCATCAGAGTTCAATTTAAAAAATATAGAAAAATCTTTGAAAGTACAAAAGTCCAAAAATTATCATCAGAGCGCACTTCCAACAAGTCCCTTATTTCAGTCTAACCGGTCTCATCGTGCTCTGCATTGTGCTCACCGCTGTCGTCGTCATCTTCTTTGGTTGTTATCTAATGATGAGATTTATGCACAGAGCACTGGCTCGTGATGATTCGAAAGATATGCTCAGTGAGTTTTTTGCAAGAGAAAATGCAAAAATTGCAGAAAATTTGGGAAAGATCAGTGATAAGGTGATAAGAAAAAAAAAACATTTTTTAGAGCAGAAATTGATGGAAAATGATAATTTCACCAATAAAAAAATCACAAAAAATGTGAAAATTAGGAAAAAAAATTTTTTTTTTAATTTTCAAAATTTTATTTTATTTTTCGAGAGCAGAATTTGATGGAAAAATATCATAAAAATCAGTAGGAAATTATTTTTTAGTGCAGGAATTGACAGAAATTGATAATTTCAGCTGTGAGAAATCACAAAAAAATCCGAAAATTAGGAAAATTTTTTTTTTAATTTTCAAAAATTTTGGGAATTGTTTTTTTTTTGAAAATTTTATTATTCGTAAAATCTGAAATGCGTAGCTGGCCTAGGAATCCAATCAGCGCGGCCGCCAGGTCTCGAAACGAAAAAATGCGAATTCCGTGCTGCGCCTTTAAAAAAACTACGGTTTTCACCGGCATATACCGTAGTTTTTTCAAAGGCGCAGCACGGAATTCGCATTTTTTTTCGCTTCGAGACCTGGCGGCCGCGCTGATTGGATTCCTAGGCCAGCTACGCATTTCAGATTTTACGAATAATATTTAGTTATTTTTTCAAACCAAAAATCGATAAAAAAAGATAGAATTTTTGAAAAAAAAATCTGGAAAAAAATTTTCAAAAAAAATTTTTTTTTTCAATTTTTAAAATTTTTTTGAAGATTTTCAGAATTTTCTTCAAACTGAAATTGATGGAAAATGATAATTTTAGCTATAAAACAAATCACAAAAATCTGAAAAACGCAAAAAAAATTTTTCGAAAAATTTCGAAAAAAAAAATTTTTTTTTGAAAATTTCATTTTTTTTCAAATTTTCAAAAATTTCCCAATTATCGATTTTATCGATTTTTCTCTTCAGGAGGCACTGCTAATCCATACAACAACGTGGTAATGCATTCGAAGCGAGTTTATGAGATTCAAGCCGAAGAGGGGTGCTTCACTGGACCACCGGATCCGTTGGATCCCAGTGAAATTGAGTGAGTTTTTGGAATTTGAAATTTTTAAAAAATTATTGATTGATTTTTTATTAGCATTGGGGCGCAATTGCAATGTTAGGAAATAGGGGAGTTTAGGGATTTTTGAAAAAAAATAAAAAAATTTTTTTTTTTAATTTGGTCATTTTTTCTGGAATTTCACCACTTTTTTAGTGATAATTTACTGTTATCTTATCACTTATCAATTGATTATTTTTCCAGGGAAGACCAACTAGCCGAACCTCAATCAACAGCAGTCTACATTGAAGACGACGAACCGCAAAAAGTCCGAAAACCAGAAACTGGAGATTTACGGGCGATTCGAACGGAGAATTTTGATGATGATCCGAGGGCAATGTTGAGGAAGAAACAGAAGGTTTGTGTGGGTTGGGTCTCGCCACGAAAATGGTTTTTGGCTGAAATACGGCTTCTGGACAAGTTTTTGACACTTTTTTTGATGAAAATGGGTAAAATAAGCAGATTTCGACGTTTTCCAGCCAAATTTTAGCAGTTTCCACCGATTTTCAGAGGGGAACATGTTATTTTGGGTCTTATAGTGTTTTTGTACTGAAAATTGGTAGAAACTGCTGGATTTTAGTTGTAAATGACTGAATTCATGTCAATTTACCCGTTTTCATCAGAAAAAGTGTCAAAAAATAGTTCAGAAGCCGTATTTCAACCAGATATCATTTTCGTGGCGAGACCCAACAGCTTTTTTTTATTTTTCAAATTTTTCAAAGATTTTGGATTTTTTTGAAAATTTCTGAAAATGTTTTTTTAACAGAAATTTTTTTGAAATTAAAATTGAATTGTTTCGATTTTTGAAATATTTTTTTTTAATTTTGAAAATTGAAAACATTAGGATTTCTAAAAAATTTCTGTATTTTTAAAATGCGCAAAAGATTGAGAAATTCAGAAGAATTCAAAATTTCGAAATTGGCGCATAGGATATCTCGCAGCGAAAGCTACAGTAAGATTTGCATTTTTCAGCTTTCTAGCAATAATTTACAAGAAAATCACTGAAAAATGCAAATCTTATCGTAGTTTTCGCTGCGAGATATCCTATGCGTCAATTTCGAAAATTTGAATTTTTCCTGAATTTCCCAAGTTTTTCCTACATTTTTTCAATAGTTTTTGCAATTTTTTTTAATTTCAAGTTTTATTTTTCAATTTTTTTAGAATCAAATTATCTTTTTTTTCTAATTGTAAACCCCCAAATTTTCAGGTCCACAAAGACTCGGTGTGCGCATTCCTCTTCAAACCTCAACCTGAACCAAAAATGGTGTAAATTTGTGATTTTATTGATTGGCGCCAAATCAAATTATTATTATTATGTAACATAAAAAACAATACATTACGGTGGAGAAAAATTGACTAATTTTGGAAAGCTAAAACAAAAATTATTGATTTTTTGAGAGTTACGGGAAGATTTTTTTTGTGGAAAAAAATTGGAAAAATTGATTTTTTGTGGAATTTTTGCAAAAATGATAAGTATTTACAATGAAAATTCAATTGTGTTATTATTGATTTTTAAAATAAATTTTTTGAAATATCCCATTGTTTTCTTACTGTATTTTTCGCTGCGAGATATCGTAAGCGCCAATTTTGGAATTTTGAATGCAAAATTGAACTTTGATGGTTATTAATCAGTTTTTACAGGTATAATTGTTCTAAAATCCGAAAAAATACTATTTGAAGTTTCAAAAAACAGTTTTTGATGAATAAATATTTTTTTTTTCATTTTTAAACATTTTTTTCAGATTTTTCCAGATTTTTCCAGATTTTCCTTTCAAACAAAGGTGATAATGACTAATAATACATGTCTATCGCAAATGTGACAATAATTATTCATATCTTGCTGATGAATTGTCAAGATACCCGAGAAATAGCACAAACGCAGAGAAAAGTGAAATTTCTCGCGAATTTCGACAATGAAGTCAACAATTTTAGCTTTTCTCGGGCTTTTTCATGAAATCTGATATCGATTTCCGCCAGGCTTCACACATTTTTGAGGCTTTTTTGGTTTTTACGATTTTCAGGGAATTTCTTGGTTTTTAGACGTTTTTTAGGCTTAAAAGTGATAGAATATGTAGATTTTATTGGATTTCATCAGTTTTTATCAGTTTTAATCAGTATTTTCAAGAAAAAATGGAGAAAAAGCAGAAAAAAACTAGAAAAATCGGAAAATTCCTATTTTTAAAATTCAGTCTGCAAGTTACCGTAAGACTGCGCATTGACGACAAAATGCACAGAATCTGGAATTTATTTTTTTTCAGTAATTTTCATCAATTTTTCTGGTTTTTTCTGGTTTTTCCTTGATTTTTATCGATTTTCTGTTGATTTTCTAAGATTTTTCATTGAATTTGACCTATTTTAACCCTAAATTCACCTAAAAACCCTCTAAAACTCGTTAAAACCCCAAATTTTTCAAAATTTCCATTTCCAGCCCTTCTCCCAGTCAAACTTTCCCCAAATCCTCTTAAAACTCTCCTTTTCACACATAAACCGAATACTATTCTTGTCGTGTTGCCTTTTTTGTGCGGGAATACAAAAGAAAGTGCGGAAAGGTCATCTTTTGTTAGGATACCCCCATTTAGAGGTGTTCCACCGGCCGGAAAATTGGTTTTCTGGGTTTATAGAGTGTGGAGACGTGGTTTTAGGTGTCTGGAAGGTGAAATAGAGATTCTGGGATTTTTCAGAATTTTTTAGGATTTTTTAGAATTTTTTTTCAAAAATCTGACCGTTTTTCACTGAAAATCGATGTAAAAAATTCAAAAAAAATCCTAAAATGTTCTAAAAATCAGAAAAACGTCCCCAATACCATTCACCATGTCCTAACCTTCAAAAACCATTTTCCCCAAATTCTCTGCGTCTCCCAGCGCCAATACTCTCTCCACTCGCCGCCAAGACGCCAGCCATTCAAATCATTTGCGGTTTTTTGAATTCCAATCGGGTTTTTGGGATTTTCAGGGGAAAACTGAACATTTTCAATTGAAATTTTAGAGAAAGTGATAAAAATGATAAAAATCCGAAAAAACTTCAAAAAAAATTTTTTTCAAAATTTTCAAAAAAAAAATTTTTTTTTTGAAAAAATGTTTCTTTTTTAATTTTTAATTTTCATGAATTTTCATAAATTTGAAGATTTTTCCTCATTTCAATAAAATAAATCCCGTTTTTCCAAAAAAAAAATTTTTTCTAAAAATTTTGAATTTCCACTCAATTTCTCATGATTTTCCACATTTTCCCAAATATTTTTCTTAGTTTTCTCAATAAATCTGTGAAATTACAAGAAAACTGAAGATTTTTCACAAAGTGTAGAGAAAATGATGCAAAATGATAAAAATCCGAAGGAATTTGAAAAATAAAAATTTCAAAAAAAATTTTTTTTTAAATTTATATTTTTAAATTTTCATCAATTTTAATAATTCTCAAGATTTTTCTGTATTTCTATAAAAAAAAATCCTGTTTTTACAAAAAAAAATTTTTTTTTGAAAATTTTGAATTTTCATCCAATTTCCCATGATTTTCCACATTTCCCCCAATATTTTATGTATTTTTTCAACAACATCTCAAATATTTTGAGAGTTTCCCCCCGGAATTCTGTATTTTCTGCATTTCCCGTCTGAAAATGACCAAACCTTGCTGTCTACCCGGTTGGTACCCGGTGGGGAACAACAATAATAGTATGGTTGTGTGAGTCATTTGTTATCAGTGGTATCAGTGAAATGGTATGGTTTTTGGGAATTTTTGGAATTTTTAGAGGAAAATAAGGGAATAATAATAAATTTTTCGAAATTTCAATTTTTTTGATTAATTCCAGAATTTTCAAAAATCAATTTTAAAAAAACCTCATTTTCCAGAGTTTTCTTTATTTTTCCCCAATTTTTTCAAAATTCCTCGTTTTCTCATTAGAGCGCACTTCCTTTCCTTTCCCGATTTCCTGTATTTTTCCCAATTTCCCAAAAATTAAAAAAATATTCGAGAATTCCAAAAAAATGCAAAAACTCAAAAAAAAATTTTTTTTCAAAAATTTTGAAAAATAAAATAAACTAAATTTCAAAAACTCCAAGTTTTTGAAATTTTGAAAAATTGAAAATGAATTCCAGAATTTTCAAAAATCAATAAAAAGAGTCCCCAATTTATTCCCATTTTTTCCAGATTTTTCTGAAAATCTTGATTTTTCCGAATTTCTCATTAGAGCGCACTTTCCAGTTGTTCCAAAAAAATCCAAAAAAAATCAGAATTCCTTAAAATCAGTTTTCTCATTAGAGCGCGCTTCCTCCACCCAGATTCCCATTTTCCAACCCTTTTAATGATAAAAACCGTAACAACAGCAGTAATCAGTTTGGTACAATGGCACTACCTGTATGTCACCGCCCATAATAATTTCATACACAACAATGAGAGATATGTTATAATAACACCTTTCCAAAGAACTTGTTGGCCAACAGCTGGCTAACTGGATTTTTTGCGAATTTCTATAGCGATTTTTGATGATTTTGTCACGGGATTGACGAAAGTTTTTTTTGTGATTTTTCTAGAATTTTGGGGATTTACTAAAAATTTCCGAACCAAAACACAAAAAATTTGGCAATTTCTGTTTTTTTTTAAGTTTCAAAAATTGAAATTAATTTTTCAAAATTTCCAGAAAACGTTTCTTTTTTTAATTTTTCAAATTTTTTGAAACTCTGACTTTCTGGTATTTCTAATTTTTATGGAATTTTTCGAAATTTTAAAAATCTGGAGAACTCGAAAAAAATTGAATAATTTTATTTTTATTTTTAAAATTTTCTAAATAATGACCGACCGTTTGAATATTTTTGATTTTTTTGAAATTTCTCAAAATTAAAAAAATTGAAATCTAAAAAATTGTAAAATAGGTTTTTTTCTAGAATTTTCCAGAAAATTAAAAAAAAAAAATTTTTTTCAATTTTTCAAGTTTTTCTGTTTTTCTTATTGTACTTTGCTCATTTTTCTGCTATTCTCAATTTTTAAAAATTGTCTCCTAAATATTTATTTATTCTTATTTTTCCAAAAATCCCCTCTTCTTCTCCACTTGAGACTATCCTATCACTATTGAGAACACTATGTAAATATTAGTGGCAATTTCGAAAAATTTAAATAAATAAATTTTCAAAAAATACACATTTTTCTAGAAAATCAGTAGATGCGCTCTATTGAGAATTTGTGATTTTTTGAAATTTTTGAAAAATAAAAAAATTGAATTTTCAAAAAAAAAAATTTTTTTTTTGTTTTTCAAATTTTCAAATTCTCCTTCTAATTTGATCAATTCCTCATTGTTTTTCATCAAATTTCCACCAATTTTTGATTAAATTCCAGTTTGACGATTTGCTATCACTCCTTATCACTAAATTGATCAGTTCCTTATTTTTACGATTTTTATTGGGATTTTTCAAAAAAAAAAAAATCATTTTTGAATTTTAAAATTTTTCTGATTTTCAAAAAAAGATATTTTTCAGAATAATAAAAGAAAAAAAATAATTTGAAAATTAAAAAAAAATTATTTTTATTTTTCCCTATTTTTAAAAAAAAGTTTCATAATTTTCAAATTTTTTAAATAATTTTTTTTTATTTTTGAATTTTCTGATTTTTCTGTACTTCATTTTTTCGCCGCATTTTTTCCAAATTTTCAAAAAAAAGTTTTATTATTTTTTTCAACTTTTCGATTTCCAGATAAAAATCAATAAAACCAACTTGGACGACTAATCTCGAAAATAATGATGCAGACTCTAATGAAAAGCGCCAAAAAATCGGGTAAATCGGAGAAAACGGATGGATCGGCGGCCAGTGTGCCGAACACCCCAGCTGGAACGATGTCGTCGAAAAAAGAGAAGAAGGAAAAGAAAAATGACAAGAATAAGGTGAGGATTTGCCAGAAAAATGATAGAAAACGATGGAAATTAATGGAAATCCACTGGAAAATGCTGCTTTCCAAAGAAAAACTATAAAAAATGAGGCAAATTTGACAAAAATCAGTTGAAATTGTGATTTTTGGCTGAAAATGGAGGATTTTCTGTAAAAATTCATTTAAAAATTTACGAAAATTATAAAAAACCACAGGAAAATGCTGTTTTTTAAAGGAAAATCATGAAAAATAAAGTGAAATTGACAAAAATCAGTTGAAATTGGGATTTTTGGTTGAAAATGGGGGATTTTCTTCGGAAATTTATAAAACCTTGACCAAAATAATGAAAATCCACTGAAAAATGCTATTTTCCGGGGGAAATCGTAAAAATCGGCTGTAAAACTAATAGAATTGACAAAAAACCGTTGAAGTTGGGATTTTAGGCTGAAAAATAAGGATTTTCGGGTAAAATCTGTGAAAATTGGTTTTTTTTCTTGAATTTCAGCTGAAAACCCTAATGAATTTATCAAAAATTCTGTTTCTCGAGGAAAAATGACGAAAAACGGTGTAAAATTGGCAAAATTGTGATTTTCTGCTGAAAATTCTCATTTTTAGCTGGAAATTTATAGAAATTGAGGGAAAACGCTGTTTCTTCGGCGAAAAAAGATGAAAAGTGGTGTGAAAGTGACTGAAATCCGCTAAAATTGTGGTTTTCTGCAAAAAACTCACGATTTTAGCTAGAAAATAACATAAATCCCATGAAAATTGATGAAAAATGGCTAAATTCGCCGAAAACTCTTGGGAAAATGATAAAAGTTTTCAAAAATTCTTATCAGTGTGCCTATTCTCATAAAAATGTGCTAAAATCTGGAAAAGGCCACAAAACTTGTGGAAAATCAAGAAAATGTGTGGTTTTCTGGTATTTTTTGTTGGAAATTTCAGCGATTTCCGGCTTTTTCCTGATTTTTTTGTTGTAAGTTGTGAGTTTCCATTTATTTTTTAAAAAATAGATCCCTATTTATATTTTTCGTTTTTCTTTTTTTTTCCCTAAAAACTGTCTGAACTGTGTAAGTAGAAGAAGAAGAAAACAATACAAAAACCAGTCACATCATCATTTTGTTTCGGTTTTTTCTCTGTACATTGCGACACCAGTAACCAATCCCATTATCTCTCTGTAATTTCGCCAATTTCACGACAATTTTCTTGGGGGAAAATGGGGAAAACGAGAAGACTGTCGGGAGGAGACGCCCACGAGAAACGGTGTGCTGAATAGGATATTTGGGGTTTTATGGGATTTTTTTTGGGATTTTTTAAAATCATTTTTAGTTGAAAAAATTGGAAAAAAAATTGGAATTCGTAGAATTTTTGGGAGGATTTTCGGAAAAATTTTGAGAGATATTTTTAGAATTTTGATGGATTTTTCTTTGGGACAAGCAACAATTTTTGAATTTTTTACATTTTTTCTTTCAGAATTTAGCTAACCTTGTTGTTTCTATTTTCGAATTTACAAAAGTGAAAATTATTTTTGAAAATTGAATTTTCTTATTTTTCGAAAAAAAATTGTAACTTTTACTGAAAAATGATTTTTTTTTCTAGATTCTCTGATTTTTCTAAAATATGAGAAAATCTTTTAAAAAAATGCGTACAGATTTTTGAAAATTTACAAAAATCTAATTCCAATTTTGAAAATTCTGAATTAAAATTGTATTTCTTGAATTTTTCCTTTTTTTTTTCAAATTTTGTAAAAACCCTAAAAATCTAAAAATAATGTCAGTAGATTTTCATGAAATCTTCTAAAATATTAAAATTCTACAAAAATCTGACTTTATTTTTTTAAAACAATTCGGATTCATAAAAATCCTACAATTCCAGTTGTTAATTTTGGGATTTCAAAAAAGTTTGAGAAAAAATTTGTTTTTCCAATTTTTCAAATTTTCAAATTTTTCCCAAAACTTTTTCTGAAATCCTACTGTACTTTTTCATTTTCCTAAATTTTCCCGCATTTATTGCGAAATTCCCCAAAACTTCCCCATTTTCTCCCATCCCATTACCAAATGTCCTTCTCCTCCCCTCTCACCATCATTCACTTCCCACCTGGCACCATGCCAAGTGACACTGTCCTTCTCTTCCTCTTCTCTCTCTGCGTCTCTTCCGATCACACACTCTCTCGTCGTGTCTGCGTCTCTTCCGAATAGGGCATTTGGTTTGAATTGGACGTCTTGGCGGGAACATATTTTTTCCTGGTTTTATGGGGATTTTGAGGGATTTTTGGCATTTTTTTAATCAAAAAAAAATTAAATTTGATGGGGAAACAGTGTTGGAATAGGGGAGATGTTAGAGAAATTGAGATAATGAAAATTGGAAAAAATCTAGAGAAAACGGACAATTTGAAGGACGTTTGAGTTGTTTTTTAGAGTGATAAGAATGGGAATTGATAAGATTTTTTTATTTTTAAATTTTTAATTTGGGGATTTTCCTAGATATTTTTGTGATTTTTTCTGAAGTTTTTAGGAATTTTGTAATATTCCTAAAAATGTTCCAATTTTTTTTAAAATTTGAAATATCTCATTTTTTGAGTATTTTTCTGTAATTTTCGGTATTTTCAAGAGGAATTTTTGGGATTTTTCTCAAATTTTGCTTTTTTCTCTTGATTAAAATTTTGTGATTCTTCTAGATTTTTTGTGATTTTTCTGAAATTTTTAGTGATTATTGAAATATTTCAAAAAAAAACATTCTCCAATTTTATTTCTTGCCTATTCCGCTCATTTCCGACTCCTTGGGGGCTCATTGGCGGCCGTGTTCCGATAGTTGTTGAGCATTTCGAATTGGCCACTTTTTTGTTGAGATTTTGTTGGATTTTCATAAAAAAGGATGGAAATCCTTGTTTTTCACTCTAAAAAGGTTGTAAAAACGTCATGAGACTGTGTGGACTGAATAAATAAACAGTTTCTTATCAGTCTGATCAGTTAGAGTGGTTATTTTCACACCCGTCAACAAAAGTGTCGAAAATTGAGATTTTTCTGAATTTTTGCTGTTTTTTTTTCCATTTTTGCTCTGAAAATTGGAATTATGGGTCTCGCAACGACAATTTTTCAAGTAAAAAATTTCAGCGATTTTTTTGAATTTTCATTATTTGAAAATTGTGATATTGGGTCTCGAAACGAACATTTTCCAAAAAAAAAGTTTTTTTCTGGAATTTCCGGATTTATATTCTTGAAAATTGAAATTTTCTTCACATTCTCTAATTTTTCTACGTTTTTCAAAAAATGTTAATTTGGGTCCCGCAACGATAATTCACTGTAAAAAATTATCCTTTTTGGTCCCACAACGAAAATTTTTCAAAAAAAAAATTCTACGATTTTTTAAAATGTTCTTCTTTTAAAAATTGTGTTTTTTGGGTCCCGCAACGACAATTATGTAACCTAAAAAATTACTTTTCAATTTTTTTGAAAGTTTCAGCCTTGAAAATATGGATTCTCCCCAATTTTTCCCAATTTTTCCCCAATTTCACTGATTCTACCCGAATCTTCTGTCGACTCCATAAATTCCTATGAAAAGTACTTATGAATCATCAACTTATTACACAACTCGTCTCATCTGCCTCTCCATCGCTCCTCAATCGGTTTTTTTTTGTTCGGCTCCAAAAAGTTTTGTGTAAATAGTGTGTTGTCAGTTGGCCCTTTGGCTCCTCTCCATCTGGTCAATTCGTTCAGTTTTCACAAGTTTTCACGATTTTTTGGATAGAAAATTGTGAAAAATTGGGTTTTCCAGCGAGAAATCAGGGTTTTTTATGGTTTTTCGGAGTAAATCGTGGAAAAAATGGGATTTTCTATGATTTTTAGTGATTTTCGATGAATTCCCACTGGATTCTGATGGTTTTTAGCCCAAATTTCGAGTTTGAACACTTTTCTCCACATGTTGACAGTACTTCTTATCAGTGATGTTATCAGTGGTAAACAGACCGACAGTCAGACTTTCCTTGCTTGCTTTTCAGTGCGTTGAACAGTTTTTGGGATAGTTTGTCAGTTTTAGCGAGTTTCAAGTTTTACTAGGTTGATTAGTGATAAGGAAGTTGTTATCAGTGATGTTCCCTCGATTTTTGAGAGATCTCATGGGAATCTCCGGGAAATTTGAAGTTTTTCACATCCGAATCGCCTAATTTTCGGTTTTTCGACTTTTCCGTGATTTTGTTGGGTCTCACCACGAATTTCCGGTTTGTTTGGATTTTTCCTGATTCTTAGAGAAATTTTTTAGATTCTTGGGTCTCGCCACGAATTGTTTCACTTGGATCAGTTTTCAGTGGAATTTTGCGATTTTTCTCGATTTTTCTGAAATTCTTGCAATTTGTGTGGAATTTTCCCTGATTTTTAGAAATATATTTAAATTTTTGGGTCTCGCAACAAAATTTTTCACCTGGAACGGTTGTCTGTGGAATTTTGTGATTTCTCTGGAATTTTCCAGAGTTTTCTGCAATTCTTACGATTTTCCTCTGATTTTTAGAAAAATCCTGATTTTTTGGTTCTCACCACGAATAGTTTCACTTGGATCAGTTTTCAGTGAAATTTTGCCATTTCTCTGGACTTTTCCAGGAATTTTTTGCAACTCTCACGATTTTTCTCGTTTTTTCCTGATTTTTAGAGATAATTTTGGATTTTTTGGGTCTCGTCACGAATTTTTTCATCTGAAACGGTTTCCAGTGGAGTTTTGCGACTTTTCTGGATTTTTCCAGAATTTTCTGCAATTCTCACGATTTTTCTCGGTTTTCTCTGATTTTTAGAGATAATTTTGAATTTTTTGGGTCTCGCCACGAAATACGCTTTTGGATAGTGTGCTCCGTGAAGTTTCTGGTTCTTTTGATTTTTTTTAGGTATTTAGTTTTAGGTCTCGCCACGAAATTTCGGTTTTTCCGGTTTTCAGTAGCCTAGAGGTTTCGAAACGTGTCTCTACAATTAGATAAGAGATTCTGAAGTCGTGACGCCATCTGAAGTTGCAATTCTGAAAGTTCCTTGATCTACCCTCCTCCTATCCCATCACTTCCCGCCGTCACCTCGCTTATCTACGCACTTCCCATCGACCATTCCCGTCCGCCTCATTGGCTCAGTGGCAGAGCGTCTGTCTAGTAAACAGAAGGTCGCTGGTTCGATTCCAGCATGAGGCACCGAACTTTTTGCGGGCTTTATTTGGGTTTTGCAGGGGTGAGGGATGGATTTGAACTGATTTTTGATTGGAAATAGGTGGTATTCAAGATTTGAAGCGTTCAGGCTCTTTTTCTAATGAAAACAGCGGTGGATACACGAATTCGGGCTGTTTTCACTGATTTTTTGCGAAAAAGTCGTTGTTTTCAGGAAAAAGCGCTGAAAAACATGACTTTTCACTAAAAATCAGGGGGAAATGCTGAAAATTTGATGGGAATTGACTAAAATCGTGTATTCTAACCCGTTTTCATCAGAAAAAGTGTCAAAACCTTGTCCAGAAGCGGTAAAACCATTTTCGTGGCGAGACCCACCAGGTGAAAACTAGAAAATCTTTGTTTTCTGTGGATTTTTTAAATTTTTGGCACATCAAAGCTCCAAAAGGTCTCTTTTCCCTGATTTCCGATCATTTTCGCATTTTTCACATGTTCCTTCCCCCTTCTTTCTTTTTATTTGCTTATTTATTCATGCTTTTCTCGATTTCCTATCCATCCTTCCCTTTTTTCCGAAAACTGACCAGCCTATAGAGCTGTGAACACTGTCCCAGCAGTGATATCATGTGTCAACACTGTGTGATTATGCAGAACGGAGAGGGTGGTACTTGACATTGTCCCCGTCGTCTTTTTCGCTTTTTCGCTTGGAAATAGAGGAAGAGAGACGGTTTTTTTGATGTGAAGAGAGGTGGATTTGCATATTTTAGGGGATAGAAGTGATTCGGTGAAGAGATGGGACATTTGAGAGTTTTTGGTGTTTTTTGCTGATTTTTAGACATTTTAGCTCGATTTTCAGAGTTTAGTAGTGATTTTTTGAGAATTCCTAGGTTTTGACTGGTTTTCCGTGTTTTCTGGCCAATTCTGCCGCTTTTCTAGCCATTTTCCAGTGATGTTGGCTATTTTCGTGTGATTTTCCTGGTGTCCGTCGATTTCGCTACGTTTTGAGCTGATTTTCGGTGATTTTCAGATATATCATCTTGGTTTTCTGAGATTTTCCGTGTTTTTCGCCGTTTTTTCCGCTTTTCCAGCCATTTTCCAGTGATTTTGGCTACTTTCGTGCATTTTTACTGGTTTTCCGTCGAGTTTGGTAGGTTTTACGGGGATTTTCGTTGAAATTGACAAGTTTCAAAGATTTTGGCTCATTTCTAGAGGTTTTGCTCTGTTTTTCCGTGTTTCAAGATTACTGTAGGTCTAGTTTCAGTGATTCCAGCCTTGTTTGGATGATTTAGGCCTGGTTTTGAAGGTTATAGGCTTATTTTCTGAATTTCAGGCCTTGCCTGACTCTATTTCTCCTCAAGCAAGTCGATTTTTGGGCTCATTCAAGCCTATAGGCCTGTATCTAATTTTTTTGGCTCAGTTTCTGGACTTTAAGCCTCCTGTAGGTCTATTTCTTCTAATTCCAAGCTCAAGTTCGATTTTTAGGCCTTCTAGGCTCATAGGCCTGTCTTGGCCCTATTTCCGCCTTTTTTCAAGCTTTTTCTGGCGATTTCGACTAGTTCGAGCTTATTTTCAGCCTATTTCTTCTCGCTCCAAGCTTCTTTCCGATTTCTAGGCTTTCTAGGCCAATGGACCTGTGTTAGGCCCATGTTGACCAGTTTCTAACCTTTTTGTGGCGATTTTTGACTTATTTTCCAGATCTCAAGCTTACTATTGGCTTATTTCTTCTCGATCAAGCTCTTCTCCGATTTTTGGGCTTTCCAGATCAATAGGCCTGTCTTGAGCCTGTTTCCAAGCTTCTTCATAGCTTTCAAGCCTCTTGTCGGCCAGTTTCTTGCTGAATTTCGATTTTTGGGCTTTCTAGGCCAATTTGGCTTGTCATGGGCCATTTTCAGATGGTTTTGACAGTTTCCCACAGTTTATTCTGCCCGATTCCATCCAATTCTTTCTCGGTTTCACATCGTTGACTTTTCGCTTCCCAATTCTTCTCGATTTCTCCTTTTCCATCTGTATCAGGTGACCCAACGGCACACATTCACTGATTGCCTGCCATTTTTCTCCATTTCCTTTCGGATGTTTTGTGTATTCATATTCAGTCAGTCATACCATTTCCGTCTTCTTCTTCTTGTTGTTTGGCACGCAATTCAGAGGAAATTTGATGGTTTTTTGGGTGGTTTTTGGTGTTTTTCGGGTTACTGTAGGTTGGTTTGTGGTCTTGCCACGAAGGCTTCCGGATGGTACGGTAATTTGGGATTTATAAGATTTTTGGGGTCTTTTTTGGGATTTTGATAGAATTTTTGAAAAAAATAAACTTTTCTGAAAATTTTCTTGGTCCCGCCACGAAATTCAGACTTTGCTACAGTAATCCCTGAACATTCTGGAAATTTTTCGAAATTTAGTATTTTGTTTCCATTTTTCTCACAATTTGGTAGATTTTCACAATGTTTCTGCGAAATTGCAATCTTTGGGTCTCGCCACGAAATTCGCATCTTGCTACAGTAATCCTTGGCAATTTTCGATTTCTTCAATTTTTCTGGTTTTCTGGGTCCCGCCACGAAATTCGAACCTTGCTACAGTACCCCTTTGCAATTTTGAAAATTTTCTGTATTTTTCAAAAAAGCTGAATTTTCCTTTTTTTTTAAATCTTTATTTCCTAATTTTCAAGTTTAGGGAGAGTTGGCCTCCGCAAGGGGGTCTCTCACGGGTGGTTGGGGGTGTCGGGCAGCACGTCCCCCAAGTCCGGGGTTCTGGCCCCGCTGTATTCCACTAGGCACAGCGATCCAGCGGTCGGAGGAAGAACCTGGCAGCTCCCGCACGCCAGGGGACGTCTCTGACTGAGGGATCGCTCGACACAGCGGGGCCTATGCCCTCCGTTCCTGGATGCCTTCGGGCTGAAGGGTTCGGAGGAAGGCCGTGAGGCAGGGGCGGGTAACTCCTATTTGCCGTATGTCAGTGGCTGCCTAGCCCGACGGCTGCGGTGCTCTGAGGACCCTACTTCGGTAGGCGAGGAGGGGAGGAACCCTGGGAGTCATGAGGTTCGGGGGTGTTCTGGCCATAGCTGGTCGGTGGGTCCACCGCTGCAGCCACATCAACATGGTGGTGATGCGGGTGGAATCAACCTACTGACCGGTGTTCCCAGAACATCACCCATCAGCACAAAAACAAATGTCTGATGGCCCTATAACCTTCGGGTGTCCCAATAAGTCCAACTAGCAGCCAGCAGTCCACCCTCGCAGGTGGTAACTGCCGCTGCACCCAGGCTCGCCCCGCCACGATATTCAGACTTTGCTACAGTAATCCTATCGATTCTGGCAATTTTTAAATTTTTTTCTCCAGTTTTAGATTTATTTTGGGTCTCTACACGATAATTCTATTGCTATATTTTTATATAAATTTTTCTCCCTTTTCCCTAGTTTTTCCTGGTTTCACTTGATTTTTCCTTTATTTTCCGCGTATTCCCACCTTTTATTCACTATTCTCCACCTCTTCCAGCCCCAAAATGTTATCTGACGACTACGATTCAATCGATACTCCCCGTGTCGCCTCTCTCTCCGATCTTTCCCGTCGTCTGAAACCACTAAAGTCATCTGAATACTCGACGGACGATGAAGACGTGACGCCGACGAAGAACGTGCTTCTGGCGCCGCTGGAGCACGTCTTCAGGGATTCTGAAGGCAAAGATTCAGAAGACGGCCCACGGGTTCAGGTTCAGATGCGTGAGAAACGGACCCAACCGCGAATTCAAGAAGCTACAGTATCCCAGTACGTCGAGGATCAAAAGTTCAAGAGGAGAAGTGCCGAACGACACTCCATGTTGGCCGGAGCCGCCGATTTCGCAAGTCGACGAAGTCCTTTTCGAAGTGGGAACGGAGGATCCGGAAGGTGGACGGATCTGTTCACGTCGAACAGATTTAGGAGGAAACAGAGGCAGAAGTTGAATGTTCGTGGGAAAGGGGGATTCTGGAAGATTTTCGAGAATTCTGGAGGAGTCAGGAGACTTCTGGGACGTTTTGGAGACTTCTGGAAGATTCTGGAGACTTCTGGGAAACTCTAACGGCTTCTGGAAGATTCTGGAGACTTCTGGATGATTCTGGGGACTTTTAGAAGATTCTGAAGACTTCTGGAAGATTCTGATGGCGTCTGGAAGATTCTGGAGACTTCTGGATGATTCTGGAAACTTTTGGAAGATTCTGATGGCTTCTGAAAGATTCTGATGGCTTCTGAAAGATTTTGATGGCTTCTGAAAAAATTCTGGAGACTTCTAGATGATTCTGACGACGTCTGGAAGATTCTGGAGATTTCTAATGGATCCGGATGAATTCTGATACATTCTGGAGATTTGTGCGGAACTCTGGAGAATTCTACATTTTTCTGGATTTTTTCCATATTCTGAGAATCAGATTTTGGATTCTAGAGTGTTCTGAAAAATTCTAGAGCAATTTGGAATTTTGGTTATCCAAATTTTCAAAAGTTTATGAAAAATTTGAAATTCAAAAAAAAGTCAGAAAACAGCATTTTTCACTGGACAACAAAAATGTAATTATTGATGGATTTTTGTCTTCCAGAACGGTCCATCCTCTTCTTTGAATCCGGACGACTACGGTACTTATGGTGGAACGAGAAGTATGGGCGGAGAGTCGGTAGCTTCCACGTCATCAGGTTGGGATTTTATAAAAATTTTTAAAAATTGAATTTTGTCTGGATTTTTTTGCTGGAAATCCTTATTCTACTGAAAATCGGAAATTTTGCTTTTATAAAAATTTAGGCTAAAAATCGTTTTTTGACATGTTCTCAATGATGAGTCATGTGGACAAAACTAGAAATTTCTGTAAAAATTGAATGAAAATTGATTTTCAATTTTTTGGGCTTTTCCAATTTTCCTCCAATTTTCATTGGTTTTGTCTGGCCTTTTCCTGAAATTTTCTGGAAATTTCTGGATTTTCCCGGATTTTCCCTGATTTCCCAATGATTTTCATTCGTTATTTGCTGTTCTCCACTGATAACTCCATTGATAACTCCACTGGGGAGGAGGATTCTGGGAATTCTGAAGCTGAAGAAGCGGAAGAATATGGTGGGGTTATAGATTTTTTAAAAGAAAATTTTAAAAAATCTGAAAATCTTTTTTCAAAAATTCAATTCAAAAATTTGAATTTTTTTTAAATTTTCAAAATTCATGAAAAATCTTCAAAAAAAAACCTGAAATATTTCAAAAAATTTGAAAATCTTCAAAAAAAATTTAAGTTTTAAATTTCGAAGAATCAGATTTATTTTCAAAAGAAAAATGTACAATAGAGTTTTGAAACTGGAAAAATTATTGTTCTTCTCACGATGAATTATTCTGGAAATCTGTTTTTAAAAAAATACCGAAAAATGAAATTAATTTTAAAAATCAGCTTTTTCCAACAAATTTTTTTTTGAAAATTGAGTTTTAATTTTTTTTTCAATTTCAAAATCATCTAAACATAGAAAAAGTTGTTCTGGTTATTTATTCCCTTGCTAACGCCTCCCCTAGCTACAGAAAACTCTTCTACTTGCCCCGAAAATCAAGCAAAGACCGAAATGAACGAAGAAGCTCTACGGGAAGGAATCAAGAGGATTATGGTGAGTTTTTTTTTTGAAATTTTTTGATTCTCGAGAGATTTCGATTTTCGGCAAACTACAGTAAGATTTGCATTTTTCAGTTTTTTCCTGCCAAAAATTGATTCGAAATCAGTCGAAAATGCGGATCTTACTGTAGTTTTCGCTGCGAGATATCCTTGACGCCAATTTCAAAATTGTTAAGAAAATACCTATTTTTCCCAATTTTTCAGCTCGAAAAAGGCCTGACACACGCAAAAATCGAGGAAACAGTCAGGAAAATGACGGTTGAAGCGATGAAAAAGATGATCCATAACGCGAAAGTAACAGACGAAGAGGCCGCGAAGAAACAGTCCCCGGAAGCCAATTTCTACACGTTGGGACAGATTTTGAATGCGGCGAACGTGGTGGAGTACAAACAGGACATGGTCACATTGGCTATTCAACTCAAGTGTCAGAGTGTTCAGTTTTTGTATACGGTAAGAGCATTTTTTTTGAATTTTGAAAATTGGAGAATTGAAAAATAAGAAATTAAGAAAAACAATTTGTTCAAAAAATTACAAAAAATGCAGGAAATGCAGGAAAAATTAATTTGACAAAATTTTTTCAATTTTATAAAAATTTGATAAATTTTCATATGACAAACGGCAGGTTATTTTGATTTTCTTGAAAGAATTAAAAAATGGAAAATTTGATTTTTTTTTTAAATTTTTGAAATTCTTGAAATTCTGAAAAAAATTAATTTTTTTCAAGTTATTTTCAAATTTTCGAAGATATTCCTGAAAATTAGTTTTCTGTCAAAAAATCAATCTAATCAGTGGAATTGATTGGTAATTTCCAGCTGATCAGCTTATCAGTTGACCACTTTTTGATATCCTTACTCCTTATCAAGTTATCAGTGAAAGTCTGGAACCTTTTGGAAAAGTTGGGGCATTCTTGGGAGGTTTTGGCATTTTAGTGATAGCTTGATAAGGAGTGGAGATAGAAAATAGTGGTCAACTGATAATCTGATAAGCTGGGAATTTCCTATCGATGGGGATATTAATTTTGATTTTTTGAAATTTTCAATATTCCGAAAATTGTTTATTTTTTCAAAATTTGAAAAAAAAAATCTTTTTTTTTTAATTCTTTGAAAAAAAACCTAGAAATAGTTCATTTAGATTTTTTCAAAATACAAAAATGAATTTTTTAGAATTTTCTTAAATTTTTTGGAAATGTGGTGAATTTTTGAAAATTGTAAAATTCGGGATTCATTTTCAAATAATTTTGCTTTTTTTTAAATTTATTTTTATTTTTCAAATTGAACATTATTTCTTGTTCCTTATCAGTAATAGTTTGTACTTATCACCTTCAGCTCATCAATCCAATTCCAGCTAGTCCTCGAGCTCCGTGACGAGCACAATCGGACCGGTATCGAACTCATCGGCCGTCTCTACTCGTCCATCCTGAAACGCCTCCGAAACACGGAAATCGGGTCGAAAAACGAATTGGATCTTATCGATTTCCTGCAGGAAGTTGTCAGATGCGTCAGGACTATCATCAATACTCATGTGAGTTTTTTGAAAAATTGGAAAAATGTGAAAAAAAATTAAACCTGAAAAACTGTGAAATTGGATTTTTCTAGAATTTCCAAATTTTTATAAAATTTAAAAATCGCAGAACTTGTTTGGGCTACAAAAATCCCAATTCAATACTGTAAATTCCAATTTTATTGATTTTTTTCAAATAAAAAAAATTTTTACTGAAAAACTACTTCTTTCGGGAGTTTCTTCCGTTTTTTTCTCTCTAAAATCCCTTTTTGTTCACTAAAAATTGATAAAAACCGCTCAAATTTGGTTGAAATTGACTGAAATAGTAAAAACCATTTTTTCGTGGCGAGAAAAAAATCTGGCTGTTTTGAAAAATTGGAAATTATGGAAAATGGAAGAAGTCTGAAAAATTGGGAGGTTCTGAAGCTTCATAAACCCTGAAACCCATGTTTTTGGCTTCATGATTTTGAGAATTCAAAATGTTCAAAGATTCTGGGATTCTGGAGATTTTAGAAATTCAGAACTCTAAAACTCGTTGAAATTCAGCATTTTGGGGATTCTGTAATTCTTTTGGATTCAGAATTTTTAGGATTTTTAAAAATCCCAAAAATTATATTTTTTAATTTGGAACTGGAAAAAAACGGAGAAATCAGAAGAAATTCCGAAAATCTTTGAAAAACACTTTTTTTCCTGAAATTATTCAGGCAGATAAACGTTATCTCTGCTTTTCTGTGATTTTTATGTATTTTTCTCCAATATCACCACTTCCTCTCATTTTCAGCGTGGAATCGTCCGTGTTTTGTCGCGTTCCAACCCGTTCTGCTCTTTGCTCCTCCAAACCCTCTCCATCCTGAATCGTCGTCAAGTCCGTGACCATGAACCCGCTGAAATCCGTTCGTTGAGATGTGATATCGTCACGATCTGCTTCAGTTTGATGCTCGTCAGCCATCAGACCATCCGGGATCCTATTGAAATGACTGGGTGAGTTAGAGATTTTTTATTTGGAAAAATGTTCAAATTTTGAGGTTCTTTGTAAAATGTTGAATTTTTGAAATTTTCGAAGAACATTCAATTTCAGAGAAATCGAAATTCTGGAAATTCTGGAAAACTTGGATTTTTTGGGACTTTTGAAAATTTGAAAAATTTGAAAAAAAAAATTTTTTTTTAATTGGAAAAATTCTGAAATTTGAAAATTTTGAATTTTGAAATTGACACAAGTAAAAACTTGCCAAAAAAGACTTGAAAAATCTTTAAAAATCATTCGAAATTAGAAAACTTCTAATTTTTGGAAAGTTATTTTTTTTTTCTTTTGATTTTTCCTAAATTTTCTCAATTTTTTTGCCGAATTTTATCGAATTTTTCAAAATTTCCGATTTTTTGAAAAACATTTCATTTTCGGTAATTACGTTGGATTTTTTGAATTTTTGAAAACTGAATTTCTAAATGGGTTACTGTAGCTTCAGGGGTTCAGAGTGATTCAGAGTCAGAATCCCTGAAAAATTCAGAATCCTTGAATAAAATCCTCTTCAGAATCTTCAAAATCTTCTGAATCCTATCCCAGAAAACTCCATGGAATTCTAGAATTCCAAAATTCATGGAATCTTCTGAATCCCACGAATCTCAAGAAGCCTAGGGAAATCAGTGAATTCCGAAACCCCCAGGATCTATTTCAGAATCCCGAGGTCTCCAGAATCCTGGATTATCTTTTAACTAGGACTTCTAGAATTCTCAGAATCTCCAAAATCCCAGAATCTTTGAATTTCTGAATTCTCAAACATATGGAGCCAAGAAAAAAAATGAAATTTCGGGTTAATGAAGCTTCAAAACTACCGAATTTTTCAAATTTCTCCTCTATTTTCTCTAATTTTGCTCAATTTCCCCTATTTTCCAGCCAACAAAAAATGTTTGCCGAACTGACAGCAATCGCGCGTTCCGAATCTCGTGCCACCTCGACAGAAGTCTCCCGATTCCGTCCCCTGGTGACTTGTATCGAATTCTTCGAACAACGAGATCCGGAATCGACGAAGAAGGTGCTGATGTCTCTGAATATGCTGATAAACGGAGTCGATCGAAACACGGGAGATGATCAGCCGTGGACTGATGAGACCATCTGGCAGGCCAGGATGCGTATGAGGACGGAGGCAGCCAAGGATCGGCTTTGGAAATATGTTGAGGTAAAAATGCATTTTTGGTGATTTTTGATGGGATAGAGGTTTTTTTAAAAACTTTTTTAAAAAGTGGATTTGATTGCATTAGAGCGCATTTTCAACTTTTTGGATTTTTAGATTTTTATAATTTTTTTTTAAATTTGAAAGTTCAATAGAGCGCAGATGCAAAAAAATAAAGATAAGAAAATTTGATGATTTTTTTTGCAAAAAATATAAATTTTATTGCATCGGAGAGCATTTTCAAAAACTTGATTTTTTTTTTTAAATATTAAAATTTTTTTGAAAGTTCAATAGAGCGCAGATGCAAAAAAAAAAAATTTTTTTTAATATTTTTGTGATTTTTTTTTGGAAAAAATATATAGCTTTTATTAGATTGGAGTGCCTTTTCAATTTTCAGAATGTTCCAATTTTTGAAAATTCTTTTTTTGTGATTTTTCTAAATTTCTCAAAACATTTTTTAATTGCGAAAATTCAGATTTTCAGTTTTTTCGCAGAAATTTGCGATTATTCAGTTGAATGAATCTTCAAAAATTGCAGTGATAACGCTTTGGTACCAAAAATCTGAAAGTTCAATAGAGCGCACTTGCAACTTGCTTTTGTAGGAAGAGGTCACATTCAAATTTTCAAAATTGGCGCTCAGGATATCTCGAAGCGAGAACTACTTAATTTTTCACTTTTCAAAAATCAGTTTTTTCCAGAAGTTCGTAAATGCCGAGACGGTCTCGCAAGCAGTGCAGAACATTGCGAAGAACATGCTCGAAGAGCACGTCTCCGACCTCGACACGTTCATGGCCAAACTCGACACAGTCAAAGGAGAATACGACACTCTGGACGGATGTTTCGAGCTTCTCGCGGCCACTGCCGAGACTTCTGGAACACAGGAAATCCTCCTTTCCATCCTTCAACTTGTCGCCTTGACCAACGAGGATCCGAACATCAAGAGGGCCTACATGAAGCTTATGGAGACGTGCATCTCGGAAATTCTGTTCCATCGGACACCAATCGACCCGGAGAGCCAGGAGAAGTTTGTGTTCGAGATGCCGGTTCAGGAGATTATTGGTGAGCGTTTCTGGCTGAATTTGAGCATTTTGAGTCATTTTTGAGCTCTGGAAAATTATATTAGACTATTGAAAAATTAGAATCTCTTTTGGAGCAATTTTAGCTGTTTTTGAGCTCAGAATGACAATTTTGATTATCAATAGAATTAAACATTCAAAAAAAATTAGGAACTATTTTGGCGATTTTCAGAGCATTCTTGAAATCATTTTGAGCCATTTTTTGAGCTCTGGATTTTCTTTAAATGATTCTGATTGATTCTGGCCAACTTGGATCCTTATCAGTTGGTTGTCAATTGGGAAATTTTTAGATTTTTTCTCAATTTTCGAGAGTTTCTCCAAGGTTTTTGAACTTTTTCTTGAAATTTCAGAAGTTATCAGATTTTTTGTGTGCTTCCTATGATTTTTGGGTTATTTTCGGTTTTTTCAGTGATTTCAGTGATTTTTCCATCATTTCCCCTCTGTTCCAGACCGCATGCAAGACGAAGAGATGGCCCGTAAACTGCGTCAAGCCACTTCTGCGAAACAAGAAGCCGTCGCGATGCAGGGAGAGTACTGGAAGGCGTTGTGCGAGTTTCAGAAGGAGACAGACGCGTTGAGGAAACATGTGAGTTGGTGATAAGGTCTTATCAGTTGATAGTAGATTATCAGAATAAGGGATAGCCCGTGTGGAAATGGGTTGCTGTAGGTGGATCAGAAGTTCTTATCAGTCTAGTGGGGTTTGAACTATGGTAGCCTTCTCATGTCATTATCAGCTGAGCAGCATACTTATCAGCTCCACAGTAATCAAATTTCGCATTGGCGCGCTAACGATATCTCGCAGCGAAAACTACAGTGGGATTTGCAAAGCCCGCCAATTTTGAAATTTTTCCATCTTATCATTTTATCAGTTCCCTTATCACCCCTAATCACATCAATTCTTCAGATCTCGGACCCCCGATCTCAACCCCTGCCACCACAAACCAAGTTGTCCCTCTCGGCGCCATCCACCTCTGGATCTTCTTCTGGATCTTCCGGCCTTCCCCCAGTAACAGGCGGTCCAACACCTCCCCCAGGCCTCCCTCCGGTCACCGGTGGTCCTCCTCCACCTCCACCTCTTCCTCCGATCACTGGCGGACCACCACCACCTCCACCACTTCCAGGAACCGGAATCCCACCGATCCGAGGACCACCACCACCGCCACCGCCGCCGGGTAAGTGGGGATTGATAACATTGATGAGACTGATAAGGATTCTAGGTTGTCCAATCCCTCCACCACCACCACCACCAGGAGGCTTCCGATCATCAGGACCCCCACCTCCACCCGGGATCCCCATGATGTTCGCCCCGCCCCCTTTGCCCGACTATCTGCCACCGAAAAAAGTGCCGAAAGTCGAAGGTCCTATGCGGAAATTCCCGTGGGGAGCGCACACAATCAATCCACGTGACATTCCACGTGACTCTTTCTGGGTCGGAACACGTGAAGACTCGTTGGCTTCTGATCGGATGTACGAGAGACTTCGGACCAAGTTCGCCACGAAACCCGCCGCTTCTGGAGCATTTGGAGCCGGTGGAGGAGGCAAAATGGAGATTAAGAAGAAACTGAAGACGGCACAGGTTATTCATGATGATAAGATGCTGCAGAAGTTGGGTGAGTTGAAATTTGGAAGAAAAATTGAGCTTGAAAGCTTAGAATGACCTAGAAACGGCCTGATTTGACCTAAATTGATCTAGATAGGCCTAAAGCTTGAAAGCCTGAAAGCCTGAAAAGCTTGAAGCCTGGGAGCTTGAAGGCTTGAAAGCCTGAAAGCCGGAAAGCCTGAAAGTTTGTAAGATTGAAAGCCTGAAAAGCCTGAAAGGCCTGAAAAGCTTGAAAGCCTGAAAACTTGAAAGCCTGATAGCCTAGGAAGCTTGAAGGCCTGAAAGCTTGAAAGCCTGAGAGTTTCGAAGCCTAAAAGCCTGGAAGCTTGAAAGCTTGATAGCCTAGAAAGCCTGGAAGCTTGAAGGCCTGAAAGATTGAAGGCCTGATAGCCTGAAAGCCTGAAGGCCTAAAAGCCTGAAGCTTGAAAGCCTGATGGCCTGAAAGCTTGGAAAGCCTGAAAGCCTAAAAGCTTGAAAGCCTAAAGATTGATAGCCTGAAAGCCTGATAGCTTAAAGGCCTGGGAGCCGGGAAGCCTGGAAAGCTTGAAGGCCTGAAAGCCTAGAAGTCTGGAAAGCCTGAAAGTCTGAAAGCCTAGAAAGCCTAAAACCCTTATTGATTGATTTTTATTCCAGGAATCCTGCAAGGATCCGTCAAAATGAGCCACAACGAACTCAAAAACGCCCTCCTCGAAGTCAACGAAAACGTCCTAACCGTCGGTTTCCTCGAGCAACTCCGAGCCGCGATTCCACCGGAAAAAGAGATTATCGATAAGCTCCGCGCTGTTGATAAGGCCCAATTCGAAGAGATGCCCGAAGGAGAGCAGTTCATCACTCGGCTCCTTCAAATCCAGGGCCTCCCACTTCGTCTCGACCTGATCCTGTTCAAAATGCGCTTTTTTGAGATTCTAAACGAGCTCAAGCCGTCAATGTCTTCGGTTATGGAGGCCTGTGAAGAGGTCCGCAAGTCGGACGGCTTCAGAATCTTCCTTCAACTCGTCCTGGCCACTGGCAACTTTATGGGCGGAGCCACGAAGAACTACTCGAGTGCCTACGCGTTTGACATGAAAATGTTGACGAGACTTGTTGATACGAAGGATGTTGATAACAGGCACACACTCTTGCAGCATTTGATTGAGGAGATGAGACGGGTGGATGGGAAAAGAGCGAGGTAAGGGGAATTGATATGATTAGGCTTATCACTGATAAGGAAGCTAGGAGGATAGATTGGGACTGATAGGGAAGTTAGGGAGATAGCTTATCACTGATAAAGGATCTAGGGGGATAACTTTGGAATGATAAGTAAGTCAGGGAGATAGATTATCACTGATAAAGGATCTAGGGGGATAACTTGCCACTGATAAGGGAGCTAGGGAGATAGCTTATCACTGATAAGAAAGTCAGGAGGATAGATTGTCACTGATAAGAAAACTAGGGAGATAGCTCATCACTGATAAGGGAATCAGGGTGGGTCCTATGGGGGTTCTGGGAGTTTAGAGGGTTCTTGGGGGATTCTTGGAGGATTCTGGGGATTTTGGGGAATCGGGAATTTTGAATTTATTGGTATTTCTGGAGATTCTGAGGACCCCCAGGGTGTTGAAGGGGTTCATAGGGGTCCCTAGGATTGATTGGATTTTTTTGGAATTTTTTTTGGATTTTTGATTTTTGAATTTTGAAATTTCTGAGGATTCTGGGATTCTCTTGAGTTTTTCAAAATTTTTGAAATTTCGAAAATTTTTAAAATTGAATTTTTCCATTTTTTTTTTTTGGATTTTGGGATGGATTCTGAAATTCTGAAATTGTGAAGTTCTGAAGATCTGCAATTTTTTAATTTAATTTTTTTTCACATTTTTTGCTTTTAAAAAAATTAGAATCAGTTATAGAAATTTAGAAATTAAAAAAATGAATGCAAAAAAAATCTTGACATTTTCAAATTTCAAGCTGAATTTCAGAAATTTTGATCCTATATTATCGTTGCATCCGAAAGTTGCCGCTCGCATTCGAAATTTCAAATTGGCGCGCACGATATCTCGCAGCGAAAACTACAGTAAGACGAGCATTTTTCAGTGATTTTGGGCTGTGTTTTACTGAATTTTTGTCAGAAAAATCACTGAAAAATGCTCGTCTTACTGTAGTTTTCGCTGCGAGATATCGTGCGCGCCAATTTGAAATTTCGAATGCGAGCGGCAACTTTCGGATGCAACGATAATAGGATTTTTCTAGAATTTTCAGAATTATCAGGATTCTGAAAATTTTGAATTTATCAATTTTTCCAATTTTGGAATTTTTTTTAGGATTCTTGTAATAATTCTGAATTTCAGAATATATTTTTCTCTTTTTTTCAGTTTTTCTTCCATTTTCCCATTTTCCCGATTATTCCCATTTTTTCCCAATTTCCGCCTATTTCCAGATTCGCCCTGACCGACTTCCACCACTGTAGCGAATCAGCCCGTGCCAACTCTGACGAGATCCGAAAAACTGTCCAACTCATCGAGACCAACATTAAAAAACTCGAAAACTGCCTGAAAATCTACAAAACCCAATCGGAACGAGACCGATTCGACGAGAAAATGCGCCCGTTTTTGGAGAAGGCTGTCAAGGTGAATAGACAATTTTTGAAAAAAAAATCATAAAAAATTCCATTTTGATCCTAGTTCCATGGTGAAAATGGCAATCGATAGAGAATTGTCTGCGTATCATTTTATCAGCTGACCGCTCTTCGATATCTCCACTCCTTATCAAGTTATCAGTGAAAATACAATGGTCTTGTGAAATTTCCCAATACTTTTTGAAGGATTTTGGATTTTTAGTGATAAATTGATAAGGAGTGGAGATGGGGAGAAGTTATCAACTGATGAAGTGATAAGCAGGACATTTGCAATTGATTGAATTGAAAAAATTGAAAGTTAGGTTAGAAATGGATTTTTTGGGATTTTTTTTAAATTAAAAATTTGAAAATTGAAAAAAAAATTTTTGATTTTTTTAAAAAAATTTTCTGAATTTTCCTAGATTTTAATTTCCTGTAAAAACGGTGATCCTAACATTTTTGGAATGTTTTTTCTTTAAAAAAATTACGTTTTGAAAAATTTGAAAAAAACAATTTTTTTTAATTTTCTTCTCTGAATTTTCCTAAATTTTGATTTTTTCGTAGAGTTGATAATTCTAGAAGTTTCCAGTTTTTTTGATATTTTTTAATTCAAAAAACAATCCGTTCTGGAACTTTTTTGTGAAAATTAAAAATTTTTTAAATTATTTATTTCCATCATTTTATTTTTTTTAATTTGAAAAAAATTGATTTTCTCCCAACTTACTGTTGATAATCAGTTTTTAAAAAAAAAATTTTTCACCAATTTTTGAAAAAAAAATTTTTTAATTTTTTTGAATTCCAAATTTTCCCGGTTTTTTTTAAAATTTAAAATTTCATTTTTTTCTTCAATTTTCAGTTTCAAATTCCAATTTTTCCCATTTATTTCAGGAGTTCTCAACAGTATCAACAATGTCTCAAAAAATGCGTCACGACTGGGAATCCGTTGTGAAATACTACGCGTTCAACGACAAGAAATACCCGATGGAGGAGTTCTTCGCCGACATCCGCACCTTTTCCGAACAGTACGCCACCGCATGCAAAGAACTCGAAGCGGAAGCGGAAGCGGCCAACGCGGAAGCCAAGCGGAAAGAAGCGGCGGTGGAGACACAGAAGCGGAAGCAACAGGCTCAGAGGGTGCCGTTGGCCGAGATGAACAGACCCACGCCGAGGACACCGGCCGCTATGATAAGGGTTTCGACTGGTACGTTTCTCATTTTGGTCCTAGCTTCAAGGTGAAAATGGCATTCGATAGAGAATGTTCTGCTTATCATTTTATCAGTTGACCATTTTTTGATATCCCTACTCCTTATCAAGTTATCAGTGAAAATTCAAAAGTCTTGTGGAATCTGTGGGAGTTTCCTGGATTTTCAGATTTTTTTTCAAGTTTTAGTGGATCCTGGGGATCCATAGGGGTCCTAGAGGGTACCTGAAAGATTTCTATATTTTCAAAATTAAAAAAAAAAGTTTTAAATTTTAAAAAAAATTTGAATTTTTTTAAGCTTTGTGTTTCTGGAATTTTCAGAATGCTGAAATTTTGAGATTCTGGAGATTCTGGGAATTCTGAAATTCTGAAACCCTAAAAATTTAGAATTTCCCCAAATTCCAGAATTCAGAATGTCGTCTAGGATTCTGGAAAATTAGGAGAATTGAAAAAATTTTCGAATAAAAGTTTTTTAAAAAATTTTTTACGTTTGTCAGAAATTTAGAAAGATTACGGTAACTAGAAAAATGAAAAAATATCTAAATTATAAAAAAAAAATTTTTTTCCAATTTTAGATTTTTTGAAAAAAATTTTTTTTTTCTTTGAGATTTTATTTTCAAATTTCCAATTGATTTTTTATTGGATTTAGCAAAAAAGTCAACAAAAAAGATCAGAATTAGACTTCAAACCTTTGTGGAAAATTTGGATTCACCAATTTTCAATTTTGGTCATTATTTTTCAAAAACTCTAATCAAAATTTTTTGATTTCTTGATTTTCAAGAAGTTTTTTCGTTTTTTGCTCATTTTGTGGGCTAATTTCTATTTTCTAATAGCTCTAGGCCAACTTTTGCTCAATTTTTCCCAAATTCTCTGGATTTTTTTCAGCCGGGTGTTTTGTAGGGTCCCTAGGGCTTCCCGGGGGTCCCTAGGGGTCCCTGGAGGGTTTCTGGATTTTTGGAAAATGTTTTCTAGATTTTTGAAAATTATTTTTTTACTTTTAGTTGCTCTGTAGCTGGAATTCTGAAATTGTGGGATTCTGGAGATTCTTGGAATTTTGAAATTCAAAAAAAATATTTTTTCAGCCGCCGACAAAGCCGGAGTGCTGGACGAGCTGGAACTGGCGACGAAAAGCGATGCGTTCCTTCAGACGATAATGGCGACGAATTCGCGAACTCCACGTGTCGGACAGCCGGCTCGAACACGTGGCACACGGCAAATCGGAGCAGGATTCGATAGACAAAGGTCTCGACACGATCCGATGATGAGCCATCCGATAGGACAATTCAATGCTCAACCGAGAAGAATGGTGTTTGGAGAGCAGCAGACGAACGCGGAAGGCACGCGGAAAGGAAGCGGAAGCAGCGGAACGACCGCATTGGATAGAGCCAGAACTGTTGGAGTGGCACTGCCGGTTGGGGGAAATGAACTGAAGATAAGGGTTAGGAGGAAGGGACAAGCTGCTGTACCCGTTACGGTTGGTGTATTTTTTTTTAATTTATTGAATTGAAAATTGGAAAAATTCGAAATTAAAAAAAAAATAAATTTCTGTATTTTTCTCAATTTTGGCGATTTCCTTGTGATTTTCATCAAAAGTTTAACGAATTTTTGAAATTTTTTTTTTGAATTTTTGGAATGCTCAAATTTTCAAAATTATGAGAGATGGAAAGATTAGAAAAATTGGGGATTGGAATATTTTTGAAAATTCCAAATTTGAAAAAAAAAGTGCTGTACATTTTTTTTTGTTTACCACAATTTTGGTGATTTTTAATTTTCTTCAAAATTTATAAAGCAAGTTTTATTCTCTAATTTGAAAAATTTTTTTTAATTGGAATTTGAACATTTTTTGGAAAAATTCAAAATTTGAAAAATCTGTAATTTTTTCAAAAATAAAAAAAAAACTTTTTTGGATTTTCAGAATATTTTTTCCAAATTTTTTGTAGAATTTGAAAAAATTGAAAAGTTGGAAAATTGAAAGGAACTTTGAAATTTCATTTTTAGAACTTTTGATTTTTTGAAAAATTTTCAGAAATCCGAAAATTTCAAAAAAAAATTTTTGGGAAATTTTATTTTTTTTTGTAATTTTTTGGGAAGCTCAAATTTTCAAAATTATGGAAAAATTCTGAAAAAGAAATTTGGATTTTCAAAATTTTTAAGTTTCCAATTTTTTGAAACATTTTTTAGAAAAAATTTCCTTGCAAAAGTTTGAAAAAAAAATTCAAAAAATTTCTGAAATTTTTTTTTCGAAATTGATAAAATCGAATATCATCAATACCACTGTGAAGCCCTAAAAAATGTTTTAAAAAAAACAAAATTGAATTTTTGAAAAATTTTGAAAATTAAAAAAATCATTTTTCGAATTCCAGAACTTTTTTGTCAATTTTCAATTTCCAATAATCCCTTATCACTTATCCTTATCTTCCAGGACCTTCCCATCAACCCCTCCTCTTCGTCCCAAATCTCACCAACACACAAGGAAAACAACCCTACCGTAACCACGCCCACAACTTCCTCATCAACTCCGATCCCTTCAACCGATGACCTTTTGGCACGTCTCAATGGATTCTAGAAGCTTTTCTCTTTATTTTTCTTTTTTAAATTTTGTCTTTTTCTGTTTCTCTTCGGGTTCTAGTCATCATCATCATGTTCTTCTCTCTTGTCTGTACCTTTTTTCTCTGCGTCTCCTTTCATCTTCTGTGTTATTTTCCATCTCTCTCTCTCTCTGTTTTTTCTATTCCTCTTCCTTATCAGTTTCTTATCAGGGTCGCCTGAATTCCATTTTTGGGGAATTTTTTTGTGTGTTCCCGTCTTTTTGTCCGAATTGTGTAAATGCTTCTTCTCAAACTGATTTGGGGGAGGGACTTGGAAAAATGAGAAAATGTTTGAGAAAAATTGAATTAAGAAATTGAAACTTATTTATATAGAAAAAATGCCGTGCGGCCCTGGAATATGAAAAGAAGAGAGAGAAGAGAGAGGGGACGCTTCACTTGGAGAGCTTGAAGCGGATCAGGCTTATGTAGAGACGGGTCGCTTGCTGGACTCCTTCAGGGCGAGCGATGTCGTGGACGTGCTTCTCCTGTATTCCATCAAAATCCTCTTTTTCATCATATCTCCAATCAGGCGACTCGAACCGAATCGATACGATAGAGTGGTCTCCGCTGAGACGGAGACTCTCCGGCAGTGTGATCATGACCTGAAGGTCTCCCTTCAGGTTTCTCGTGATGTCGAAGGTTCTGAAAATTGTTTTTTCAAAAAGGAAGGGAACTTGACTTTGCTGACCTTTTTTGGCAGAATTGGAAAAATTTTGAAAAAAAAAAACATTTTTTTTGAAAATTACAATTTTTCAGATTTCCGCTTCTTTATTTTTTTTTTGAATTTCCAATTTTTCAAACATACTTCTAGTCTCATTTTCGTCATGAAAATAAATTTTTAAAACCGGAAAAAAATTTTTTTTCAGAAAAATTGAATTTTCTAATTCTTGAAATAGTTCGTATTCTTTGACCAATTTTTTTCTGTAGTCGGGAATTTTCCAAAAAAATCCAGATTTTTTAATAATTTTTTGAAATCCAAATTTCCTAGTGAGCCACGTACATGCGGTGATGGCCGAAGCCTTTTTTCTTGATGTCAACGTAAAATCCCTCCGCCACGGCAGTGCCGACGAGAAGAGTGAGCAGGTGGGTGTTGTCGTTGACAACTTTCTCGACCTTCTTTCCGGATGGGATCTGGTTCGAGGGAAGCTGATAGACCCACTGGGGCCATGGAACTTGTTGGCCAGGCTTGCGGATTGGCGTGGGAATCGGAGTATAGAGATCAAGGGAGTTGAACTGCATGATCGGTTCCTGGGAATAAATAAAATGATAAAGTATGATTAGGGTCACCGAAGGGGTCACCGAAGGGGTCACGGAATCTGAAATTCTGAAAAAAACAAGAAAATCGAGGAAAAAAACACTAAAAATCGATTGTTTGTGATACACACCTTTTGATCTACAATTTTCACAAAATCTGCGTCTCTTATCAGTTTATCAGTTTTTTCAGTTTTTTCTCAAAAATTGCCAATTTTCTGTTTTTCTGCAAAATCTGAAAAAAATTTTATTTTTTGCAAACAATTTATTTTCAATATAAAATATACATAATCATAACAATCTCCCCCAGATCACATAACTATGAGTCCTCCACGAATTATATTCAGTTTCCAATCGATATTCCACATCGGCAAGTTCAAAATCCCGCATTGAATCACTTCTTGCATAAACAGCTTCATTCGTGTCTTTCATCACTTCTTCCCAATTTTTAGTTGGCATTTTCACAGGGAAATTCGCTGTTATCTTGTTCAAATGAGCCTTCATCTGATCCCAATGATCTGGTCCCAAGCGTTTTTCGCCTAAAAAATTAAATTTTAAAAAAAGTACAACATGTGAGCTCAATCGGTCTCAAAACTTCATCTCGCAAACGAAATTTCGAAATTGGCGAAAAAAGGATATCTCGTAGCGAGTAAGATTACTGTAGTTTTCGCTGCGAGATATCCTAAGCGCCAATTTTAAAATTTTGAATGCAAACTGCAATTTTTAGATTCAACTCATGGATCTGGGCGGATTTTTCCTGTTTATTTTTAATTTTAATTTTTTTATAAATTTTCCAAAAACTCACCAAGCATCTGCAGTGAAACAGCACTGGCTCTCCTCGAAAAAGCGACTCTTGCAAACTGTTCGGCCCAATATAAATCGAATTCTTCATTTTTTCGATTCGCAATTTCGGCTATTATTCCACCTTGGCAAAACTGAATTCCTATTCTTAATTGATCCTTTTCGCAGATTATTTTAAAATAGCAAATGGGTTTATGGGATAGGTATTGATCGACTGCGACGAGCATTGCGTTGGCGTCGCGGCGGAGTTCAAGGAACGTTTTTTCGAGGTCTGGAAATGGATTTATGGGGATTATTGATTTTTGAATTAAAATTGGGTCTTGCCACGAAAATAAGAAAAATTGAAATTTTCAAAAAAAAAATTTCAAATTTTCCAAACTTTCGTGGTAGGACCCATCATATTTTTGTTGCTTTTTCCTATTCGAATACTAAATATTATCTTGACATTTGAGAATTTCGAAATTGGCGCTTAGGATATCTCGCAGCGAAAACTACAGTAGGATTTTTCGTGTTTTCTAACACACATTGATTCAAAAAATTCAAATATTACTGTAGTTTTCGCTGCGAGATATCCTAAGCGCCAATTTCGAAATTTTGAATGTGAACTTTTATAGCAGCAAGTTGCAAGTGCGCTCCATCGAAATTCTAGCGAATCTGTCATTTTACTGTAATAGATGCAAGTGCGCCCTACCGAACAAGCCATCAAAAATTTCCGAATGCGCCCTATAGTACTTTTCGAAGCAATCAGTTGGAAACGCGCTCCACTGAACAGTGATGCAAGTGCGCTCTACCGAACTTTCAGATGTTCGGTATTATTGCCGTCTCCCGACTCGTGGGTCCCGCCACGAAAATGATTTCCGGCTGAAATACGGTTTCTGGACAAGGTTTTGACACCTTTTATGCTGAAAACGGGTAAAATTAGGTGAATTCTACCATTTTCAGCCAAATTCCAGCAGTTTCCACCAATCATTGGGAAAAAACGTCAAAATACACCAAATTTGCATGTTTTAACTCTGAAATTCATGAAAATCAGTGTAAACTGCTGGAATTTGGTTGTAAATGACTGAAATGATGTCATTTCACCTATTTTTATTAGAAAAAGTGATAAAACTTTGCCCAGAATTTTTTTTCAGCCAAAAAACAATTTTCGTGGCGAGACCCATGCCACTAACCTCCAGTCAATCCTTTCATTTTCCGCAAATTCACAATTCCATTTTCTTCAACTTTTTTCGGACGTAATTTTGCAAAAAGTCTTCTTTTAGTCTTCCGAATCTTATACTTGGCCCTTGCGTAAAGAACACGACAATAAAAAATGGAAATTGTAAATGGGAATTCTGTTCTTGGAATTTTGAACTTCGGATCCACGAAATCCCAGAGATTTAGACGTTCTGGAAGGAAAATTTAGATTATTGATTTTTTTAAATTTGAAAAAATTTTAATTTTCAAAAAAAAAATGTTTTTCAATTTTTTTACCTCCAAAAATCAGCGAAAAAATGATGAATCCATAATAATCAGTTATCATCTCTGATTTCATTATCGATTTTATTGATTGAAATTGGAGAGATTTCACTTTTTGATTTTTTTGAGAAAATACATTTTCAGCAATGATTTTTAGTGTTTCATCATCTTGAAAACAAAAATCAATACCACGCTTGATAACTGATTCCATTCTGAAAAGTCGATAATTGGAAAATTTTGGGAAATTGGGTCTCGAAACGAAAGTTATAATTTTTTCAAATTTTTGAATGATGGGTCTCGAAACGAAAAAATCCAATTTCAGTTTTTTTCAAAAATTAATAGAATTAAACTTTTTTTAAAAATGGGTCTCGAAACGAAAATAATTTTTTTTGCGATTTTTGGATTTTTTAAATTTTTGAAAAATCAAAAAAAATGGGTCTCGCAACGAAAGAATCAATTTACAATTTTTTCAAATTTAAAATTTTTTTTTAAAATTTTACAAAATAGGTCTCGAAACGAAAAAATCTAATTTGCAATTTTATAAAAATCAACATAATTTTGAAAAATTGGGTCTCGCCACGAAAATCATTTTCCATTCCGAAAAATCGATAATTGATAAAATTGGGAAATTTTTGGGTCTCACCACGAAAAAATAAAATTCAATTTTTTTCAAAAATCAACATTATTTTTTAAAAAATTGAAAAATGGGTCTCACCACGAAAGAATCAAATTTAAATTTTTTTCAAAAATAAACAACATTTTAAAAAATTGGAAAAATGGGTCTCGCCGCGAAAATCATTTTTGATGGGATTTTCAAATTTTTCAAGTTTTGCAAAGTTGGAAAAAATAGGTCTCGTCACGAAAAAATCGAATTCCTATTTTTTCAAAAATTAGCAAAATTTCAAAAATTGGTCTCGCAGCGAAAATCAGTTTTAATGGGATTTTTGAATTTTAAAAATTTTACAAAGTTGGGAAAAATGAGTCTCGGAACGAAAATATCAAATTCCAATTTTTTGAAAAATCAACGAAATTTGAAAAATTGGCAAAATGGGTCTCGCCACGAAAAAATGAAATTCCAATTATTCAAAAATCGACAAATTTTTAAAAAAATTAGAAAAATGGGTCTCGCAGCGAAAATCATTTTTAATGGGATTTTTGAATTTAAAAAATTTTTTAAAGTTGGGTCTCGACACGAAAGTGTATTTTCCTAATTTTCCATTTCTTTTTTCTTATTTTTAACGAAAATTATAACTTGTTCAAATTTTGGACTGATGGGTCTCGCCACGAAAAAATCAAATTCCAATTTTTTAAAAATCAAGAAAATTTAAAAAATTTTACAAAATGGGTCTCACCACGAAAATATATTTTTTTTTAATTTTTCAAAAATTGGAAAAATGGGTCTCGGAACGAAAACAATTTTTCCCTGCGATTTTTGAATTTTTCAAATTTTTGCGAATTCAAAAAAAAGGGGTCTCGCCACGAAAAGTGTATTTTCCTGATTTTCCGTTATTTTTTTTGAATTTAAAAATGAAAAAAGGAAATTCTCAATTTTTGTCATTTTCCCATGAAATTTGCCCATTTTTTTTCAATTTTTTCCAAAAATCAGTGAATTCGATAAAAATTTGGATTTTTCGCTTTTTTCACAGTGAAAATGAGAAAAATACAGCGAAAAACAGTGAAAAATGCCAAACTCGGCAAGAAAAAAATCGATTTCGTTGCGGGACCCACTGGAGACACAGGTGGGGGACCATCTGGTCGAGAACAGATGGGTCATTGACAAAAAATTTTTTTTTAAATTCTAAAAATAAAAAAATTGAAAACAAGGTGAAAAATCATGCGCGTTGCGGTCTGAAAAAAAAAGTTAAAATTTGAAAAAAAAATTAGAAAAAAATCAATAATTAATTTTATATTCACATAAAAAGGAAGAGGAGCACACCCGTTGGCTCACAGTAAAGAAATCAGGAAAGTGGGCGGGATTATAGTGATAAAAGATAAGGATTTTTCAGGGGTGATAAGGTATTGATTGATTGATAAGGGATTTAGGCGAATAGCACACGGATAGTGATGGCACGGGAGAGCACCTCATCGGATACCAGAATCTCATCGCCGTCCGAGACCAGATCTGCAAAAAAATGAGGAGTTTTAGGGAAATTTTTGGATTTTTGGGTCTTGAAGCGAAAATATGGAGAAAGGGAAGTGACCTAGATTAGCTACAGTATGTCTTGAAAAAGAAGGGAAATTTGGGAAAAATTTAGGTCTCAAAGCGAAAATTTTTGGGAAAAAGGGCGTGGCCTAATTTAGTTTCAAAACTTTCAATAATCCTAGGAAAATGCTTAGAAAACGTGAAAAAATGGGAAATTTAGGTCTTGAAGCGAAAAAATGGAAAAAAGGGGCGTGGCCTGATTCAGCTTCAATGACTTTAGAAAAATTGGAAACAATTGGGTCTCAAAGCGAATATTTTTCAAGGAGGGGCTTTTCCTGAAAAGCTACGGTAATTCTAGAAAAAATCAGAAAAAATTGGGAAAATGGTGAATTGTGAAAAATCGGGAAAAACTGGGTCTCGAAGCGAAAATTGGAAAAGGGGCGTGGTCTAATTTAGTTTCAATAATTCTGGAAAAATGGATGGAAAAAGGGAAAAATGTGGGAAATGGGGAAAATTAGGTCTTGAAGCGAAAAATGTAAAAAAAGGGCGTGGTCTAATTCAGCTTCAATGATTTTAGAAAAATTGGGTCTTGAAGCGAACATTTTTCAAAAACGGGCGTGCCCTGGATTAGCTACAGTAATTCTAGAAAAATACTTGGAAAAAGGGGAAAAAATGGGAAAAATCGGTAAATTTAGATGAGTTTGGTTCTCGAAGCGAAAAAGGGGCGTGGCCTAAAGTTACAGTAATCCCCGGAAATGCTTACCTTTCATAGCGCACTGAAGGTTCTTCTTGCTCTCATCTTCGAGTTGTGGGAGTAGGATGCTGATGCAGTACAGCTTGCGGTCTGCCGTTTCCAGAGTCGGGTTTTTGAGGTGACTGGAAATTGAGTGATTAGGAGGTGATAAAGATTTCATCAAATTTCCAAAGAAGAAACTCACTATCTCTCGGTCAATCGATCGATAAACGCTTCGAGTGTCGATTCCGGCGAAACTTCGATCGGAAGACGTCCTCCGCTGCACACGTGGCAGTTCTTCTGAAAAAAATCAATAAATCAATAAAATTTCAAATTTGAACCAAAAACTGGTCCACTCACATCCTTCTCCATTGACACAACACAAGTGAACGCTCCGTGGATTTGCGTAAAGTTCAAGTAGTTATCGATTGGTTTTGCGATGCTGAAATTTTGAATTTTTGAAATTTCGAATTGATCGTGCTGATGCCAAAAATCTGAATATTTGGAAGTGCGCTCTGTTGAGAAAATTAGAAAAATTTCGAAATTTTAACAAAAAATTTTTTTTTGTTTTTTTTTCTCAATATTTTCAAAATTTATTTTTAAAATTAAAATTTTGGAATTGCAAATTGTTGAAATACGCTCTAATGCTAAAAATCATGGAAATTTAAAAAAAATCAAGTGCGCTCAATGTGCGCTCCGTTGAGAAAATTAGAAAAATTGCAAATTTTCAGAAAAAAAGTTTTCACAAAAATTTAAATTTTTTTTTTCAAACCTTACAGTTTTTTTAAAAAGTGTAACCGCGCTCTAATGCTAAAAAATCAAGAAAAATTGGAATTTGAAAAATGCAAATGCGCTCTAATGCTAAAAATGCTAAAAATGCTAAAAACTCTCAAAAAACCCACTTTGTCGCCAATTTCAGTGCTTCCAGAGCACACGAAGCGGCAATGACAGCGTTTGTGGATGCGACGGCCGGAATGATTCGTTTGAGGACTCCAGAAGTGAGTCGACGGTCGACACCACGGATATTGTACTTGTCGGCACGAAGGACCGCCCGATTCAACACCCACTCGACGTGTTCCGGATCATCGGCGTCCAGGGCGGATCCTGGAAGAAAGGGGGAAAAGTGAAGACAAGGGAATTCCAAATTTCAAACATTTAGAAAAAATCAGAAAAATTGAGAACATGGCAAAAGTTTGAGAAAAAATGTAATTTGTTATTATCTTTGCATCTGAAAGTTGCCGCTCGCATTCAAAATTTCAAATTGGCGCGCACGATATCTCGCTGCGAAAACTACAGTAAGACGTGTATTTTTCAGTGTTTTCTGGCTAATTTTGAGTTTTTCCGACTGTTTTCGAATGCATTATTGCATTTTTCGCATTTTCTGACAAAAATTCAGTAAAACACAGTCCAGAATCACTGAAAAATGCTCGTCTTACTGTAGTTTTCGCTGCGAGATATCGTGCGCGCCAATTTCAAATTTTGAATGCGAGCGGCAACTTTCGGATGCAACGATAATATCGAATTTTTCAAATTTAGTGGGATTTTCATAAAATCTGTCAATTTTTTTGATAAAAAATACAAAATTCAGAATGGCAAACAGGTTTTTTAAAAATTGATTTTGATCCATTTTGACAAAGATCAACAAAAAAAAATCAAATTTCCAGTAAGTGAAGATTCACGGGGAATACTGATAAGAAGATAAGCGTTTTGGTCTTTTTTACGTGCCCATTTCAATTTCCCAATTTGCGTTTCAGAATCTTTAAAATCTCCAGAATCCCCAAAAAATCGCGGCGGAAAAGCAGAATTCAGAATTCAGAATTCAGAACTCAGAATCTAAAATCAGAAGCAGAAGTCGTCCGAAGCCCGAAAAGCCCAGAAGCCATCTGAATTCTGAAGCCGGAAGCTGAAGTTTAGACCTGGAGCCTAGAAGAGAGTGATCTCAAACGGGATCCAGGACAAGAACTCTGATTCCACGGCTCCAGAGAGCAAATTTGATTGCTTCAATCTTTTGAAGGAACCCGCGGTGAGCCAAGACTTCCAGAAGACGACAGAGCTTCACGACAGCCCAACGGCTCCAATGATCACGACGGAATCCCATGGCCAATCGAAAATGCCAAGCTGGGACCCTGGAACACAGGGATCTGACGGAGGAGCCGGATTGAACAGGATCAGGATCAACCAGGACAAGATGAAGCATGGAGAAGCTTCCAGGAGCTCCACAAGCTCCAGAAGCCTGGGGAGCACAGGGATTTGACAGCCGGACCAACGGAATCTAGCCAGTGAGGAGGAGTCAGACCATCCATGAGCTCCAGGAGCACAGAAGCTTCAAGATCTTCAGGAGCTTCAGAAGCCCGGGGAGCACAAGGCCAAATGCTGAAGCTGCTGGCCAAGATGACAAAGCTGGAACTCCCGGAGCACATCCCTCCGATTGCTCCAAAGCCCAAGTAGACACTGATGCACTCATCCAATGGTCTAGGGCTGCGTCCTGAAGGATCATCGGATCCTCCGGTTGTTGGGATCCTTGGGATCCAGCATCACACAAGAGCCTGCGGCTCTATGACTCGGAGCCATGGCCTGGATGGCCTGGAGCACATCCTCACAGCTCCAAAGGGAGCCCAGAGCTCCACTGATGGCTCCGGGTATCCTTGGTCCATCGGGGAGCCAGGAGAGCCTGCTCCACTGGATCCTGGAGCAAATCCGAGCCCCTGGAGCGCCACCAATGGCTCCGGGGTGTCCATGGCCCATCGATGGGTTCATCCTCGAGAGCTAGCGGCCTCCTGGCACCGTGCCAAGCGTAGAGCACCGAGAGAGCTCATCCTCCCGGGCTGTCCTGGGCTCTTCCTATCCGCCCGATCGTTCATTGACGGAACCGCCCCTCCTTTTATAGTGATCCTTATCAAGATCGCCCTAGATCTAGTGCCCTAGATGAGTCAAAGGGGTGATAAGAAAATGGGAACGTGAAAAATCACGTGAAAACGGGGGTTTTGTGGATTTTGGTCAATTTTGGCCAGATTTTATGGGATCTTCAGGGATTTCGCAAGATTTTGAAGACTCTCAGACAATTTGTAGGCAGGATTTGCCATTTTTGGTGAACTTCAATCAATTCCGATGAGAATGACGCTATTTTTGGTCAATTTTGGCGGCTTTGAATGAATTTTTGGATTTTTCTAGTTTTTTTGCAATTTTCATGCCAATTCTGGTCAATATCAGCCAAAATAAAAATTTTTGATTTTTAAATTGTTGGATTTTTTCAAGAGATTTTCTCATATTATTTGTTGTTAAATTGGTCCTGATTTGGTGGAATTTGGCCAATTTTTGAAAAAAAATTCCAGCCAAATTTGGTCAAATCATTGTTTTTTATTTTTCGATATTTTTTAGATTTTTAAAATTATTATTTTCAGCCAATTTCGGTCAGTTTCGACCAATTTCGGCCAATTTTGATTTGAAAATAAATTTTTGAAAAATTGCAGAATTTTTTATGGTTCTAACTTGACTAATTTTAGCATAATAGTTTTCAGATTAAAAAAAAAATTTTCAGACAATTTTAGTCAATTACAGCCGGTTTCTGGTCATTTTCAGCCAATTTTGAAATAAAAATTGAAAAAAATGTTTTTTTTTGCTGAATTTTTATGCCAAGTCCGGCCAAATTGGGCCAATTTGAGCATAATTTTTGTTTTATATTTTGGGGATTTTTTTCAGATTTTCAAAATTACTTTTACAGCCAATTTTGGTCAATTTGAACAAATTTTGAATTAGAAATTGAGAAAAAAATTCCAATATTTTTGGGGAATTTTTGATATCAATTTCGGTCAATTTCGGTCAAATTTTACCAAGTTTCATGAATTCTTCAAGATTCTTTCAAAAAAAAAAATCACAAACCTTCAAAAGGCTTTTCCTCTGGCCAAACGACGACTTTGATGTACTCGATGCAGTGCTCGGGGAGCCGTGGCGTGTGGGCAATGGTACAGAGTGGGAAGTTGACTTGTGGCGGGTACAAGTCGATGGTACAGTCGATGCACGCCGACATTTTCGGGTAGATCACACGGGCATTGCCTGGAAAGGGATTTTCGTGGTGGGATCCAAATTAAAAATTTTTTTCTCTTTTTTTTCTCAAAATTTTCAAAAAATAGTACCTTTGAATCCCTCGGTTCCTCCGTCGATCATCGGAATCAGCGTGTTGAAGTCGGGCGATCCGTCGGCGAGCTCTTCGACCAAGTTGCACTGGAAATTTGTGATCATCGATTTTTTTAATTGAAAAGGGAAAATTTGTAGGTCACCAAATTGTAAAATTCTCAAAAAATTCCCAAAAATACTATGAATTGTCTTGATAATTTCGAAATTTTTTTGAGGTCAGATGACGAATCACATTTTCAAAATTTGTTCAAAAATTTAGAAAAAAATCAAGAATGCGTGGAAAAATAAGTGAAGAAATATATAAATAAATAAGTGAAGAAATATATAGAAATATATAAAAAATACTGAAGCTTAGAAATCAAATTTTTCCACGCATTTTGACTATTTTCAAATAATTTTTGACAATTTGATTCGTCACAATTAGGGCAAATGTGGCTATCCGACTTCAAAAAAATTTGAGAATAATCAGAACGATTCATAGGACTTTTTGGGAATTCTTTCGTTGTTTGAAAATAAAACTAACGAGCATTCCATTAATCCATCTTCTCGCCGGAATACTGTCCAATCCACAAATGACGATAGCGAATTGACGGTAGAAATCGGGGCTCTTGTCCTCGATTCGGCAGTTGTGACTGGAAGAGAATATTGATTTTTTGAAATCAAAATTTAAAAATCATTTGAGAAAAGTGGTTTTTTTCGGATTTTTGAAAAAAAAATTAAAAGTAAATTTTTAGAAATTTTCAGATTTTCACAGGAAATTTTTTTTTTGAAATTAAAAAAAAATTTTAAATTGCAAATATCTGAATTTTTATGATTTTTTGAAGAGATTTTTAGCTAGAAAAATACAAAAATTCAAAAATTTCCAAAATGTTTTTTTTGCAATTTCAGAACGTTTTTTTGAATTTCTAGGATTTTTATATGGTTTTCTGGAGTTTTTCAGCAGAACATTTTTTTTTTTAATTTCAGAATTCTTACAGGATTTTTCACAATTAAAAAATCTGGAAAAATTTTTTAAAATAATTTTTTAAAGGCTATTTTTATTGATTTTTTTGATGAAAAATTGAATTTTCCTGAGTTTTCTGCAGATTGTTTTTTGAAAATTGCCAATTTTCAAATTTCTAAAAAACCCACGGTGTGACTTGACATCCGACGACTCGTTGTTGCACAAATGCGGCCGCAACCTCCGCTTTCGACTTTCCGACGTCGGATTCTCTGAAAAAACCCGATTTTTCGAAGAAAATTTGAAAAAAAACGGAGAATTACCTGAAGAGAAACTGGCGATTGAGGTTGGAGATGTCGATGGTGTCCATGTCGATGACGTCGATCGTCCGGAATCCGCTTAGAGCCTGGAAAATGAAGGGAAATTTGGATTTTTAGGGTTTTTGGTGAATTTTGATATTTTTTAGAATTAAAAAATAATTGGAATAAATTTGAATGATTTTTTTTGGAAATTTTCCAAAATTTACTTTCTTCGAATTTTCACTTATTTTAATTTTCAATTTTTTAAAAATTCAATTTTTTTTCCAATAATTTTTTTATTTTCAAATATTCTTCATTATCAGAAAAAAAAATTAAATTGATTTAAAAATTGAATTTTTTGAAAAATCTGAATTTTGAAACTGAAAAACATTTTTTTTTAATTTTTGACAGATTTTTGTAAATTTTATTCAAAAAATTTTTTGTGAATTTTCAGATTTTTATTGATTAAAAAAAAAATTTGTGGTAATTTTCAAATATTGAAAAAAAAAATTTTTTTCTGAGAAATTTCAAAAACAATTTTTGTGAATTTTTGACAAATCGAATTTTTTTATTTTCTGATTTTTGAAGTCTTTTAGAATAAGTTTTACTTTTTAAAAAATTTTAAAAAAAACAATTCCAATCTGAATATTTGGAAAATTCTAATTTTTTTTTACTTTTTTCCAAAATAATTTTTTTTCTATTTTTTTTTGAAATCTCACCAAATTTTTGAGCAACTCGCATCCCAGACCGCCAGCTCCAATAACCAATATCTTGGTTTTTTGAAGACTTTCAAAATTGTGGGGTCCAGGGGTGAACCAGGGGACCGTGAAGTGCGATTCTCGGTCTGTGAGCCGTCGAATGCTCCTCCATCGCTCCGAGGCCAGTGGATCGACGCTGACCATGACTGATCTGGAAAAAATCAATAATTCGAGGGGAAAAACGGGAAAATTGATGAAAAATCGGCCAAAATGGGTGAAAATTGGTGAAAATAGCTATAAATTTGATAAAACTGCATTTCAGTGATAACATTTGAAGGAAAACAAGAAAAAATGAGCAAAAATAAACAAGATTGGCTGAAAAATAATGAAAATCTTTGAAAAACAGTTTTTTCAGCGAAAATCGAGGAAAAATCAAGCCGAAACTGGGGAAATTAAGCGAAAACTAATAGAATTCGATGAGAAAAATATTCAGAACACAAAAATCAATAAAAAACTGAAAAAACCGGTGAGAAACGCGAAAAATCCGCAAAAAATGGTTGGAATTTGTTGAAATAAATTGGTGTCGATTTACGATAAACAAGGCGCCGGGGCGGAATTTCGGAGTGTCGTTCGGCTTTGTTTCTCTGTGTCTCTTACTGTTTGCGTGTTGAGCAGGGATTTCTAGCTGGGTAATTGGAGGGAAATTGAAAAATAATCAGCCAGATCAGTGCGATGGAGCACGTTTGCATTGGAAATTGTAGATTTGGAGGAAAAATTGAATAAATCAAGAAAAAATGTAAGGAAAAGTGGGAATTTGAAGGAAAAGAGAAGATTTTCGAAGGGAAAGAGAATGAACTTTTTTTTTCTCATATCTAATCAGTAACTGATATGAACGAAGTCGGGAAAAAAACAGTTTTTTGTTTTAATCAGTTGTAATCAGTGTTCTAATCAGTTAATCAGTAGATCTTTCGTGAGATAAGGGTCCTTATAAAAGGGGGAGAGTTTTGAGGAGGAATCAGTCTATTCTCTTCTCTCGTCGACCACCATCCGACCATCAATGGCCTTTCTCTACCGCACCCGCAGCCGGGCCAAGCAATCTGGATTGGAAAGATTGAGACTGTGGAGTCTGCCCGCTGACACTGAACATCGTCTCCAAGCCACTCACCTTCCGACAGCTCGTATCACCAACATTGATCGCTTCCAAAACGTCGAGGCTCCACCAGGATTCGAGATTCTTGGATGCACTGATCCGACGACGTTCTCTCACGTGTTCGTGCTCAACGGATCGATGAACACCGAGTTCGTGTTGACCGCCGGGGGGCTCTCAGTGTAAGCGCATCCCAGAATCTCATCAGTATTTTTCGGTTTTCCAGTCTGGGTAACTGTCGTTCGAATGGTGATCACCACGTTGTCTGCGAATTGAAACTGGACGCGTCGTTGGTCACAAGCACACATACGTTCAAAGCTGTTGGATCTGTTGGCGTCGTCGGCTGCCAAAACGACAATCCGTTCGAGTTCTCCTGCTCTGGCCCCTTCAGTGCATCGGTAAAATGCAACCCTTGTGGGGACCCTAGTCTCCTGCTGGTTGTTATCAAGCTCATCGAATTGAAGAAATCGAAAACCATCAAGATCGACAAAGTGGGAATCAGCAAAGATGACTACAAGGACAAGAGTGACGAGGATGGCAATGACTTCCTTGAAGAACACGCTTTGTACAATATTGAAGGCTGATTTGAATAAATTATTTATTCGGAATGTGTGATTATTTGGGTTCAAGCTCCTATATAACGTGTTCTCTGTAAGCCTCGAGCATGGTCATAGTGGGTCGTGCCTTAAGGGTTTATAGGTTAGCTAGAGCTTAGATAATTTATGGGTGGGTAGTTGGGGACTACAGTAGGCCATTTGCACAATATTGGGTCCGAGCTCTTCGTCTCCGGGTTACTGTAGCTGCTCGCGGAGCCTCAAGTTCACTTTTTCAATATTGAGAATAAATTATGTCGTGTTGGGGGTCCATAAAATAGTGTTTTCACGAATTTTCAGATTTTTTCAAAGTTTTTCCGCCAAGCTAAAATTCAAAAAGTGAAAATTTGAGCTATTTTCAGCTTTTATGAAAATTTTTCGGAGGCAAAATGGAATTTCTCATGTTGCTTTTGGAATTTTTTCAAAAAATTTTTTTTGACCCATTTTTCGAACGTACACCCTATACATGATGCCATTTTTGAAAAAGATGAAAAATCATTCAAAAAATTCTAAAAAATCGAAATATTTTTTTTGAGTCTGGGAATTAAATTTAATAAATGGGTATGTGTCCCAGGTACAAAATAAAAATACAAACACATGTTGGTCCAGTTGTGACTTTTCCCAAAAAAAATTAATATGTGATCACCAATTTTTTCAACTTTCACCTCAATTTTTCGGCAGGTAGAACTTTTTCAAGTATTGTTTTCAAAAACCAATTCGACGTATTTTGGGGCGTAGATCACGAAAAAAATAACCATTTCAAAAAGTTCAGTTCAACATTTTTCACTACGGTCAAAAATAGGTCGGCTCCAGTTCTAAAAAATCACAAATCGTCAAAAATCTTTAAATATATAGAGTTTATTTTTTGAGATTCTTTGATATGTGATGTACCTATGGTCGTGTAACTCAAAAATAAAGAGATCTCGTGTATGTCCAGTACTAAAGTTTTCAGGAGGGCAAAAAAACTGAAAATTTTCGACTTTTTTGCACTATGACTATTTTTTAGAATTTTTTTCAGAACTTTTCGTTATGGTTTTTGGAATCTACGGGTAAAAAAAACCCCGGGAAATAAATTTCAGATTTATTGGACAACTTTTCTCTCTTTTCCACTCATTTTCCTCATTTTCATCGGTTTTTCAACCGATTTTTGAATTTTCTACATCCAAAAAAGCACGACAAGGGTATTTTTGTGTAAAAATAGCGAAAATCGGTTGAAAAATCGATGAAAATAAAGAAAATGAGTGAAAAAGACGAAATTAATTAATGCGCAACTACCGTACCCCACTTTAAAGGCGCAGCACGTTTTGCTTTCGCTCGTTGTGAGAGTTGGAACTCCGTAAATCTACCCGATGAACTTTTGAGTTACAACGATGATATTTGAAAAATAGTCAGATTTTGATCGAATTTGAAAAAATTAAACATTTTTATACGAAGTTAGAAAAAAACTTTGAGCTTTATTACGAAACGAATACATTTTTTAAAACAATTCACCCCAACAATAGTACAGTTCAGATCGGGATGGCTCATAGTTGGTAGCGATCCGAAAAGTAGCGTGAAGTGTAGTGCGATTCATGACACAACTGTTTCTGTATGAAATGTACACCTTCTTTCTTTGAATAGCTCTTTCCCATCCCTCTCGGGGAACTACTCGAGGAAGCCGATCGATCGCACCGTACACTTTCTCACTCATGAATTGAGTCTGGTGATACCCTTCCCCTGAAAAAAAGTTCGATTTTTGATAATTCGAGCCACGAAAATATCCCAGCAGTTTCAAAAGTTTTTATTCTTTTCGACCTGGTGGGTCTCGCCACGAAAATGGGGGCAATGTCTTCTGGATAAGATTTTGACACTTTTTCTGATGAAAATGAGCGAATTCAATCATTTATAGCCAAATTCTAGCAGTTTTCACCAATTTTCAGTGCAAAAACATGCATTTTTGGGGTATTTTGGCGGTTTTTGCTAAAAAACACCTATTTTGCTGAAATTTGGCTGAAAATGATTGAAATCTCCCCATTTTACTCGTTTTCATCGGAAAAAGTGTCAAAATCTTGTTCCTTTCAGCCAGATACCATTTTCGTGGCGAGACCCATCAGAAATTGTTTCAATTTAAAAAATCCCAAACCTTTCATCTGCAAAGAAACAGACTTGATTCTTTTCGAAAATGCCATCCTCGTGAATTTTTCCGCCAAATCGAAGTTGTATTCTTCGGAATCGGAAGTCTTGAATTCGGCAATCGGACCTTCGAAAGACATGCCAAGAGTGATTTTCAATGCATGTTTCTCAACAGTTATCTCAATTATCATGTCTTTTGGATGATTCTGCTCAATTACTGCGAACATGAATTCGGGATCGGTTCGCAGTTTTCGCATGATTTTTTTGAAGTCTGGAAAGAAAATTTAGTTTTTGAAAAATTTGAATTTAAAAAAACATTTTAATAAAAATTGGTATTTAAAAAAATTCTAGCTTCTTACAAAAAAAATGTCTTCCAAATTTCAAAATTTCACTTATGGCGTCATTTTTGCCACAAAAACTATGAAAATTTGATTTTTCAAAAATGGGTCTCGCCACGAAAATGATTTCTAGCTGAAATACGGCTTCTGGACAAGGTTTTGACACTGAATTCCTGCATTTACAGCCGAATTTCAGCAGTTTCCACCAACAATTGGGGAAAACCAGGTTTTTTTTCTGGAAAACGCCAAAAAATAACCAAAAATGCATGTTTTTGCACTAAAAATCGGTGAAAACTGTTGGAATTTGGCTGGAAATGACTGAAAACGTGTCTTTTTAGCCGTTTTCTCGAGAAAAGGCGAAAAATCTTGTTCAAAAGATATAGCAATCATTTTCGTGGCGAGACCCACCAGGTCGAAAAAATTCGAAAATTTTCAAAAAAAAATTTTCCAAATTTTTGAAAATAAACTCACTTCCTTTCAATCCCTTAAATTTCCGAAGACTTGTTTTTCCAGGAATTGGTGGAGGTTTGGGTCCCGCCACGATGCTGGATATTTTGTAGCGAAGGCGGTCTATGGTCCTTTCAATGTAATATTTACCATCAGCGTACATTCTTCGGCAACCCGTCCATGAAAAACCATATGGTGGATAGTATTCTTTATGTTTTGGGTCAGCAAAGTCCCAGATGTAGATTGGTTCTGAAAATTTAGAGAAAAAATCAATAACCTGATGGGTCTCGCCACGAAAATGGGTTTTGGCTGAAGTACGGCTTCTGGGCCAGTTTTTGACACTTTTTATGATGGAAATGGGTGAATTCCATCATTTCCAGCCAATTTTTAGTGAAAATGAGGTGTTTTTGGTAAAAACCGGCAAAACACCCAAAATGCATGTTTTTGTACTGAAAATTGGTGGAAACTGTTGAAATTTGGCTGGAAATGATTGAATTCACGTCATCTTACCTATTTTCATTTAAAAAAAGTGTCAAAACCTTGTAAGCCCTAAACCGTTGTCGTGGCGAGACCCACTAGTCGGGGGACGACAATAATGTGTACATATTTTTCAAAAAAAAAAACTATTTACCTCTAAAAATAACGGAAAAGTACAAAAATCCATAAATATCATTTTTCATCGTCAATCTCATTACTGCTTTTATCGATTGATATTGCAAAGATTTCTTATCATTTTTTGAGAGAATATCCCATGCGATCGCTCTCATTATTTCATCAGTAAAGCACCAATTGATACCAGTTCTTATCACTGATTCCGAGACTTTGAACATGACGTGGAATTCAAAAATATGTAGAACAGACACAAAAAGCGACCAGTACCATCTCCAATGACCCCGACTTCTCCAACTGTCTGCGTCTCCCTAATTACACACTATTTCGTGACACCAGCTGTCATCGGATGCTCAACAGACACCCCCGTTAGGACCCCCTAAAGCACGAGAAATGCGCCAGCATAAGCTACAGTAACTAACTTGCTCTCACGATATCCCGCAGCGAAAACTACAATAAGATTTTGCATTTTCTGTAATTAGTAACTTCTTCGGAACATTATAAATATTTATTCTTCCCAAATAAAATAACGATCCATACGCATCTTATCAAAATAATGTGTGATCGTAAATTGAGCCTCGAAATGTATATTGTTAACGAAACATTCACTTCTAGTGTAAATTGTATGATTTTTCTTTTTGAACGCTTCCTCCCAACCTTCCAAAGGCTCTGTTCTTGGAAAAGTGTTGATGAATGAGTACAAGTGATCTTCCATCTCATTCCACTGATCCAAATCTCCTGTAACAGGTTTTTTAGAAGACATTTTGAAAATTATAATTTAAAAAAAAAATTTTTTTCAAAATCTGAATTTTCCATTTTGAAAAAAAGGCTTCCAAAATTATTCAGAACAATAAATATTTCAAAAAAAAAATGAAATTGAAAAAAAAAATTTTTTTTTAATTTTTCACGAAAAACATGAATTTTGAACTCAATTTAATTGGAGCAATTATTTCTTTAATTGAAAATAAATTATTTATTACAAAAAATCTTACCTGTTCTTATCAGCGAAATCCAGGGAATCTTCTTGGAAAAAGCCAGGGTTGCAAATTTTTCAGCCCAAAATAAATCGTATTCCATGTTTTCTCTATGAGCAATTTTCGCGATTGGAACGTAGTAACATCCAAATTCAATTGTTAAATCTGCCTTATCGATAATGATTCGAATGTCATCACAAGTTGCAGAAAGATTTTGATCAAACGCTGATAATATTATTTCTGGGTCGGTTCTCAGTGTTTGAAATGTTGTGTCAAAGTCTGAAAGTATAAAAAATTAAACTTTTTTTCCAAATTCTTTAAAATTAGGATACGGTTTTTGAGGGCTTTTGAAGAGGTTCTATAAAAATTAATTTTAAAAAAAAATTTTCTGTTGGGTCTCGCCACGAAAATGGTTTTTCGGCTTTTGGACAAGGTTTTGACACTTTTTCTGGAGGAAATGGGTAAGATAACGTCAATTCAATCATTTCCAGCCAAATTTCAGCAGTTTCTCCCGATTTTCAGTGAAAATAAGGTGTTTTTGGTAAAAAGCGACAAAATATATAAAAATGCATGTTTTTGTACTGAAAATTGGTAGAAACTGCTGGAATTTGAGTGGAAATGATAGAAGATATGTCTTTGTACCCGTTTCCATCAGAAAAAGTGTCAAAACCATGTCCAGAGGCCGTATTTCAGTCAGAAACCATTTTCGTGGCGAGACCCATCAGGTGATTTTTTAAAAAATTTCAAAGATTTTTGTGATGGAAATGCTCATTTTTGCAATAAATTTTTGGTGATCGGCCCAATTTTTTTTCGGAATTTTTATAATCATTTTTGTTTCGTGATAAGACCCGTTTTTGAGATTTTCACGGAAAATCAATTTTTTCATAAAATTTTTTTTAATGAAAAAATTAAAAAAAAAATGTTTTTTCAACTATTTTAGACTCATACCTCCAGTCATTCCCTTAAATTTCTTTAAGCTCACAAATCCAGGTATCGGCGGCTCTTTGTCCTTGAACAATTTTTCCAATTTTGAAACCAGATTCCTTTTGACTCGACGTATAGGGCGTTGAATGGCATAACGAATCCGACGAATCGTGTTCCAGGAGAAAGTGTATGGCATTTTTGGGCAATTTTTGAGACGGTTTTTTACATAGCCTTTTTCCATAAAATCCCATAAATAAATGGGTTCTGAACAAAAAAATATTGATTTATTTGACAAAAAAAAACTCAATTAAAATTACCTCTGAAAATCAGTGAAAAAATCAAATTTCCCTTATAATCATGTACCATCTCCGATTTCATAATCGCTTTTATCGATTGATATTGGAGAGATGTCTTATCATTTTTGGAGATGATAATTGAAACAATTGAGTTTATCATTTCATCAGGAAAACACCAATCAATACCTTGTTTGGTAATTGAATCCATGATGGATTCGGCTGGAAAAAAATAAACATACAAATTGATATCTCGCAACGAAAAGAAAACTGCAGTAAGATTTTTAATTTTCAGTCATTGCGAAAACAGCAAAATAGCCGAAAAATACTGGAAAATACAAATCTTACTGTAGTTTTCGCTGCGAGATATCTTGGGCGCCAATTTTGAAATTTTGAATGCTTTTGAGGTGCAACGACAATACCAGAATACGTAAAGCCGGTCTGGTGACCTTTTCTCTAACCGTCTGCGTCTCTCTAATTACACACTATTTCGTGACACCAGCTGTCATTTGAATACATATGCTCAACAGCCACCCAGTTCGGACCCCCTAAAGCACGAGAAAAGCGTCAGCAAAAATTTTTGTTTTTTCTTCAGGATTCTAGACTTACAATTTCAAATTTCCAGTGTTTCGAATTTTTTTTTAAATTTTCTGCATAATTTTTTAGCGATTTTCTAAAAGTTTTAGGCTTGTCGATTATTTTTTTCCAGGTTAATTCCCTATGGAATCAGTTATTCAAAAAGCTATAGATTGGTGTTTTTCGGATGAAATTATGAAAGCGATTGCTTCGGAAATTCTTCTAAAAAAGGAAAAATCAAGTGAAAAAGTGGAATCTTTACAAGTCCAAGCCATAAAATCGATAATGCGATTGGAAATTGAAAATGATGTGGATCAGAAAGTTTTGTTCAATTTGATTTTTAGAGGTACATTAGTTTTGAATCTTTTAAAAATGTGAACAGAATTTTTTTTCAAAAATTAAAAAAAAAATATTTTTTAGAGTTTTCTGAATTGCAAAAATTTTTTTTGCGATTTGGAAAATTTTTTGCAAATTAAAAAAATTGAAAAAAAATTTGAGAAATCGGAACGAATTTGGAAAATAACTTCTAAAGCTTCCCATTTTTTGGTTTTCAAATTTTTTTTTTAATTTTTTGAAAAAAAAATGTTTTCAGTCAAAAAGCATAATTCCTATTGGATTCAAACTTTTTAAAAAATTATAACAATGCTTTTTAATTTTTTTTTCAGAATCTATAAACATTCACGGAATTGTGGACTTTATCTACCCACGTGACAACTTACCAATCTCTCTAATCAGCCGGGAACTCAAATCAGATCCACAAATAGTTTTTTTGATTTTGGAGCAGAATTTGAGAAAGGAAATGTGCAATGAAGTTCATTTAACCGTTGGGAAATCGGATTTGAGAATCGAGCTAAATGTTGATATGTTCTTACAACTTGCTCATCCCGATGGAAAGGAATTCGATTTTTGTTGGGCAGAAAGATTTTTGAAAATGGCGTTTTCGAAGGGGATTTTTATGGTTTCAATGAGAATGGATGGTGAGAAAATGTTTTTGATTTTTCAAGGGTCTCACCACGAAAATGGTTTACGGCTGACCATTTTCATTTTTGCTTACGTGCACTTCAAACTCCCTTGAATATCTCATCAGTGATAAGAGATAGCGAATAGTTGTCAACAGAAAACTTGATCAGCTTGAAATTTCCTACAATTTTGCAGTTGACAGATTTTTGTTATCTTTTATCACTGATAAGATATTACGGAAGGAAGAAGGTTTTACCAATTTTTGATGAGAAAACACACAAAAATTTAATTTTTTTTAGGAGAGCACATTCACAACAAGGAGTATATGAGAAAGTGCATTGAAGACACTTTGAACAATCTGAAAGTGGAACCAGCGGAAGGATGGGAAGAAGCGATCAAAAAAGGAACTCGGCCAATTTACAGAAGATTAGCTGATAATGTTATGGATGATCACATCTATATAACTCATCTAATTTTCGAGGATGAGTACTTTTCTTCAGAAGACTATTATGGATATATTCAATAGTTCGCGGCCAATTTTCATGTTCTACATTATTTATTTAATCTCACTATTATCGTTGACTTCGTCTTTTTCCGCTAAAATTCCTCTTTTTAATCGGTTTTTCAATTGATTTTCGCTCTTTTTTTTACACGAAAAATACACTTTTTGTGTTTTAATTTGTATTTTTCACTGATTTTCGACTGTTTTCGAGTTAATTATCGATTTTTCATGTTTTTAACAAAATTGATTAGAAAAGAGTTCGAAATCGTCGGAAACTGCAAATCTTACTGTAGTTTTCCCTGCGAGATATCGTGCACGCCAATTTTGAAATTTTGAATGCGAGTTCCAGTATTGGAATGCAACGACAATGCAGATTTCGCAGAACTCATTCGTTTTTGTTTCGCAAAACACTTTTCTTTTCAAAAAAAGCAGAACAATTTTTGTTTTTTTTTCCAATTATTCCTTCTCCAAACAGTTTTTTCAATCCAATTAATTTATTCTCAATTTAATTCCCGTACCAATAAATATAATAATAAATAGTGAGAGTGTGTCCGACTTCGATGCCTCCGCTTCGCTCGATGTCCACTGATCTCGTTTCTTGCTCCATACCAGATTTGGAGAATGGAGAAGAGATGTTCGTTGACTCGAAACCGTAGTATCCACGCAGACAAATATGCCCATCAGCGTCTTGATATCCTCCATAAATCTTCACCTCGTAGCACCACTGACCTCGTTTGAAGAGACGCAAAGTCCTGGAAGTAGTATGATTCGATTTTTTGTGAATTTTCTGACTTACCATTTGAAATTTGGACTAATGGGCACGGGCTGCACGATGGTGTAGAACGAGCCCGACTTGAGTTCCAGCTTTCGCAGAAAAGGGCCGTGAGAATGGATCAAGCGGGATCCGTAGACTATCGGAGCAGCCACGGTCATCGGAATGTTCGGAAACTCGGAGATGTCTGCGGCTTCGGTAGGCTCGCCTTTGGAGGGATCTTCGACAGCTTTTGGCGGTGAGAACAGATCTTTCGGGTTCTCGCGGGAAGTCATGGCTGGAAATAATTTTTTTAAAAACATTTTTTCTCATCACAAATTTAAAATTAGAACATTCACGTGAAAATAAAGCCACACAATCGAAATATTGTAATCAATCAATTAGGCACCCCAGAAAATCGTAAAAATAATTTTTCCTATTTCTGTGTACAATTTTTTTCTTGATTGATTTCAAGATCACAAATTCACAAAATTTTCAGCTGAAAAAAATCAATAAAAAATTACTGATCCAGATAAAAAATTAATAGAAAAGTAAAAGGACGGGAATACCCTACAATGAGAAGGTGCGAGGCATGTGAGGATGTATCGATTCCTCATATTCATTGTACGGTATCGATTTTCTTTGTCCTTCTGTAAATGAGCGTGACCAAACAAAATCACCTGGTGGAACAAGTGGATTCTGGAAAAACTCATGAAATTTTTATCAGTTTACTGATTTCGAGCAGCGGCCTGATTGTTGAAAATCCACTGAATGGGATACTGTAGATGTTTGAATTCTGGGATCTGATCTGGAAATAGGGGCGTAATCACTGATAAAGTATCCGAGTGTGCAGCATCAGAGGGTTACTGTAGCCACGCCCCTTTTGTGAAAATTTTATTGTGAAATGTTACCTACAGTACCACTTGTTATTGAGGCAAATTATAATTCAATTTCAGAGAGTTTCTCACACTGTCTACAATAACATGTTGTTCTCCGAGACTGTGCTTTTCTTCATTTGTCATTCACATTTTGTCAGCCATTCACTCTTTTTCTCTAGATTTTTAGGACTTTCTTTTATCCTCCTGTTATATCTTATCAGTGATAAGAGATAGAAAAAAGTTGCCATCAACACATTTGTAAGAAATTTCAAGCTCATCAACTTTGCTGTTGACAACAATTTGCTATCTTTTATCACTGATAAGATACTCATGATTCAAGATACACTTTTCCTGTAGCCGTATTCCCTCGAAAAACCATTTTCGTGGCGAGACCCAAAATGTCATTTCAGCCATGGACTATAACTGTGAAGTGATCATAAAAGCCGCTATTCAAAGATGTTTTTCAAACAAGTTTATGCAAGCGATTGTCAGAGATATTCTCGAAAGAAACCTGTTTCAAGAAGAAAATGAACCAATTTCACTGGAATTCCAATCACTGAAAATGGAGATGGGGAACAGAATGAAAAGTGATTATTACGGATTCCTACTGTATTCTCTCATTTTCGAAGGTAATTTTCAAAATTTTCAAAATGGCGCGCACGATATCTCGAAGCGAAAACATAAAAAATCGATTTTTCACACTTTTCAGTTCCCATCTACCTTCCCGACTTCACCCGTCCAAAAAAGACATTTCTGCAAAAAATCTTCAAAGCATTGATGTATCCGATTCGAATGTTCAGGAAGCGGGACCCTAACCCAGCACCTGGAACTGTTAGCCTAACGAAAATGGGATTGAAAGGAGGTGTGCACTCATTATCATTGATAATAACACTCCCTTATCAGATTTCAAAGCAACCATCGCAAAACTGAAGGAAGATCGCGTTTTCATGTACGAAGTCTTGTCACAGAACGTGTGGTACACGAATACCAATGCTGTTCACTGTATTGTCACAAAAAATGAAATGAGAGTTCATTTGGACACTACTGAGAATGTTCCTTTTGTGGTGATCCCACATGATCACCAAGAATACGATTTGGATTGGGCGGAGGACTTTGCCGCACTTGGTTTGTCGAGGAAAGTCGATTTTGTGAGGATTTTAGTGGAGAGTGAGTTTTGTAGGACTGATAACTCAAAGATAAGAAGAGCTGGTAAATAGTGATCAACTACAAAGTAATAGATCTGATTACACTTATCAATTTTGCAGTTAATCATTTTTCGCTATCTCTGCTCCTTATCACTGAAATCCCGTTTTTTCAGCTGATGGTGAATGCGATATCAATCAGTTCGTTGGGAGACTTTTGCATTCACATGAGTTGTTTGATACAATGGTCGACCGCGGAGTTTGTGACAGAAACATTGTCTTCTTGGCGCGTCGGATGCCGGTTATCAATGGGAACACGTGTCAAATCGCTTTTACAGCTCATCCCAGAAGACATTTCGATAATGAGGGTTTTGAGGATCAGAATGAGTGAAACACTGTTTATCAAAGTTTTTTTAGAATATGTTTTTGTATTTTTGAAAATTTTAAATTTTTGTATCACTAAATATCACTGAATAAAGTATCGAAGAGAGACGACACAGTACCCAGCTTTTCAATTTTCCCTTTGTTATATCTTATCAGTAATAAGAGATAGCAAAAAGTTGTCAACTGAAAATTTGTAGGAAATTTTAAGCTAATCAACTTTGCTGTTGACAACTTTTTGCTATCTCTTATCACTGATAAGATATTCAAGGGAGTTTGAAGTGCCCTTTTTTCTATTGTGCAGTGGCATAGTAATCAGTTTACCATTTTTCCTCCTGTTATATCTAATCAGTGATAAGAGATAACAAAAAGTTGTCAACTGAAAATTTGTAGGAAATTTCAAGCTCATCAACTTTGCTGTTGACAACTATTTCCTATCTCTTATCACTGATAAGGTATCCGAGTGTGCACGAATGGGTTACTGTAGCCACGCCCCTTTTGTGAAATTGTTATTGTGAAATGATACCTACAGTACCTACTTGTTATTGAGACAAATTATAATTCAATTTGAGAGAATTTCTCACACTGTCTACAATAACATGTTGTTCTCCGAGACTGTGCTTTTCTTCATTTGTCATTCACATTTTGTGAGCCATTCACTCTTTTTCTCCAGATTTTTAAAATTCCCCTTTTTCCTCCTGTTATATCTTATCAGTGATAAGAGGTAGGAAAAAGTTGTCAACAGCAAACTTGTTGGAAATTTTAAGCTGATCAACTTTGCTGTTGACAACTTTTTTCTATCTTTCATCACTGATAAGATATTCAAGATTCAAGATAAACCATTTTCGTGGCGAGACCCAACATGCCATTTCAGCTATGCTCTATAACTGTGAACTGGGAGAAGTGATCGAAAAAGACGCAATTCAAAGATGTTTTTCAAACAAGTTTATGCAAGCAATTGTCAGAGATATTCTCGAAAGAAATGTGTTTCAAGAAGAAAATGAACCAATTTCACTGGAATTCCAATCACTGAAAATGGAGATGGGAAACAGAATGAAAAGTGATTATTACGGATTCTTACTGCATTCTCTCATTTTTAAAGGTAAAAAAATGAAAAATAAAAAACAAATATGGTTTTCTTGCAGTTCCCATTTACCTTCCTGACTTTGCTAAACAAAAGTGGTACGAGCCTCTTCTCCAAAATCCTCGAGCCTTTTTCCGCGAGAAGATCCGCAAAATGTTGTCATGGCCGATTCGATTGTTCGAAAAGCGGGACCCTAACCCAGCACCCGGAACTGTCAGCTTGAAGAAAATGGGATTGAAAGGAGGTATGTTAGCGGTCAAATACGGCTCATTTTTCCTATTATGAAAAAATGCACTTCAAACTCTCTTGAATATCTTATCAGTGATAAGAGATAGCAAATAGTTGTCAACAGCAAAGTTGTAGAACTTGGAATTTTCTACAACTTTGCTGTTGACAACTTTTTGCTATCTCTTATCACTGATAAGATATAGTAGTAGGAAAAGTGATGACCATATTACTGTAATCAGCAACAGTAAAAAAGTTCACTTCAAACTCTCTTGAATATCTTATTAGTGATAAGAGATAGCGACTAGATGTCAACAGCAAAGTTGATCAGCTTAAAATTTCCTACAAATTTGCTGTTGACAACTTTTTTCTATCTCTTATCACTGATAAGATATAGCAGGAGGAAAATTGATGACCAGATTACTGTAATCAGCGACGGTAAAAAAGTGCACTTTGCACTCTCCTGAATATCTTATCAGTGATAAAAGATAGCAAAAAGTTGTCAACAGCAAAGTTGATCAGCTTGAAATTTTCTACAATTTTTTAGTTGACAACTTTTTGCTATCTCTTATCACTGATAAGATATTCAGGAGACTTGTCATCTGAAATTTTGAAAATCGAAAAATGAAAATTTTCATTTTTTTTCAAATTTTTTTTCCAATTTTTTTCCAATTTTTTCCACAAACCATGACCGCTAATGTAATGTTTTTTGTTCAGGTTTCCATAAATCCTTTGCAAAAATGAAGAAAAATGTCGATTTTATGTACCATGTCTTGGAACAAAACTTGTCCTACACTTCTGTCAATGCTGTTCATTGCTATGTCGAAAAGGAATATTTGGAAATTTATTTAGACGAGAATTGTGAACCATTTGTGTAAATTCCAAATGAAGATGACGAGGAATACGATTTAGACTGGGCAGCGCAATTCGGAGCAATGGCTTTGGCGAAGAAAATCGATTATTTCGATATTTGCGTTTTTAGTGAGTTTTGTACGACTGATAACTTAAAGATAAGAAGAGATGGTGATAAGTGATCAACTACAAAGTTATAGATCTGATTATGCTCTTCAATTTTGCAGTTGATTATTTTTCGCTATCTCTGCTCCTTATCACTGAAATTTCCTTTTTTTACAGCTGATGGTGAATGCGATATGAATGAGATTTCTGGAAAAGTTTGGGATGCTTGGCTGAGAATTTCTGAACTCGGTCCCAGAAAGAATCATTCAGAAAGAGATATTCTTTATTCAATGGACCGACGACCAGTTATTTTGGGGAATACGTGTTTGATGAGATTTGAAGCATTTCCCAGGGAGGAGCTAAACTTTGAAAACTGAAAATGACTATAATTGTTTTTTTGTCACTTGGTGGGTCTCGCCACGAAAATGATTTTTTTTAAATTGCATTTTTTTTTAATCAGAGTTAAATTTTTTCCATTTTACTAATAAAGTATCCAAGAGAGACGACACAGTAATCAGCTTATCAATTTTCTTCCCGTTATATCTTATCAGTGATAAGAGATGGCAAAAAGTTGTCAACTGTAAATTTGTAGGAAATTTGAAGCTAATCAACTTTGCAGTTGACAGCGACTTGGTATATTTTATCACTGATAAGATATTCAGGAGAGTTTGAAGTGCACGTTTTTACTGTTGTGCGACGACACAGTACCCAGCTTATCAATTTTCCCCTTGTTATATCTTGTCAGTGATAAGAGATAGGAGAAAGTTATCAACTGGAAGTTTGTAGAAAATTTTAAGTTTATCAACTTTGCTGTTGACAACTATTCGCTATCTCTTATCACTGATAAGATATCCGGGTGCTTTTGAAAGTTAGCAATGAGATTGATGACCTTGTGGTTTCTTCCGATTTGCCAGATCAGCCGAGAACCTTATCGATAAGGAGCTTGGCTAAAAATAAGATAAAATTTTGATTTCAATTTCCAATTCTCTTTTCTCTGTGTCTCTCAAATCTTCCCAATATTTCCATCAATGGGTTACTGTAGCCATGCCCCTTTTATGAAAATGTTATTGTAAAATGGTACCTACAGTACCACTTGTTATTGAGACAAATTATAATTCAATTTGAGAAGATTTCTCACACTGTCTACAATAACATGTTGTTCTCCGAGACTGTGCTCTTCTTCATTTGTCACTCACATTTTGTGAGCCATTCACTCTTTTTCACTAGATTTTCGGGAAGCTCCCTTTTCCTCCTGTTATATCTTATCAGTGATAAGAGATAAAAAATAGTTGTTAACTGCGAAATTGTAGGAAATTCCAAGCTGATCAACTTTGCTGTTGACAACTATTCCCTATCTTTTATCACTGATAAGATATCCGAGTTCTTCTGCGACCTTGTAGTTTGTTCTTGCCAAACCATACCAGACAAAAACAAGATTGATAAAGATCTATGTATCTGCCGAAAATGAGAGATAGGTTTCAAATTCTCCGTTTTTTTCTCTGCGTCTCTCAAACCACCACGATCTCTCGAATGACCTAAAATTTACTTGTTTTCGTTTTGCGCCGCCCAAAAATGTTCTCGAAAGTTCCGAACAGTTTGTAACATTTCTTTCTGTTAGAAAACTATTGTTTTAGCTATTTCATCGAAACATGCCATGTTATTATATGGAAAATGAAAGAATAAACGAAGCTTTGGATAAATGTTTCCCAAATGAAGTTATGCAATGGATTGCTAACGAAATTCTCCTCGACGGCCCGGGAAATCTTCAATTTGAATCTTTGAAAGCAGTGATGGGGATCGAGTTGAAAACTGATGTTTATGGATTTTTAGTGCATTCATTGATTTTCCAAGGTGAGCTTTTTTCCAATAGCCATAACTCGTTTGGAAATCAGAAAAAAAAAATAAATTAAAAAAAAAATTTTTTTTGATAAATTTTCAAAAAATCATAAAAAATTTAAATTTGATAAAAAAATTATAGTAAAAAAAGCAATCGATAGCGAATTTTTTCCTCTACAACTTTGCAGTTGATTACTTTTATCCATTTATTTTTCTTATCAAGTTATCAGCAGAAAACCCAGACCAATGTAAAAATAATCAATATTTTGAGTTTTTTTTTCAAAAAATCATAAAAAATTCAAAATTAATCAAAAAAATAAAGTAAAAAAACGAATCGATAGGAAATGTTCTCCTCTACAACCTTTCAGTTGACTATTATTTCTTATCTTTACTCCTTATCAAGTTATCAGTAGAAAACCGGAACCAATGTGAAAAAAAAATCAATATTTTGAATTTTTTTTTCAAAAAATCGTAAAGAATTTCAATGTTTTCAAAAACTTAAAGTAAATAAATGAATCGATAGGAAATTTTCACCTCTACAATTTTGTAGTTTACAACTTTCATTCATCTATTTTCCTTATCAAGTTATCAGTGAAATCCCCGGACCATTGTAAAATAATCAATTTTTTGAATTTTTTTTTGGAATTTTTTTTTCAAAAAATCATAAAAAACTCAAAATTAATCAAAAAATCAAAGTTAAAAAACGAATCGATAAGAAATTTACTACTCTACAACTTTGCACTTGATCACTTTTCCATATCTCCACTCCTTATCACTGAAAATCTAATTTCAACATTTCTAGCTTATTTTTCAAAAATTTTTCAGTTCCCGTCTATCTTCCCGACTTCACCAGACCAAAGAAAAAAATCATGGCTAGAATTCGCAAAAAGTTAACGTATCCAATTCGAATGTTCAAAAAGCGGGACCCTAACCCAGCACCTGGAACTGTTAGCTTGAAGAAAATGGGATTGAAAGGAGGTAACTCAATTTTAAAAAATAGAATTAAAAAAATAATTAAAAAAATGTTTTTTTTTTCAGATTTCAAAGAAACCATAACTCAAATGAAGTTGAATCCCCATTTCATGTATGAAATATTGCATCAGAACTTGTCTTATAAGAGAATAGATGCTGTCGATTGTATTGTTACAAGAAAAACTACAAAAGTTTATTTGGATGACCTTTTATTTGCGGAAATGCCACATGACCCCTTAGATGAGGAATATTATTGGATGTGGGCGGCGAATTTCGCGGAACTAGCATTGTCGAGAAAAATTGACTTTGTGAATATTTGCATTATGAGTAAGTTTTAATCACTGATAACTCAAAGATAAGAAGAGATGGTGATAAGTGATCAACTACAAAGTTATAGATCTAGTTCTGCTGAACAACTTTGCAGTTGATCATTTTTCGCTATCTCTGCTCCTTATCAAGTTATCAGTGTATTAAAATTTTCGTCTTTTCAGCGGATGGCGAATGCGATATGGATAAAATGTCTGAAAACATACTTGAAGCTTTTCGGATAATTGACGGTTCTATCAAAATGGAAGCTCCCGAGAAAAACATTACCTATTGGGCAAATCGGCAACCAGTTGTTGAGGGAAATACATGTCAAATGACTTTTACAGCGTTTCCCAAGGAAGAAGCTTTGGAAGATTGAGAATATATCATTTTATTTATTTTTCATTCATTTTAAATAAAAATTAAACTCAAAATTGAAACAAAAAAGGTTAGAATTACGGTAGCTCCAGAAGCCGCTCTAGTAGTGGTAGCGATGGTGGAGGTTCCCTGGGTTACGGTAGTAGAGGGTACTGTAGAGGATACTGTAGTTGGTTGTGGTTGGGAAGTAGGAGTAGGAATAGAAGTAGAAGTAGATGGAGCAGAAGTTGAAGAAGTTTGAGGAACTACTGGTTTAGTGGTGGTGGTAGGGGAAGGGGTTGGGGGTACTGTAGTAGTGGTCCGTGTATTGGTTACTGTGGTGGTTGGTTGGGTTACTGTAGTATCCCCATCCATCCCTAACTCCTCAAAGCTAACGATAACTTGTGAATCCTTGCCTCCAGAATACTTCAAATGAAGGTAATTCCCGACGCCAGCCAACTTGACTCCGCCCACCGAACCCTTCTGGAACTTCTTCTGAAGACTAGTTGTCCCATCCGTGGACCCCACTTCGACACTCAAAAAATCAGTGTCTCCGACTATATTCACAGTCTGAACATTTAGGGAGAAGTTGAAAAACTTGACTGGATCCGAGAAGGTCAGGTCAAAGTTCGGATCGGCTTGTGGATTCCAGAGGGTTGGTGAGGAGACGGTTCGGATTTTGGAGTCGGCGGCGTTGTAGTAGCCGAGATGGGCGGTTGTTGACATTATGAAGTTGATGTTGGATTTGTAGCTGTGGAATGTGGCGATGGGGGATGGAATGAGTTGTGGGAGGCTGTATGGGGTGGCTGGGATCCAGCTGAAATTTTTTTTTTTTTAATCATAAAAAATTCATTTCTTTTCAAAATATTAGAGTAAAAATAGCAATCGATAGGAAATTTGTTCCTCTACAATTTTGCAATTGATCACTTTTTTCTATCATCACTCCTTATCAAGTTATCAGTAAAAAACTCAATTTTTCAAAAAAAAACTTTCAAAAAATCATAAAAAATTCCAAATTGATTGAAAAATTGAAGTAAAAATACGAATCGATAGAAAATTTTCTTCTCTACAACTGTGCAATTGACACTTTTTTTCTATCTCCACTCCTTATCAAGTTATCAATGAAAAACCCGGACCAATGTGAAAAAAGTCAAAAATTTGAAATTTTTTTTTTCAAAAAATCATAAAAATTCAAATTTAATGGAAAAGTTAAAGTAAAAAAACGAATCGATAGGGAATTTTTTCCTCTACAACTTTGCAGTTGATCGTTTTTTTCTATCTCCTCTCCTTATCAAGTTATCATTGAAAAACCAAGACCAATGTGGAAAAAGTCAAAATTTTGAAATTTTTTTTTTCAAAAAATCATAAAAAATTCAAATCTTATCAAAATCTTAAAGTAAAAAAAGCAATCGATAGGGAATCATTTCCTCTACAACTTTTTAGTTGACCACTATTTTTTATCTCCTCTCCTTATCAAGTTATCAATAAAAAATCCGGGCTTTCCCCAAAATTTGAGCAATTTTGAAGCATTTCTTGATTTCACTGATAACTTGATAAGATGTGAAGATATCAGTTAGTAGTCGACTGAAAAATTAATCAACAGACAATTTTCTATATTTTATCAGTTGATCACTTTATCCAATCTTCATTCCTTATCAAGTTATCAGTGAGACCCAGAAAGCTCCGGTTTTTTGAAAGGGTTTTGGTCTTTGATTGATAACTTGATAAGGAGTAGAATTAAAAAATAGTTGTCAACTGCAAACTTGTAGAGCAGCAAATTTCCTATCGATTGCTTTTTTACTTTGATTTTTCGATCATTTTTGAATTTTTTATGATTTTTCAAAACTCACGAATAATTCAGAACTGCCGGAAGTGCCTGACTCGGAGTCATTCCTCCAATCTCCACATATCCAGCCCCTTCAGGTGCTTGCACCTAAACACATTTTTTAACATTTCTTATCAGTCTCTTATCAATTACACTCCGATTGACAAACATAAGTTGTTCAACATAGAAATAGTCACATCCGTCACAAATGAAGGTGTAGTAGGCGTCATTGTCGTTTAGGTTACGGTTATGAAAGATACCAGTGGTGAGGGTGTTCGGGTCCATGAGAATTAGATTGTATTGAGGGAGAGCAACAAGTTCTGCAAAAAAAAAACGAATTTTGAATGAAAAAACCAGAAAAAAACTAGAAAAAACCATTGAAAAATGGCAAAAATCAGAAAATCAGTACGACGCTCCGAAATTCCGCTATTCAGAGTTTTCGAATTTTTCTTATTTTTCAAAAAATTTTGTGTTGTGTATTTTATGTTAATTTTTGCGATGAAAACACCTAAAACTAGAAAAAACCCGAGAAAAATGGCAAAAATCAGAAAACCAGTACGACACTCCGAAATCCCGCTATTCAGAATTTTCGAATTTTTCAGTAATTTCCACTAATTTTTAGAATCTGTAAATTTTGTAAATTTTTGTAATATAGACACCAAAAAAAATTGAGAATTCATGAAAAAAACAGGAAAATTCCAAAAACTCAAAAATCAGTACGATGCTCCGAAATCCCGCTATTGAGAATTTTCGAATTTTGCACTAATTTTCAATTATTGTTTGGGATTGTGTTTATGGCCAAATGTTGTGATAAAAACACAGAAAAACGTAGAAAAAAATTTGGAAAAAATTGAAAGGCAAAAAGTTCAGTACGATGCTCCGAAATCCCGCAAGACAAAATTTTGAATTTTTCTCCAATTTTCACAAATTTTCAAAATCTTTAAAATTTGTCAATTTTCCTGTTAATGGACACCTAAAAAGTCAGTAAATTCAGAAAAACTAAAAATTAAGAAAATTTTGAAATTTTGTACGATGCTCCAAAATCCCGCTTTTTGAAAAATTCCAATTTTCCAATTTTTTACTATTTTCATGTAATTTTTCATTTTTAGCCCGAAAAATGACAGAGAAATTCAAAAAATATTCACTACGATCCTCCGAAATCCCACAAACTCCCACTCACTAGAAAAATCGCCTCCAAGGATTACTGTATCCGACGGCGACCCGTACAAATTCAAAAATGTCAGTGTATTGGATCCAGATTGGAATTCCACAGATTTGACGAATTCTGACATTCTTCCAGAATACTCCGAATTGATAATATCAGGTCCATCAAAAATGAAAACTTCTCGAAGAGTCGGATCGATCCCTCCGATATTTCTAGTCGCTGTGTTATAAGTAACAGTTTCTCCAACATCCGCTCGAATTGTATAATACTTATTGGGTTCAAGGGTACTATTAAAGTATTCTCCGGTTTTTTTGGCAACTTGGCTAAATCCGGAAATATCCACGTAGGAATAGGTGGCAAAGAAGGTCAAATTGCCGGAAATTGAGTCGAGGGTGACGAAGAGATCGGGACCCATGTACCATTCGATTCGGTTGTCGGAGCCGCTGGGAATGCTGGAAAAATGGGGAGTTAGAACGAGAAAATACAGAAAATCTAAAATTTTCAAGTGCGGGATTTTGGAGTGTTGTACTAAAATTTCAAATTTTCGTTTTTGCGCTGTTCTGTACCAATTTTTGCGATTTTTGTGTTTTTCGTTTATTTGAGACTCGAGTCTATCATTTTGAAACTTGAGAACAGCTAAAATCAAAACTTTGAATTGGCGGGATATCGGAGTGTCGTACTGAAATTTCAATTTTTCGGTTTTTGCTTTTCTATGCAATATTTCATCAGTGTTTGTGTTTTTTGCTTATTTAAGACTAGAATTTGACACCTAGCAGCCTAAAAATAGACTCAAATAAAAAACCCGGTGTGCGGAATTTCGGAGTGTCGTACTAATTTTTCTGATTTTTTCTTTTCAGCTGTTCTAGACCGATTTTCATGAATTTCTCTGTTCATCGGTGTTTTTGAGGTAACATTTGACACCTAGAAGCTTCAAAATAGCCAAAATCGGAAATCTGGTCGGGCGGGATTTCGGAGTGTCGTACTGAACATTTGATTTTGCTGTTTTTAGCTTTTTTGATCCAAAATCCTTTTTTCTAGGTATTTTCCAATTCTAAAACCTTCTAGAAGCCTAAAAATCACAAAACCAGTCCAGTACGACGCTCCGAAATTCCGGCAATGCACTGTGTTTAGCAAATTACTCACAATCACTCAATTTTGCGCGAAAAAAGCAGGGAAAAGCAGAAAATCCAAAAACTCACTGGAAATTGTCAAATTTAACATAATCTTCAGTTGCCGGATTAGTAGAAGCCGGAAAAACAACTGATAGCTTCATTTGGATTGCGTAACCCACTGGGACATCGAACTGGAAATTTTTTTGTAAGTTAAAAAAAAATTAGGTTACCCAATAAGTACACCGAGTTCCCCTGTCAAATTGGACCAAAGAAGTGGCTCCGGGAGGCAAAACTCCACTGGCGCCATTGTTTAGAGTGATTTTTGTTTGGGAAGGGCAGGCTGGAATTTTAGAAAAATTTAAAAAAATTTTTTGAAAAGTTTAAATCAATATTTTGAATTTTGAACAATCAGAAATAATGATAAGATAATTTGCAAAATTTTGAAAATTTTTTAAATGTAAAAATGAAAAAAAATTGTTTTCAAAAATTTTCAGAAATGTTTTAAAAATTGAATTTTTTTTTCAAAAGCTAGAAATAATGATAAAATGATTTGATTAATTTTTAAAAATAAAAAAACAACTGAATTTGAAAAAAAATTTTGAAAATTAAAAAAAAAATTTTAATTCTCAAAAAAATTTTTTTTTAATTTTTCAAAAATTTTCAAAAATTCTCAAAAATTTGTTAGAATAGCTTTTCAATGTTTTCAATTGAAAAAAATTTTTGAAAATGACAAAAAAAAAATTTTAATTTTTTTTCAAATTTCCAAAACTCACTATCCCCATTAACCAATCCGAATAATAAAATGACGAGTAGTTTGTTGAACATGCTTAACTCAATTTTCTAATGATAAGAAAATAATCACCTTTTTATATGAACCCATTTTTGATGACTTCACTGATAAGGAATTCTAAAATTTCGAGGGCGTTTCCCCGTTGAGTAATTGGTTTATTTTATTGAAAAAAATAGAATTCAAAAAAAAAATTTTTTTTAATTTTTCCAGATCAGTGATAATGATAGTGATAAAAAAAAAGAAAATAGTGAAAAATCTGAAAAAAAAACAGAAAAATCAAAAAAAAATTTTTTTCGATTTATTGATTTTTCTTAAATTTTTCAAGTTCTTCACTACCAACAGGAACAAAATCAATATGCATAACATTCGCAGATTTCGAAATAACTCTTGACGTTCGGTGATTATCCATCAGAAATTCCTTTTCTTTTTCTTCTTCAATTTTATGCAAATATTTCGCAACTTCTCGATCAGCTGTTTTTGATAAGGCTCTGATAGCGAAGATTGTCTGGAAAAATCGATAATTTGAATTAAATTTTTTTTTCAAAATTGATAATCTATTTTTTTTCTCCTCACTATCACTTGATAAACTGATAAGACCCACCTGAAATCCAGAAAAAGCCACTATCATTGTGTAAAAGATATATTCGAGCGGGAGATTCAAAAATGCAGTGTTGGAGGCTAGGAATACGGTAAGTGGGATTTGAATGATAATCGAAGTGATAACGAATCCGAATAGGGCCGACATCTGGAAAAAGGATAAGAATTGGAAAATTGGGAAAAGTGGGAAAAAATAAAAAATTTCAATTTTGAAATTGAAAATTTAAAAAAATTTTTTAAAAAAATTTTCAAAATTTTTAAAAATTTCGACAAAAATTGAGTTTGCAATTGTTAATCAAATTTGCATTAGGGCGCATTTACATTTATTGTAAAAAAAAATTTATTCAGATTTTTTGAAATTTTGGAAAAAAATTGAATTTGAAATTTTTAGAAAAATTTTTTTTTTTTTGAAAATTTGAAAAATTTTCAAAAAAATGAAAAATAATTTTCAAAACAAATTTTGCATTAGGGCGCATTTGCATCTATCTGAAAAAATTTCGCAATCTTATAAAAATTTGAAAAAAAAATTAATTCTTGGAAATTTGAATTTTTAGAAATTTTTTTTTTAGAAATTTGAAAATTTCTCAAAAAATCAAATAAAATTTTTTAAAGTCAATTTTGCAATAGGGCGTATTTAGATTTGTCAAAAAAAATTTCTAGCGATTTTTTAAAATTTTGAAAAAAAAAATTAATTTTTGGAAATTTGAATTTTTATAAAAAATTTTTTTTGAAAATTTTGAAAATTTCTCAAAAATTGAATAAAATTTTCAGAAAATTTATTTTGCAGTAGAGCGCATTTACATTCACCAAAAAAATTATTTCGATTTTTGGAAATTAAAAAAAAATTAATTTTGAAAATTTTCGGAAAAAAAAATTGGAAAAAAATTTTACTAACATTTTTTTTGTAAAATTCCAGAAAATTCTAGAAAATTCCAGTAAATTCCTGGATTTTCCCTCTTTCTCCAATAAAATCCCCATATTTTTCTCAATAGAGCAAACTTACATTCTCTGCCAAATTCCCATAAAAACCCAATCCCAACCGTACTCCTTCACTACAAATATGCACAAGGCAAGCCGAAAAAGCGATGACTTGGTAGGTTACGGTAAGCAATTTATACTGAAAGATAAGAGTTGATCAGGAGGTGATAAGACTGATAAGGATTACCTTGAAATATAGTGATAAGCAGATATTGATAAAATGCATGGGGTAGATGCATAAATTGAAGTAGATGGCCATTTGTAATGGGAAAGAAGAGATTATTTCTGGAAAAAAATTTTTTTGAAAAATTTGAAAAATTGATAGAATAATTGTTATCAATTCTTATCACATAAAAATTGTCACAAAATTTTGAAAACTGGCAAAAAAATTTTTTTTTTCAAATATTTTGGAATTTCACCTGATTTTTCCAAAAAAAAATTTAATTTTAATTTTTTTTTGAACTTTAGATAAATCAAAAAAATTTTGTAATAATGAAAAAGTTACTTAAAATCATGGAAAGCTTACAAAAAATTTCTGAAAAATTTAGAAAATTTAAAAAAAAAATTATTTTCAAAAAAATTTTCGATTTTTGAAATTTTTTCTTAAAAAATTTTTTTTTCCAGTTTCTTGCTGGCTTAAAATTTTTTTATAAGTAAAAATTACCTCAGAAATCAGGGAAACTTTTTTTTGAATTTTAGGAAAAAATTTGGGAAATAAAAATTTTTTTTTTCAAAAAAAAAATCTCACCAAGCTTGAACGGCTTCCGAGTGGTTGTTTCACTTCGATTTGCCATTTCTTATCAATTTTTATCAATTCTCCTCAAATCCAACGCAGAATCGCCAAGAAAAATCAATAATCCTCTCACAACGACGAAAAGCCGGCGAGAAGCCGGCTGCTATGGCAACGGTTGCCATTGAGCAAGTGCGCTCTATGGACAAATGCTGACAATTAAGGATTTTGAAACAATTGATAAGTTTTTAGGCGAAGACTACAATATGGAAAAAAATCTGGGAATTTAGAATTTTTTTGAAAAAAAAATCATCAAAATTAAAAAAAAAAACAAAATTTTCAAATTTTCAGTGCTTTTTCGATAAAAAAAATAGAATCTTGACCCAATTCTTATCACTTGATATCATCAACTCCTTTTTCTTCCGTTATTCCTTTTTTCGTGCCAAGACCACTTTTTCGTGCCAAGACCCATTTTCCCGTCGGCTCCCTTCCAAAGGCTCAATTAGCCATGAGTCATGGGCCATACCCGGCCATTTAGGCTTCTCGCAGCTAACCCTCAATTGGAATTGGTTTTTTGTTCGTTTTTGAAGAAAAATTGATTTTTTGAGCTTTTTTGAGTAAAAAAGAATGGTTTTTGGAGTTTAAAAAATTTTTTGAATTTCAAAAAAAAAAATTGTTTTCAATTTTTAATTTTTTCGAATTCTTGTTTTTTTTTAACAATTGAAAATGTTTGATTTTCCAAGAAATGTTTTTTTGAATTTTTAAAAATAGTCCAAATTATTACGATTTTTTACAAAAAAATGGATAAAGCTCGAATTTTTTGAATTTTCTGAAAATCAGAAACTTTCTAAAAATGTTGATTTTTTTCTGATAAGTTATAATATTTTTATTTATTTTGGGATTTTTAAAATGAAATTTTTTCATCACAAAAATTTTAAAAATTGAAAAAAAATTCAATTCAATTTTTTATCGATTTTATTTTTTTTTTCAAATTTTGAATAGATAATTTTTCTTTTTTTTTTAAATTTTTTCTAATTTTTAAAAAAAAATTCAAAAATTTGTTTATGACCATTTTTATTTGCCTATTTATTGGTTTTTTCCTCTATTTTTAATTTTTTTTTCTAATCCCCGAATTTCCAGAAAAATGGACGCCATTATCACCCGATTCGTCAAAATCTGCTTCCCATTATGCCCAATTTTCCAAAATCGTGTTTGCAATATTCTTTTCGATTTTTGGCTAGAACCCGAAAAAGTCAATAAACTTCAAGTTTTTGCGCTGAAAAAATTGATGGAGAAGGAGATGAAAAAAGATGATTACAGAAAAGTCATGTTTTCATTGATTTTTAAAAGTTAGTTTGAAAAAAAATGATAAAAAATAATCTTCAAAAATAAAAATGAAAAAAAAAATTTTTTTTTGATAATTTTCGAAAATTTTGAAAAAAATGTAAAAATTGATTTTCATGTTTTTTCCACACTTTTTTTGCAATTTTGTTCATTTTTCCAGTGCCCATTCAAATCTCCATCCATAATGACTCCCACTGGGAAATGCTCAATCCAGTATTTCTCAATTTGGCCGGTGAGCAATTGAAAAGTGAGTTTGCAAATTTTCATCGATTTTTTTTCACCTTTTCCAAAAATTTTTCCGAATTTTTGACCAACTACAAATATAATTGTAATACATTTATCTATCACAAAAAATTTAATTCAGAGTTAGAAAAAAAATTTCTAAAATGAGTTCTATCAAGTTAAAAATACCGTAACCCCTACACAATTTTTACCAATGTTCATCGATTTTTTTCATCATTTCAAAAAATTTTTTCGCAATTTTGACCAATTACAAATATAATTTTGATACCGTTATCTAACACAAAAAATTTATTTAAAAACAAGACTGCCCGCCGGCTCCGCCGGCATTCAGTCTTGGTTTTTGACTGGGAGCCGGCTACGCCGTCTCCCCGGGACGCCTCCGGCGTCCCGTGACCCTCCACTTTCTAGAAATGAGGGAATGTACGGACGGACGGACAAAGTCACAAACAAACAAACAAACAGACCCCACGTGAATTTTATAGTATAAGAATGATTAGGAAAAATTTCTAAAATGAGTTGTGTCAAGTTAAAAATACCGTACCCCTACCCGGCTTTTTCAATTTTCAACGATTTTTTTCAGCATTTCAAAATTTTTTTTCGTAATCTTGACCAACTACAAATATAATTGTAATACATTTATCTATCACAAAAAATTTATATCAAAGTCAGAAAAATGTTCTAAAATGAATTGTGTCAAGTCAAAAATACCGTACCCCTACCCGGCTTTTTCAATTTTCAACGATTTTTTTCGCCGTTTCAAAAAATTTTTCCGGAGTTTTGATCAACTACAAATATAATTTTGACACCTTTATCTATCACAAAAAATTTATTTCAAAGTCAGAAAAAATTTTTTAAATGAGTTTTGTCAAGTTAAAAATACCGTACCCCTCCCCAATTTTCATCGATTTTTTCAACTTTTCTAAACTTTTTTTCAATTTTTTTTTTCAATTTTTCAGGCTTTATGGATTACACAGCTGGCCCGGTAGACCAGAAAATCAAAGATGTATTTATCACGAATCGATCCAAAGATCCAGAACTCTCCTTGGCCTTCTTGCAACACTATGACCCAACTCATGGGCGGTTCAAGCTGACGATTAATCGGAGAATGCTTGAAGCCACTATCTCTTGGTTTTGCATTTTTGAAGGAAAAAATAAAGGCTGGGAATCTGGAACTTATTGGATCGAGAGATTTATCCGGATGGCCATGTCCAGAGGAATGAAGTGCATTGAGATTTTGGTGGAAAGTGAGTGAGCACTTTAAAAAAAAAATTCTAAAAAATCCAAAATTGCGCAAAAAATTGAAAGAAAAAAAAAATCGATAGAAAATTTTCTGCTCTACAATTTTGCAGTTGAGCACTAATTTTTATCTCTACTCCTTATCAAGTTATCAGTGAAATCCTGAACCCTTTCAAAAAATTAGACCTTTCTGGGTGTCACTGATAACTTGATCAGGAAGAGTGATAGGATAAAGTGTTCAACTGATAAAATATAGACAATTATCTGTTCTTTAGCTTATCAGTTGACACCTAATTGATATCACTACTCCTTATCAAGTTATCAGTGAAATCCTGCCCCTCACCCAGTTCACCCATTGTTTGTGAAAGCATTTTGGTTTTTCAGTGATAACTTGATAAGGAAGGGTGATAGGACAAAGAGGTCAACTGATAAAACATAGGGAATCATTTGTTGATCAATTTATCAGTTAATCACTAATTGATATCTCCACTCCTTATCAAGTTATCAGTGAAATCGAAAAGTACTCCAAAAATTCGTTAATTTCGGGAAAATCCTGGGTTTTTTCACTGATAACTTGATAAGGAGTGAAGATAGAAAAAAGTGGTCAACTTTTAAAATAATCAGCAGATTATTTTCTATCAATTCCAATTATTGTCTGATTTTTTTGAAGTCAATTGAATTTTTAAAGAATTTTTTGAAAATTTTTTCAAAAAAAATGTTTTTTTTTTGTAATTTTTTTCCAGACAAAATCCGATCGTACCGCCAAGAAATGCTCCGTTCCACCAACAACATAATCACAAATTTCAACTGGGGAACGCCAGAAAATGGATGGAAAACGGCCATCGAAACAAAAAGTTCACCAGTTTACAAGAGAACCGAAGACGAGTTTCTGATAACATTTGATAGAGTTGATAGTTATAAAAATGAGGAGGAAGGGGCGTATTTGGGGTGGATTAGAAGGAAAATTCCGGAATAAAATGGTTTTATTGATTTTTTCAATTTTTTCAGAATTTCAGAATTTTCGAATTTCAAAATTTTTGAAAATTTTGGATTTTTCCCCATGGCCGTGGTCTAGGTTTTGCTAATCTTCTGAAAAATTCGGTATTGGTGCATTTGCTCGTAAAGTGCCACTACCGTAACCCAGGAATGTTTTCATTCATTTTTTTTTCTGCAATTGCGCGTCAAATTCAATGCATTAGGCACACAACACACCGAATTTCACGGAGAATTTCAGATTCGATCACTACAGTAACCCGGAAAGTTTGCAATGGAGCGCATTTCTACTAGGAACATTTTTGATTATATATTTTTTATTGTAGAACAAAATAAAGCTTCTCTTTTTATAATTTCCTCCATTTTTTCTGGAAATTAAAAAAATTTTTTTTTTGAAAATTCGAAAAAAAGAAAATTTTTAAAAAATTCAAAAGCGGCCGAAATTTGTTTGCAATAGAGCACATTTTTCTCAGAATTTCATATTCATTTCTGTTGAAGCCTTCCCGGTGCTTGTGTTCCTGTCACCATCTGCTCTTTTGGCAGATGGTGAAGTCGACGAGAGAGTAGGGTCAAGTGAGAGACACAGACGGTTAGAAATACCTCTTCTTGACGTTATTTCGATGCATTTTCCCTGTTTGCCAATGCTTTTCCTCAAAAAAAAATACCAATATATAATTTTTTTGAATAGTTTTTTTTTTTTCAGAACTTATTTTCAAAAATGGAAGCAATAATAGAAAGAAGTGTCCATTATTGTTTTCCAAATGAAATTTTACAAGATGTCGCCAGGAATATTCTGCTGACTTTTCAAAAAATCGAAAAAGACCAAAAAATCAATAGTCTTCAAATAATTGCTTTGAAGACTTTTATGTGGAAGAAAATGAAAAAAGAACTTTATTGGAAATCTCTATTTCAGATCATTTTTAGAGGTATTTGAAACTTTTAGAGAACTGAAAAAAATTATAATTTTTTTCAGAATTAATCGCAATTTATACCTTCGCTGATCATCAATGGGCCAATAATTATAGGAAAGTTAGAGCAAAAATTAAAAATTTTTTTAATGGATGTGAGTTAAATTTTTTTTTTTGAATTTTTGAATATTTGAAAAAAAAAAAATTTTGTAATTAATACTGATTGTTTTCAGATCTAAACCAGGAAAAACTATTTTTATCCCTAAAACGAAAAGACCCAGAATTTGTTCTGGCCTATCTGGAATCAAGATCTTCTATTGCTGCTTTTATCAATATTATCATTTCAAGAAAATCACTGGAAGTTAATGTTTTATGGTTCTCAATTCTGGAGATACCAATTGACACCGAGTTTGACACATTTTGGGCTGCAAAATTTGTCAAAGTGGCTTTTTTGAAGAGGGTTCGACAGATAAAAATTAAAATGAAAGGTGAGAATATTATCGTTGTATTTAAAAATCGGCTTGGGTAGATTTACGGCGGGTCTCGCAACGAACAAAAGTTTTTTCCTCATTTTCATGGGATTTTCAACCGATTTTCGCATTTTTTACACAAAAATACACTTTATGTTTTTTTTGACATAGAAAGGGTGGTTGGAAAATCGATGAAAACTACCGTAACCCGATTTGAAAGCCCAGCACGATTTTTCCACTTTTCGCTGCGAGACCCGATGACAAAAAGCGCACCATTACGCATTTCAATTCAAAAAAAAAAACAATTTTCTACCAGGAGAAAACCAAAAAATTACAAACGGATTACTTCATATCGCAAATCAAATCGTTAACACTATCAGCTGGAAAATACCCCCGGAAGGTTGGAAAAAGGCTATTGAAGTGGAGAAAAGGGCTGTTTACTCGAGACAAACGGATTTTCAAGCACACCATGATAATGATACTCGTGATGTCGTGTTTTTTCTGCAAGATCAATATGTCTTGTCAAAAGAGCCCAGATATCACTGGAATGATGATGATCACATTTGAAATTAAAAAAAAAACAATTTTTTTCTGTCATTTATATGAATATGAATAATAAATCAATTTTTCAATTTTTTAAAAAATTGCTGACATTTTTGGGGTTTCCCTATGGCCGTGGCCTAGGTTTCGCTAATTGGTGCATTTGCTCGTAAAGTGCCACTACCGTAACCCAAAAATGTTTTCATTTATCTGTGTTTCTGCAATTGCGCGTCAAATCCAATGCATTAGGCACACAACACACCGAATTTCACGGAGAATTTCAGTTTCGATCACTACAGTAACCCGGAAAGTTTGCAATGGAGCGCTTTTCCACTAGGAACATTTTTGATTATATATTTTCATTGGAAACAGAATTCAGCTTCTATTTTCATAATTCCCCAAATTTTTTGAAAATTAAAAAATTTTTTTTTAAAAATCGAAGAAATTCAAATTTGCAATTTTTAGCAAATTTTCTTCAGAATTTCATATTTACATCTGTTGAAGCCTTCCCGATGCGTGTGTTCCTGCCACCATCTGCTCTTTTGGCAGATGGTGAAGTCGGCGAGAGAGTAGGGTCAAGTGAGAGACGCAGACGGTTAGAGATACCTCTTTGCGACATTATTCGGATGCATTTTCCCTGTTTCCCGAAGCTTTTCCTCGAAAAATAGACTAATTCACCATGGAACCCGTCTTCGCTAGAGGTGTTCAGATGTGTTTTTCCAATCCTGTTATTCAAAAAATTGCTCTAAATTCATTTTGTAATCAAGATTATTCGAAAGAGAGAAAAATCGATAGTTTACAAGTTATGGCTTTGAGAGTTTTGATGGAGAAGAAAATGAAAAGGGATGTTTATACGAAAATCATTTTTTGCTTGATTTTTCGGGGTGAGTTTTTATTAAATTGGAAGAATTTCAAAAAAATTTAAATTGAAAAAAAATTAGCTAAAAAATTAAAAAATTGAAATTTTTTTTTAATTTTTAAAATTTTTATTTAAAAAAATTTAAAAATTTCAAAATCTATTTTTTTTTGAATAACAGAAAATTTTTAAAATTTTAAAAAATTTTTTCAATTTTTTCAATTTTTTAAAAATTTCCATTTTTCATTTTTTCCAGAACCCTTCAAATTCACTTGTTTTGCTGATAAGCATATTTATCAGAACAGGATTCGGAATATAAAAAGCAGAATTTGGCAGTTTTTTACTAATTGTGAGTTGACCTAAAAAATTGTTGTTAATTTTATTTTGAAAAAAAATATTTTTAGACCCCAAAAAACGAAAAATCTATCAAGAAATGCGTACAGATCCGTTCATCATGAGAGCCGTCGTTGATCAAAATATCAATATTGAAAACTGTGGAAGTTTTGATATTATCATTGATAAGCACGTTTTGAAGATCAAGTATTATTGGCTTCAAATCGCAGAGATTCCAATTGATAAGGATTACGATACTTATTGGGCTGATATTTTTGCAAGAGTCGTTTTATCAAAGGGAATTAATGGTGTGATGTTAAAAATGATAGGTGAGTGATAAGGGATCTTCAAAAATCGCAAAAAAACCCATATTTCTGCATTTGCGCGTCAGATTCGATGCACTTGGTGAATGCACACAATACATCGAATTTTACGACACTTACACCAAACTTCATCTAAAATAATGTTTTTTTTCCTAATTTTTCAGGTGATCAAAACTCGAATCTTGAAGAATTGAAGGAAAAATTGAACCTTTGGATTTCAAGATTTCCCCGAAAAATCCCGTCAGAAAGTTGGGAAGAGGCTATTGAAAGTGGAAAAGGAAGGGTTTATTGGATCGAGAGGACCCAATTTGAAGACCCGGAAAGTTCGACGAAGAGAGTTTGCACGGAATTCAATGTTGTAAAGAAATATCGTCCGGAACTATTGTCTAGATATTGGGGATATTTTGGTTGATTTTTGATTGAAAAAATTTTTATTTTCAATAAATAATAAATTTTTTTTATTTTTTAGATCACTGTAGTTCTGATTAAAGTTGTCCTGAAATGTGAGATTACTGTAGTTGAAATCTGCAATTTTTAGCAAATTTTCTTTAGAATTTCATATTTATATCTGTTGAAGCCTTCCCGGTGCGTGTGTTCCTGCCACCATCTGCTCTTTTGGCAGATGGTGAAGTCGGCGAGAGAGTAGGGTCAAGTGAGAGACGCAGACGGTTAGAGATACCTCTTCGTGACATTATTTCGATGCATTTTCCCTGTTTCCCGAGGCTTTTCTTTGAAAAATAGACAAATTTATAATAATTTTTTGAGTTAATTTTTTTTTCAGAACTTATTTTCAAAAAATGGAAGCAATAATAGAAAGAAGTGTTCATTATTGTTTTCCAAATGAAATTTTACAAGATGTCTCCAGAAACATTCTTGTGAATTTCCACAAAGACCAAAAAATCAATAGTCTTCAAATAATTGCTTTGAAGACTTTTATGTGGAAGAAAATGAAAAAGGAACTTTATTGGAAATCACTTTTTTGGCTGGTTTTTAAAGGTAAAATTTAAAAAAAAATGAAATTAAAAAAAAATCAATTTTCAGATCCGTTCCGAAATCTTCAACTCTTCTTTTTCGCTGACAAATTTTATTATGCCAATAATTTCATAAAAGCAAGAGCCACAATTCGAGATTTTTTTAATGGAAGTGAGTGAAAATTATAGAAAACTACAGTAAGATTTGCAAAAAATTGTCTTACTGTAGTTTTCGCTGCGAGATATCGTGTTTTCAAAAATGTTCAACAATAATAAATTTTTAATGTTTTTAGATCAGAAAATGGGAAAATTATTTGGAAAATTGAAAAAAATCGATCCGGAATTTGTGTTGGCATTTTTGGATTTACACTATTCACGAAGTAATCCAACTATTTCGGTGATGATTTCCCGGAAAGTGCTGAAAGTTCAAATCTTATCATTCACGGTTATGGAATACCCGAATCGAAAAGATTTCGACATGTTTTGGGCTGATAAAATTATCAGAATGCTGTTGTCAAAAGATGCGCAACTCGTGAATGTTTTGATAAAAGGTGGGGAAATTTGAAAGTTGCGATGATAACTTGATAAGGAGTGGAGGTATTCAAAAGTGATCAACTGATAAGTTGTAGAGCTTATGATTTTCTATTTATCAGCAGTAAATCACTTCTTCTTATCTTTTTTCCTTATCAAGTTATCAGTGAAGTACTGAACCTTAGGGACCCTACAGTAATCTAATGATAACTTGATAAGGAGTGGAGATAACAAAAAGTGATCAACTGCAAAGTTGTCGGGGTTATGCTTCTCTATTTATCAGCAGTTGATCACTTTTTCCAATTTCACCTCCTTATCAAGTTATCAGTGAAAATCCAGAAGCTTTAGTGATAACTTGATAATTTTCGTTCCAGGAGAAGACATGGAAACTACGAATCAACTCTTTCCTATTCTGAAAGAATTCATTGATAATTTGAATTGGATTGTGCCCCCAGAGGGATGGAAAAAAGCAATAGAGCAAGGGACCCGACCAGTTTACAGGAATCAAGGATACTTTCCACCTCGAGATGATAATGATTATTATAAAATGAGCTTATTGAAGCTGTATGAATATGGTCAGCCATTGGAGAAGAGTTATTGCGGGTTTTTCGGTTGATTTCGGCACATTATTCAATTTGATGAACTTTTCACTAGATTTTCTTCAATGTTGCTTCAAAAAACAATAAATTATTCAAAATCCATCGTCTTCTGTGTATGCACACTACACACTGAATTCTACGACGATTCCCAAAAACCAGGAAAATTTCCACCAAAATGATCACTCCCTCGCAACAAATTGACTGTAGGTAGTATACTGTAGTCAGTTCAAGAAAACTGGAATTAAATTTGCGCGTGAGATTCGGTGCGTTTTGTGCATACACACAATACACCGAACATCACGAAGAATTTCAGTTTAGAGTTCGAGCACTACAGTAACCCGAGAAGTTTGCAATGGAGCCAGAAATAGCCTGCTGACGTGTTCCCGGTGCGTGTGTTCCTGCCACCATCTGCTCTTTTGGCAGATGGTGAAGTCGGCGAGAGAGTAGGGTCAAGTGAGAGACGCAGACGGTTAGAGATACCTCTTTGCTACATTATTTCGATGCATTCTCCCTGTTTACCGAAGCTTTTCCTTGAAAAATAGACCAATTTCTAATTTTTTTTTTGAATAATTTTTTTTTCAGAACTTATTTTTCAGAAAATGGAAGCAATAATAGAAAGAAGTGTTCATTATTGTTTTCCAAATGAAATTTTACAAGATGTCGCCAGAAACATTCTGGTGAATTTCCAAAAAATCGAAAAAGACCAAAAAATCAATAGTCTTCAAATAATTGCTTTGAAGACTTTCATGTGGAAGAAAATGAAAAAGGAGGTTTATTGGAAATCGCTTTTTTGGCTGGTTTTTAAAGGTAAAATTTGAAATAAATTAATTTTCAAAAAATCAATTTTCAGACCCGTTTCGAAATCTTCAACTCTTCTTTTTCGCTGACAAATTTTATTATGCCAATAATTTCATAAAAGCAAGAGCCACAATTCGAGATTTTTTTAATGGAAGTGAGTGAAAATTATAGAAAACTACAGTAAGATTTGCAAAAAATTGTCTTACTGTAGTTTTCGCTGCGAGATATCGTGTTTTCAAAAATGTTCAACAATAATACATTTGTAATGTTTTTAGATCAGAAAATGGGAAAATTATTTGGAAAATTGAAAAAAAGCGATCCGGAATTTGTGTTGGCATTTTTGGATTTACACTTTTCTATAAGCAATCCGACCATTTCGGTGATGATTTCCCGGAATGTGCTGAAAGTCGAAATCTACTCGTTTACGGTTATGGAATACGCAAATCAAAAGGATTTCGACATGTTTTGGGCTGATAAGATTATCAGATTGTTGCTATCAAAAGACGCACAACTGGTGAAAATTATGATAAAAGGTGAGCAAATTTGAAAATTGCAATGATAACTTGATAAGGAGAGGAGATATTCAAAAGTGATCAACTGGTAGAGCTTATCATGTTCTATTTATTAGCAGTTGATCACTTTTTCCTATCTTTATTCCTTATCAAGTTATCAGTGAAGTACTGAACCTTAGGGACCCTACAGTAATCTAGTGATAACTTGATAAGGAGAGAAGATACCGTAAAGTCTCTAATAGTAGGGCATGCCCTTCTATTTTTCAACAGCTTCTCCCGGATGCCCTTCTATTGGAGGCGCCCTTCTAATGGAGGCTGCCCTTCTATTTTTCAAACATTGTTTTTCGGAAAAAAATAGGCCAAAATTAACCAAAAATGCACGAAAAACGGCCAAAAATGGTCAAAAACGGCCGAAAACGGGTCCTTCCTGATGGAAACGCCCTTCTATTAGAGGCTGCCCTTCTATTTTTCAATCGCCTCTTCATGACGCCCTTTTAATAGAGGCGCCCTTCTAATAGAGGCGCCCTACTATTAGAGACTTTACGGTATCTAAAAGTGATCAACTGAAAAATTTTAGAACTTATCTTTTTCTATATTTCAGCAGTTGATCACTTTTTCCTATCTCCCTTCCTTATCAAGTTATCAGTAATGTACTGAACCTGAGAGGCCCTACAGTAATCCAGTGATAACTTGATAAGGAGAAAAGATAGAAAAAAGTGATCAACTGAAAAGTTGTAGAGCTTATGATTTTCTATTTATCAGCAGTTGATCACTCCTTCTTATCTCTCTTCCTCATCATGTTATCAGTGAAAATCCAGAAGCTTTAGTGATAACTTGATAATTTTCGTTCCAGGAGAAGACATGGAAACTACAAACCAACTCTTTCCGATTCTGAAAGAATACATTGATAATTTGAATTGGATTGTGCCCCCAGAGGGATGGAAAAAAGCAATAGAGCAAGGGACCCGACCAGTTTACAGGAACCAAGGATACTTTCCGCCTCGAGATGATAATGATTATTATAAAATGAGCTTATTGAAGCTGTATGAATATCGTCAGCCTTTGGAGGATAGTTATTGTGGCTTTTTCGGTTGATTTCGGCACATTATTCATTCTGATGAACGTTTCATTGTACGCTTTCATTGTATAACATGTTCTCCGTAAGACTCGAGCAAGGTGTGCCTTAGGAGCCAGTTTTGTTATAGGCATGTAGTATGGGACTACAGTAGGCCATGTGCACAATATTGGGTCCGAGCTCTTCGGCTCCGGGTTACTGTAGCTGCTCGCGGAGCCCGAAATCGACTTTTTCAATTTTGCTCAAAAAGTTTTGAAAAAAATTTTTTCGTATTGGGGGCATATAAAATAGTGTTTTCACAAATTTATAGATTTTTTGAAAAAGTTTCGGCTGCAGGAAAAATCAAAAAGTGCTAATTTCATCATTTTTTCGAATTCAATAAATTTTTTCGGGTCTTAGTAGGAATTGCTCACACCTAGCACTATTTTTCCTTTAAGCCTACTTACATAAGGTATTGATTAAAAATAAATCAAAGTTGATAAATATCTCTACTGAGTGTGAACAAATTTAAAATATGACTGCAACTTTGGATAAGGTTAGTTTGGTGACTTGAAAAAAATGGTGAAATGTGTCTAAAATGACCCAATCTATTTTTCATTCATCAAATACATCCAAACTAACATTTTCTTCTTTACAGATTTATTTTAAAAATTTTCTGAAAATTTAAAAAATTTTATACCCAAAACACTACTTTTCTCACACATTTTCTTATCTATCAGGGCTCATTGAGCAGATGGAGACTAGGTGTCTCTTGATGAATTACAGCCAACATACATCTCCACAAAACTGCTAAAACAGATTGTCTCTAAATATGGTCATTCTTGAGATTCCGAAAAATGGTCCATTTTGACCCACTTTCGGACCTCACAACAGGGGGGGATACGTTGAAAAATCGAAAATTTTCAAGTTTCCAAAAGTTTAGGGATTGTTGACAATTGTTTGTTTGTGGTCCATATATGTCACAAAAACTTAACTAGACAACACCAGACTCAAATCAAAATTTTCCAGAGCTCAAAATCACTAAACTTTTTGACGATTTTCAGTAAAATTTTTTTTTCGTGCGAGTGATAAGGTTTAGAGACAAACTGTTCTAGCAGTTATGTGGGGATGTATGTTGGCTGTAATTCATCAAGAGACACCTAGTCTCCATCTGCTCAATGAGCCCTGATAGATAAGAAAATGTGTGAGAAGAGTAGTGTTTTGGGTATAAAATTTTTTAAATATTCAGAAAATTTTTGAAATAAATCTGTAAACAAGAAAATGTTAGTTTGGATGTATTTGATGAATGAAAAATAGAGTGGGTCATTTTAGACACATTTCACCATTTTTTTCAAGTCACCAAACTAACCTTATCCAAAGTTGCAGTCATATTTTAAATTTGTTCACACCCAGTAGAGATATTTATTGACTTTGATTTATTTTTAATTAATACCTTATGTAAGAAGGCTTAAAGAAAAAATAGTGTAAAGTGTGAGCAATTCCTACTAAGACTTGAAAAAATTTATTGAATCCGAAAAAATGATGAAATTAGAACTTTTCGAATTTTCCTTTGGCGGAATCTTTTTCGAAAAATCTGAAAATTTGCAAAAACATTATTTCGTATGCCCCCAACACGAAAAAATTTTTTTCGAAACTTTTTGAGCAAAAATGAAAAAGTCGATTTCGGGCTCCGCGAGCAGCTCCAGGAGCTCGGAGCCGAAGAGCTCGGATCCAATTTTGTGCACATGGGTTATTGTAGTCCCCAACTACCCACCCATGAAATATCTAAGCTCTAGCTAACCTATAAACCCCTAAGGCACAACCCACTATGATCATGCTCGAGTCTTACAGAGAACATGTTGTATACTTTTCAAAAAACAATACATTTTTTGGATTTATGGTTATTTACAATTTTCCAATTATTCATAAAAATATTCTAAATATGTACGAAATATTCGAACGTTTTCACAAATTTAGTACAATTCACAGTTTACGGATTAGTTGCACTCCAATTGACACAAAAATCGTATCGATGCCGTTTGGCTTTCCCATTTCCATAGAGCAGTTGGGCTCGTTCGATTGAATTTTAAAATCATCCTCATTTTCACATCTGCTGTTTTTCGTCCATGCTTTTAACGAAACGAAGATTGTCGGGCTTTTCAATCTGGCGACCACTGGAGGGGTGACGATGATGTTGAGGACTCTTTCTCCGCTGCTGAGCACTTTGACCACCCTGTAAAAACTCAAATGAATTAATAGCGAATTACTACAATTCATACCAAAAATCTCCACCAACTCGCACTTTTCGGTCAAAGTTGGTCTGGCCCTCGAATGAGATGTCTTCGATGGCATAAACGTTGGGAAGGTAGACTGTCGTGTGGAACTTCGATGGCGGATACTGGTTCGTGACGTCCGGATTTGCTCGAGGAACTCCTTCTTGGACGATGGGAGCAGTCAGAATACGGCCGGGGGCCTTTTTGCTAAACTGATTCATCCTTTCGCAGCCTGGCACCGAAGTGTGCTCCGTTCTTCGATGCATCTGGATTCTGTAAACAGATATCATAACTCATCAAAAAATTGCGGATTTTCATCAAAAACGTGTACTTTAAAACTCCAATGGTAATTTGGGACCCCTTATCCTACTTTGGGACCCCTATCTTACTTTGGGACCCCTATCATACTTTAGGACCCCTATCGTACTTCAGGACCCCTTATTCTACTTTGGGACCTTTTATTTCACTTTGGGACCCCTCATTTTACTTCAAGACCCCTTGTCTTACTTTGGGACCCCTCTTTGGGACCCCTATCGTACTTTCGGACCCCTTATTTTACTTTCGAACCCCTTATTTTACTTTCGGACCCCTTATTTCACTTTAGGGCCCCTTATTTTACTTTGGGACCCCTATCGTACTTTGGGACCCCTTATTTTACTTTGGAACCTCTTATTTTAGTTTGGGATCCCTTATTTTACTTTGGGACCCCTTATTTCACTTTAGGACCCCTTATTTCACTTTAGGACCCCTTATTCTACTTTGGGACCCCTTATTTTACTTTGGGACCCCTTATTTCACTTTGGGACCCCTATCGTACTTTGGGACCCCTATTGTACTTTGGGACCCCTTATTTCACTTTAGGACCCCTTGTTTTACTTTGGGACCCTAAAAATTTGAAGAAATCTTCGATAATCTTTTTTGCATGTAATCAAATGATAACTTTTGGGGATACTGTAGGGCTAGAGGATGGGGGTTGATTAGGAGAAAAGGGAAGATTTTGAAAAACTGAAAAATTACCTTGATGTAGTGGACGAAGAAGACGAGGTGGGCACGGAAGCTTGAGCACGGCGTACGGAGGAGACGGTAAGGCGACCTAACACTAGTAGGCCTTCGGAAGAGACTGAACCCGTGGCCGTCAATTTTTTAGGCCATCTAGTCTACAGAACGCGTTTACAACCAGATACAGTATCGATTCTCTTTGTCCTCAGAATCGATTTTCTGTTTTGGTACATAATCTTCTGGTGATTGGAAAGATTTGGGACCCCTCTGGGAACTTTTCAACGAATTTGAAAAAGTTGGAACAAATTTGAGAAATAAACTTTATTGAAATGGGAATTTTGAAGAAAGTAATTATCAGTGATTATCAAAAACAGAAATTTGAAAATGTTATCAGTGATTTTATCAAACTCTTCGGATAGTTTCAGGCCATTTTCACAAAAATGATTGTAAAAAAGTTAAAAATTTTTCTAAGAATCTGAAAAAATTTGGGATGTTTTTATAGACCCTAGAGCACATTTTGGCACTATCCGGGTCACCTGAAAAAAATTTTAATTTTAATTTGAAAAAAAAATTTTCAAAATCTTTAACTTTCAGACAACGTTCCTCATCTGAATCATGTACGATTCCTTAGAAAAGTTTATCACGTATTCTAGGGCCACTTGACAATGTCATGTCAAGAGCTGAGAAAAATCGGTTGAAAATTAACAGAGTTATGGCGATTTCAGAACAGGTAGAACATGATCATTTCACAAGGGATCCTGAAGTACTGAAACCACGAAAATCAACTTTTGGATTTTGACACCACTGTTTGTGGGTTTGATTAGGGGTACGCAGCTCCATCTGATCACTCAACGGACTGTTATAGTCCCAAACATTTATACCGTAAAACCTCTATTAGAAGGACACCCAATAGTTTGACTTTGAGTTTTTCTATCTCAAAAACTACGAGAGTTATCAAAAAGTTGTCAACTGCAAAGTTGTAGTTCTAATCTTCGTCTACAACTTTGCAATTGACAACTTTTTGATAACTCCCGTAGTTCTTGAGATAGTGAAGCTCAAAGACAAACTATTGGGTGCCCTTCTAATAGAGGTTTTACGGTAGGGTCCTTTTTTTCAAAAAATTCTAGAAAATTTCAAATTTTTTCTTTTGACACAAAAATTTTTGGGGTGTTTTTATGAACCCTAGGACACATTTTAAAAATACTTGGGATCTCTGAAAAAAAAGAGCAAATTTTCGGTCAATTTGATTTTTTGAATTTCTGAATTTTAGATGACGTCCCTTATCTGAATCTCTACTATCAAAAATTCGGGGCATGTTACTTGGTCCCTCAGGCACATCATGTCCAAAGCTGAGCTCAAACGGACCATTTTGAGCCAAGTTATGGTCAAAACTGTTAGGGGTCATTAAATTATTACCGCTCCTGTATACTGTAGTCCGTTTGGTTTCTGGTTAATTAAAATTTTTCTCATCATATTGAAAACTTCAAAAAATAGCAAAGGTGAAAACTTTTATTTGCAAATCACCCCAAATATCCCCAATAACGTTTAGCACTTCCAGATCTCCAATTATAAACCACATTGAACACAATATCCACTCTGTGATCCCTTCTGTTGACATTGGTCCAGTTCCTCACATAAACTTTTCGTTTTCCACGCCCAATTGCTTTTTCGAATCCTTCTGGTGGGATTTCTTGAGGAAAAGTTGCCACCCAAGAATCCAATTTTTCTTCTAGAAAATCAATATTTGAGTTTTCTTCTCCTGAAATATAATTTTTTGAAAAATCAAAATTTCCCTCTTACCAACAATACTCAAAGTCACCCAATCGATTCCTTTTCTCAATAAAATTTTTGCAAACACATCAGCCCAATGGGTATCGTAATCAATATCACTCCGATGCGGGATCACGGAAATTACACACCAGGAATATTCAACTCTCAAAACATTCTTTTCGATTACTACTTTCCAAGATTCACATTCAGCCGTCGGAAGATTTTGTTCGAGGACTGCTTGCATGATAAATGGGTCACTTCTCAGGGTTTGATAGAGTGCGTGTTTTTTAGGGTCTGAAATCAGTGATAAGGAGGAGAGATAAGGAAAAGTCATCAACTGATGAAAGATATAAAATGTCCTGCTCTACAACTTATCAATTAATCAAATTCTGCTATCTCTACTCCTTATCAAGTTATCAGTAAAATCCTGAAGCTTTAAGAAATCTAGTGATAACTTGATAAGGAGGGGGGATAGGAAAAAGTTATCAACTGATAAAAGATAGAAAATACCCTGTTCTATAATTTTTTAGTTGATCACTTTTTTCTCTCTCCACTCCTTATCAAGTTATGACTAAAATCCCGCTAAAATACCTGATGAACACAAAATGTTGTGCACTTTCACACTCACAATTATCAAAAATATCCTGAATCCTCCTTCTGATCCTTCTGAAGATATTCCGATAAACAATCCTCTCTGCGAAATCGATCACTTTTACAGGTTCTGAAGATATTTTTATCAGTAACAAAACCTTATCAGTTCTCTTATCACTAACCTCTAAACATCAAAGAATACAGTAGTTTCGCATAAAAATCCTTTTTCATTCTTTTCCTCATTATTTTTTTGAGCACCAGAAATTGAAGACTCGGAACTTTTTCCAGCGATTGAGAGAGAATATTTCGGGCAATTGGATGCAGTTTTTCATCGGAAAAACACACGGAAATTCCTCTTTCGATTATTGATTCCATTCGGGGGGAAAAGCTGGAAAAAAGGGGAAAAATTAGGGAAAAAGGGGGGGGGGGAATTTTGAAAAACACATTTTTCAACGAAACAAAAATTTTTTTGAAAACAACCTCAAATTGAATTTTGCAAAAAAAAAGCAAATTTTCTTCAGAAATATATGTCTTTCACCGTCTGCGTCTCTCACTGACCAGAAGCTTATATTCATATATGTTGAAGCCTTCCCGATGCGTGTGTTCCTGCCACCATCTGCTCTTTTGGCAGATGGTGAAGTCGGCGAGAGAGTAGGGTCAAGTGAGAGACACAGACAGTCAAAGATATCTTGTTCGATAATTATTTACATTCGTTGCTTTCTCTGTTTTTCTACTAGTTTCACATAATTTTTGAAATTTCAGAATTCCAAAAAAAATGGATTCAATATTCAAAAAAGGAGTCGAATTCTGTTTCCCACCTGGAATCATCCAAGATGTTGCTCTGAATATTCTCCAGGAAAATGCAAAAAATCAATCAGTTAACAGTTTGAAAATCTTATCACTAAAATCGATAATGGGTTGGAAGATGAAAAAGGACACTTATGCCAATGTCATTTTTTGCTTGATTTTTAGAGGTCTTTTTCTCAAAATTTGAAAAAAGTGGGAAATTTTTTTTTCAGAACCAATCAAACTTCACCATTTTGAGCAACGATTCGGGTGTCGGAATATTTTTTATAAAGCGAAAAGAAAAATTTCAGATTTTTTTACGGGATGTAAGTAAGGGAAATTTTAAAAAAATTAAAAAAAAAAGTTTTTCAGTCCCAAAAAAACACAAAATTTATCGAGAAATGACAAGAGATTCGTTCATTATGAGAGCTGTACTGGAACAAAATATGCCTGACGGATTGGGTAATGCCAAAATAGTAATCGAACGAGAGATAACTAGAGTTTATATTTATTGGCTTCATTTGGTGGAAGTGAAGAATGAAAAGGAGTATGACACGTTTTGGGCCGATGTTTTCACAAGATTGGTTCTGTCCAAGTTTGTGAATTTCGTGGAATTGAGTATTTCTGGTGAGTTGGCATTGTTATCTTTTTTTTTATTATTGACTTTTTGAAAAAAAAAATTTGTTTGGAAAAAATTAGAAATTTTTGAAAATTGGAAAAAATTGGTTTTTCAGAATTTTCTAGAATTTTATTTTATGATTAAAAAAACAATTTCCAAAAAAAAAAAATTTTTTTTTGGAATTTTATGTATTTTTAAATTTTAATTAAAAATAATTGTATTTTAATTTAAAGTAATTTAACTAAAAAAAGAAAAAACAATTTTTTCGAATATTTTTGATTAAAAAATCATTTTGAAAAAATGAAAATTCCATTTTTCAAAAAAAAAATTTATTTTGCAATTTTTCCTTCATTCCAATTCAAATTTCAGGCGATGAAAACTCCGATATTACCGTATTGAAGGAAAAAATCAATAACTGGATTAGCACTATCAAGCCATTAATTCCGGAAGAAGGATGGAAAGCAGCAATTGAAAACGGACAAACAGTTTATGGAAAACATCCGAGTCATACTCGAGACAATCGCGTTATTGTCACATTTTTCACTTCGTGGCCTGGCCGATACTCTGATCATGGTCTTCACTGGGGATATTTGAAACAATAAAATTTGACTTTTATCATATCATAATCAAACTTCATCTCAATACAAAAAATACATAGAATCCAAAGCTACTACTTATACTTATTGAAAGCGATTGTGAAGAATAGTGGAGTATCGGCCTTCAGTGGGAATCCGATCAGGAGCTCCATCTTTTTGTCGTGTCTGTAGCCCAGACATTTCTCGTTCACGTGGTCCGTGTCCAAAGGGGTGTTCTCGAAACGAGCTGCCAGTTGGGTCACGTAGAATTTTCCGTCAGTGAGTGTGCCTTCCTGTGGTGACAGCTCGATTCTAATCTTCTTTCCGCCGTCGGACGAGATGCTCTCGATCAGAAGGTTCCTGAAACAATTTATTTCTGATTCGACCCGGTAGTGATTAGTTCTCACCACTTCGGTTGGATCAGCTGAGACGGCTTGGCCACATTGATCAGCATTCGAATCCAGCAGCTTCCGGACCAGGTGTAGATGACCTTCAGAGTCTCGTGGAACGATTGAGTGCACGTCTTGGTCCCGTCGACGGTGCTTTTGAACGGTGGAAGTTGATCCTTCTCGTTTTCGAACTTCGCCTCGGTGGGCTGTTGGCTCCGATCCTGCGTAAACATCGACTTCTTCGACTGTTCGACTTGCAGATGTCGGAAGTCCATTTGTCGAGGGTTGTCGAGGGTTGTCGAGAGGAGAGTTGGTGAAGACTGAAACTACCAAGAACCGTCCTGCTTATATACCTTCCGGTCCTAGCTGATTACAGCTGATTAGAACGATAAAATCTAATCTTTTACTGATTAGGAACCGATAAGGAACCGATAAGAACCGATAAAAGATCGACTGATTAGATTACGGTGTGTTCGGTAGAGCAAACTTGCATACTCGGAGAATCATTTCCAACTTTTGAAGTTGAACATGAACAATCAGGATTTCGCGTGTTTCTCTTTGTTCTGGTAGATTATCTTCTGGTGATCGGTAATATTTGCAACACCGGACATTTCCAGGCCCTCCTCTGGGACGTTTCAATGATTTTTTCAAATAACTGAAATATCTTGATGAACAAACTTTATTGAAATGGAAAATTCGAAGGAAACAATTATCAGTGATCACAACGAATAGAAATTAGAAAATGTTATCAGTGATTTTATCAGGTTTGCTGCAGAGTTACTGTAGTTTGAAAAAATTGAAATTGAAGTCTGAAAAATTGCCTGAACAAGGTGAAATTGTATGGAAAACTCGTATTTTCTTCGAAAAAATCCGAAAAATCACCTGAAAATCGCAAAAAATCTGTATTCGTGTATTTTTGCGTCAAATTCTCTGTCTTCTCTGTGCATGCAAACAACACACTAAATTTTACGACAATTCCCAATAACCAAAATATTTTTTTACTGAAATGATCTTTTTTTTGAAGTTTTTGGTTCAAACACTACAGTATCCCAGAAAACTCTCATTGGAGCTCATGGCTCATGGGTGCCTGCTGACGCCTTCCCGGTGCGCGTGTTCCTGCCACCATCTGCTCTTTTGGCAGATGGTGAAGTCGGCGAGAGAGTAGGGTCAAGTGAGAGACGCAGACGGTTAAAGATATCTTGTTCGGTAATTATTTACATTCGGATTCGTTGCTTTCTCTGTTTTTCTTCTAGTTTCCATTTTACAATAAATCATTCTTTTTTTTTGAAAATGTTATCGTTTCCAGATTTCTTCCGAATGGAATCAATAATCGAAAGAGGAATTTCCGTTTGCTTTTCCGATGAAAAATTGCATCCAATTGCCCGAAATATCCTTTCTCAATCACTGGAAAAAGTTCCGAGTCTTCAATTTCTGGTGCTCAAAAAAATAATGAGGAAAAGAATGAAAAAGGATTTTTATGCGAAACTATTGTATTCTTTGATGTTTAGAGGTTAGTGATAAGAGCACTGAAAAGGCTTTGTTACTGATAAAAATATCTTCAGAACCTGTAAAAGTGATCGATTTTGCGGAAAGGGTCGTTTATCGAAATATCTTCAGAAGGATCAGAAGGAGGATTCAGGATATTTTTGACAATTGTGAGTGTGAAAATACACAACATTCTGTGCTTATCAGTTTATCAGCTGATAACTTCTGTCTACAATCCCAAGTTTTCAACGAAAGCTTGAAAACTCCCTGAAAATTGAGACTGTTTTGAGAAAGCACGAGGGTTTCAATGATGAGAACTTGATAAGGAGTGAAGATAGGAAAAAGTTATCAACTGTTAAGTTGTAGACCAGGTTATTTCCCATGTTTTATCAGTTGATAACATTTATCTGTCCTCACTCCTTATCAAGTTATCACTAGATTCTGTAAGGTTTTAGAAGTTTACTGATAACTTGATAAGGAGTGGAGATAGCAAAAAGTGCAACACTGATAAGTTATAGAGCAGGGCATTTCCTATTTTTTATCAATTGATAACATTCTCCTATCTCCCCTCCTTATCACTGATTTCAGACCCTAAAAAACACGCACTTTATCAAACCCTGAGAAGTGATCCGTTTATCATGCAAGCAGTTCTCGATCAAAATCTTCCGACTTCTGAATGTGAATCTTGGAAAGTAGTAATCGAAAAGAATATTTTGAGAATTGAATATTCCTGGTGTGTGATTTCCGTGATCCCGCATCGAAGTGATATTGATTACGATACCCATTGGGCCGATGTTTTTGCGAAAATTTTATTGAGAAAAGGAATTTATTGGGTGACTTTGAGTATTGTTGGTAAGAAAAAAAGGGGAATTTTGATTTTTCAAAAAATTATATTTCAGGAGAAGAAAACTCAAATATTGATGAACTAGAAGAAAAATTGGATTCTTGGGTTGCAACTTTTCCTCAAGTAATCCCAGCAGAAGGTTTCGAAAAAGCAATTGGGCGTGGAAAACGAAAAGTTTATGTGAGGAATTGGACAAATGTCAACAGAAGGGATCACAGAGTGGATATTGTGTTCAATGTGGTTTCTAATTGGAGATCTGGAAGTGCTTATCGTTATTGGGGGTATTTGGGGTGAATGCATTGATTGGAAATATATTTTTCAGTGACCGCTTTTTGATTTTGCAAATCAGCAAGTTGTCAAGTATTCATAAAATCATCATAGTTATTCAATTCATCAAGTTAAATCGAAAATTCACTTTTCCGCTTTGTGATACTTCTGATACTTCAAGTAGAGATGGAAGTTGTAGACCTCTTGACGGGATGGATGAAGTGTTGCTGGGATCTCGACCACGAGATCTGGATTCACACTTGTGATCTGTCTTGGCAGCGATCCTTGTTGGTAGATGGTTCCCTGGCTATCAGCCAACTTCCAACTCAGCACAACCTCCAGAAGAACGTCTTCCATGAGAATTTCGTCAGGAGCGCAGATGGCGAAGCTCATCGCAGCCGCCTCTCCGATGCTTCGAGCTTCCAATTTCCTGAAACGATAAAAAGTAGATTTCAAGTGAAAAGTTTGTTCGTCTCACCAAGTGTGGTTTCTGGGCATCGGAAGGAGGTGCTCCGTAAGAATCACACTACCGTACATGTATCCAACCATAAACGATCCGGTGCTCTGTCCATGCTTTCCTCTGCGGTACGAAGCGACCGACGCTGGCAGATCGACGTGTTCGAATCGCATGGTTGAGGCCTCGGCTTTCTTAAGATGGACAACCGCCCGTCCTTTGAACATCAACAATCTCTGGATTGAGGGTACCAGAGTCTTTGCTGGTCCCTTGGCAGGCTGGACGTCTTTTGGCATTTTCGAGCTGCAAAAATGGCTATTAATATTTTCCAATTTTTGCTAATTTTTGAGATCCTCGAAAAAAATTTGGGACGCCTATCTGAAATGTTTTCGGAAAACTCTTTCGAAACACCAAATTGAAAAGTTTTTGCTTGATACTACCGACTGAAAACTTTTGGGGGTTACTGTAGGGGTTGGAGAAAGTGATTTGGATTAGGATGATAAGTTTTTCGAAAAATTACCTTTTGATTCGGGTGGATCGGGAGACGTGGAGAGACGGCAGCTATACGAACGATGAGGAAGATCGATGACGAGGAACTGGTGAACCTGTCTCTGGAGCACTGCGGGAAGAGAATGAACCCGTGCTAGCCAATTCCTTGGGTCACCTGCGTGGTCGATAAGAAAACCATTACAGTACGCGTTCCTCTATCCATCCCGTGTTCTTCTTTGTACCAATCGATAATTGGCTGATTATTTGAAAAATTGATGGAATTCTGCATTTGTTGGGGCTCTCTGAAGAATTTTAAGGAACCTGGGAGAAATTGGAAAAAAGTGAAAATTTATGGTGAAACTTTATTGTGAAATGGCAAATTTTAAATACAATTTTTATCAGTGATTTTATCAGATGGAATCCTGAAAACTCAAATTGGTTTTAGGTGTACTGTAGTTTGGAAAATTGAGAAAACTTTATCATTGATTTCATGAAATTGTCTGTAGGTTTACTGTTATCAGTGATTTTATCAACTAAAAATTTGGAAATTTTATCAGTGATCTTATCGAACAGTGATTAGAGTTTTTCATCAGTGAGTTTCAGAATTAGCTGCAGGTGTACTGTAGTTTTAAACAGTTGAGATTGAAGCCTGGAAAATCACCTGAAAATCTGTATTTCTGCATTTGCGCGTCGAATCCAATGCATTCGGTGTATGCATACAAAACATGATACTTCACGAGAATTCCTTTTCATTTTTCTCTGAAGAACCTGAAGAATCACATGGAATTTCACAAAAATTCAGTTTTCCGCATTTGCGCGTAAATTTGTGTGCATCGAAGCTACAGACAGCCGAGAAGTTTGCATTGGAGTGCATTTTCACCAGGGCAAGTCTGTTGAAGCCTTCCCGGTGCGTGTGTTCCTGCCACCATCTGCTCTTTTGGCAGATGGTGAAGTCGGCGAGAGAGTAGGGTCAGTTAGAGACGCAGACGGTTAGAATTACCTCTTCTTGGCATTATTTCGATGCTTTTTCCCTGTTTCTCGATGCTTTTCTTCGAAAAATAGGCCAATTTATAACTTTTTTGAATAATTTTTTTTCAGAAATTCAAATGGAAGCAATAATAGAAAGAAGTGTTCATTATTGTTTTCCAAATGAAATTTTACAAGATGTTGCCAGGAATATTCTGGTTAATTTCCAAAAAATCGAAAAAGACCAAAAAATCAATAGTCTTCAAATAATTGCTTTGAAGACTTTTATGTGGAAGAAAATGAAAAAAGAACTTTATTGGAAATCACTTTTTTGGCTGGTTTTTAAAGGTAAAATTTAAAAAAAAATTAAATTTAAAAAAATCAATAATATTCAGACCCGTTCCGAAATCTTCAACTCTTCTTTTTCGCTGACAAATTTTATTATGCCAATAATTTCATAAAAGCAAGAGCCACAATTCGAGATTTTCTCAATGGAAGTGAGTGAAAATTATAGAAAACTACAGTAAGATTTGCAAAAAATTTTCTTACTGTAGTTTTCGCTGCGAGATATCGTGCATACAAATTTTGAAATTTTGAATGATAAACAATTTTTTTAGATCAAAAAATGGGAAAATTATTTGGAAAATTGAAAAAAAGCGATCCGGAATTTGTACTGGCATTTTTGGATTTACACTTTTCTATAAGTAATCCGACTATTCGATTGATAATTTCCCGGAAATATCTGACAGTTAAAATATATTGTTTCACGGTTATGGAATACCCGAATCAAAAGGATTTCGACACGTTTTGGGCTGATAAGATTATCAGATTGTTGCTATCAAAAGAGGTAGAACTGGTGAATGTATTGATAAAAGGTGGGAAAATTTGAATGTTGCGATGATAACTTGATAAGGAGTGGAGATATCAAAAAGTGATCAACTGATAAATTGTAGAGCATATCATTTTCTATATTTCAGTAGTTGATCACTTTTTCCTATCTCCCCTCCTTATCAAGTTATCAGTAATGTACTGAACCTTAGGGGCCCAACAGTAATCCAGTGATAACTTGATAAGGAGTGGAGATTTCAAAAAGTGATCAATTGAAAAGTTTTAGACTTTATCATTTTCTATATTTCAGCAGTTGATCACTTTTTTCTATCTTTCCTCCTTATCAAGTTATCAGTGAAAATCCAGAAGCTTTAGTGATAACTTGATAATTTTCGTTCCAGGAGAAGACATGGAAACTACAAATCAACTCTTTCCGATTCTAAAGGAATTTATCGATAATTTGAATTGGATTGTGCCCCCAGAAGGATGGAAAAAAGCGATTGAGCAAGGGACCCGACCAGTTTACAGGAACCAAGGATACTTTCCGCCTCGAGATGATAATGATTATTATGAAGTGAGCTTATTGAAGCTGAATGAATATGGTCAGCCACTGGAGAAGAGTTATTGCGGGTTTTTTGCAAGTAATTCGGTTCTGGTTGATGGAAAAATTGTTCATATAAATGTAATATTGAAAATAAAAAAATAAAAAAAAAGGATGATAACATTACATTTCATATCCTTATCACCCCAAATACCCCCAATACCCAATAGGCTCGTTTGGAATCCAACCATAAGCCACATTGAAGTGAATATCCACTCTGTTTCTCTTATCGTTGACATTTGTCCAATTCCTCACATAAACTTTTCGTTTCCCACGTCCGATTGCTTTTTCGAAACCTTCTGCTGGGATTACTTGAGGAAAAGTTGCAACCCAAGAATCCAATTTTTCTTCTAGAAAATCAATATTTGAGTTTTCTTCTCCTGAAATATAATTTTTGAAAAATCAAAATTCCCCTCTCACCAATAATACTCAAAGTCACCCAATCGATTTCTTTTCTCAATAAAATTTTTGCAAACACATCAGCCCAATGGGTATCGTAATCAATATCACTCCGATGTGGAATTTCCGCAATTACATAAAAGTAGTGTTGAATTTTTAGCACGTTTTTTGAGATAACAACACTCCAAGATTCAGAATAACCCGGTCCTACTGTAGGGAGGTTTTGTTCGAGGACTGCTTGCATGATAAATGGGTCACTTCTCAGGGTTTGATAAAGTGCGTGTTTTTTGGGGTCTGAAATTAGTGATGAGGAGGGGAGATAGGGAAAAGTTATCAATTGATAAATTATAGAAATATCCTGTTCTACAATTCATTAGTTGGTCAAATTTTGTTATCTACACTCCTTATCAAGTTATCACTGAAATCCTAAAGCCTTACAGAATCTAGTGATAACTTGATAAGGAGCGATGATAGGGAAATGTTATCAATTGGTGAAATATGGGAAATGTCCTGCTCTACAACTTATCAATTGATAACTTTTTCCTATCTCCATTCCTTATCAAGTTATCAGTGAAATCCCCAGGATGCTCTCCAAAAAATTCTACTTTTTCAGCTTCAGGTTCAGAGTTTCGCTGATAACTTGATAAGAAGTGGAAATAACAAAAAGTTATCAGTTGATGAATTGATATTCTGATAACGTTTCAAATTTCCACTCACAATTATCAAAAATATCCTGAATCCTCCTTCTGATCCTTCTGAAGATATTTCGATAAACAATCCTCTCTGCGAAATCGATCACTTTTACAGGTTCTGAAGATATTTTTATCAGTAAAAAAACCTTATCAGTGTTCTTATCACTAACCTCTAAATATCAAAGAATACAGTAGTTTCGCATAAAAATCCTTTTTCATTCTTTTCCTCATTATTTTTTTGAGCACCAGAAATTGAAGACTCGGAACTTTTTCCAGCGATTGAGAGAGAATATTTCGGGCAATTGGATGCAATTTTTCATCGGAAAAACACACGGAAATTCCTCTTTCGATTATTGATTCCATCTGGGAGAAAATCTGGAGAAATTAGGAAAAAATGGGGGAAAATTAGTGAAAATTTGGAACATTGAAGGGATAAAAACAGATTTTCAAGTAAAATGGTAAAAAATCAACCAATCAATGAATCGATTTTTAAAAAATTCAAATAACTATAAACGTTTTTATTGTTTCAAATATCCCCAGTAAAGACCATGATCTTCGTATCGGCCAGGCCAAGAAGCGAAAAATGTGACAATAACACGATTGTCTCGAGTATGACTCGGATGTTTTCCATAAACTGTTTGTCCGTTTTCAATTGCTGCTTTCCATCCTTCTTCCGGAATTATTGGTTGGATAGTGCTAATCCAGTTATTGATTTTTTCCTTCAATACGGTAATATCGGAGTTTTCATCGCCTGAAATTCAAATTTCAGAAACTCAAAAATTGAAAAAAGATAACAATGCCAACTCACCAGAAATACTCAATTCCACATAATTCACAAACTTGGACAGAATCAATCTTGTGAAAACATCCGCCCAAAACGTGTCATACTCCATTTCATTCTTCACTTCAACCAAATGAAGCCAATAAATATAAACTTTCGTTATCTCTCTTTCGATTACTATTTTGCCATAACCTATGTCAGGCATATTTTGCTCCAGTACAGCTTTCATTATGTACGGATCTTTTGTCATTTCTCGATAAATTTTGTGTTTTTTTGGGACTGAAAAATGTTTTTCTTGCAAATTTCCCATAAACTTTTTTGCTTACATCCCGTAAAAAAATCTGAAATTTTTCTTCTCGCTTTATAAAAAATATTTCGACACCCGAATCGTTGCTCAAAATGGTGGAGTTTGATTGGTTCTGAAAAATAATTTTATTTTCTCACTTTTTCAAATTTCGAAAAAAAAACCTCTATAAATCAAGCAAAAAATGACATTGGCATACGTATCCTTCTTCATCTTCCAACACATTATCGATTTTAGTGATAAGATTTTCAAACTGTTAACTTATTGATTTTTTTCATTTTCCTGGAGAATATTCAGAGCAACATCTTGGATAATACCAGGTGGAAAACAGAATTTGACTCCTTTTTTGAATATTGAATCCATTTTTTTTGGAATTCTGAAACAAAATTTGAAGAAAAAATTTTAAGTGTAAACTAGAAGAAAAACGGAGAAAGCAACAAATCCGTATGTCTATTATTACCGAACAAGACATCTCCAACCGTCTGCGTCTCTCACTGACCAGAAGCTTATGCTCATATCTGTTGAAGCCTTCCCGGTGCGTGTGTTCCTGCCACCATCTGCTCTTTTGGCAGATGGTGAAGTCGGCGAGAGAGTGAGGTCAAGTAAGAGACACAGACGGTTAAAGATATCTGGTTCGATAATTATTGACATTCGTTGCTTTCTCTGTTTTTCTTCTAGTTCTAACTTCAGATTAAGCTTATTTTTTGAAAATGTTGTCGTTTCCAGATTTTCCCCCGATGGAATCAATAATCGAAAGAGGAATTTCCGTGTGTTTTTCCGATGAAAAACTGCATCCAATTGCCCGAAATATTCTCTCTCAATCGCTGGAAAAAGTTCCGAGTTATCAATTTCTGGTGCTCAAAAAAATAATGAGGAAAAGAATGAAAAAGGATTTTTATGCGAAACTACTGTATTCTTTGATGTTTAGAGGTTAGTGATGAAAGCACTGATAAGGTTTTGTTACTGATAACAACATCTTCAGAACCTGTAAAAGTGTTCGATTTCGCAGAGAGGCGTGTTTATCGAAATATCTTCAGAAGGATCAGAAGGAGGATTCTGGACATTTTTGATAATTGTGAGTGTGGGAATTCGAAACGTTTTCAGTAAATATATAAATTCATTAACTTTTTGTTATTTCCACTTCTTATCAAGTTATCAGCGAAACTCTGAACCTGAAGCTGAAAAAGTATAATTTTTTGAAAAGCATCCTGGGGATTTCACTGATAACTTGATAAAGAGTGGAGATAACAAAAAGTTATCAACTGAGGAGTGGTAGAGCAGAACATTTCCCATATTTCACCATTTGATAACATTTTCCTATCTTCTCTCCTTATCAAGTTATCACTAGATTCTGTAAGGCTTTAGAACTTTACTGATAACTTGATAAGGAGCAGAGATAACAAAACGCAATCAACTGATGAGTTGTAGAGCAGGTCATTTCCCATATTTTTTTAATTGATAACTTTTCCCTAGCTCCCCTCCTTATCAAGTTATCACTGGAATCCCGTAAGCTTCAGGATTTTACTGATAACTTGATAAGGTGTGAAGATAGCAGAATTTGACCAACTAGTAAGTTGTAGAGCAGGACATTTCCTATCTGTCATCAGTTGATGACTTTTCCCTATCTCCCCTCCTTATCACTGATTTCAGACCCTAAAAAACACGCACTCTATCAAACCCTGAGAAGTGATCCGTTTATCATGCAAGCAGTCCTCGAACAAAATCTTCCAACAGTTGAGCCGGATAATTGTGAAACTTGGAGAATTGTAATTGAAAAAAGTGTTCTGAAAGTTCAATATTATTGGATTGTGATTGCGGAGATCCCACACGAGGATTACGATACCCATTGGGCCAATGTGTTTGCAAATATCATTTTTCGAAAAGAAATTGATAACATCACTTTGAAGATTTTCGGTGAGAACAATCATGGAAGTGTTTTGATGAAAATTTAAAATTAATATTTTGCAGGTGACGAAGATGCAAATTTAGAATTTCTGGAAAAGAAAATGGATTCTTTTATTGCAACGATTCCTCGAAAAATACCACCAGAAGGTTGGGAAAATGCATTCGGAATCGGAAAACCAAAAGTTTACTCAAAGGGTTATAGTCAAGGTGACAGTAAGAAAAGACTAGTTGAAGTTCAGTTTCATACCAATTCATGTTATTCTTCGATGTTTCGGTTTAGGTATTGGGGAATTATTTGTTGATCACACATTTTTTACATACGTTTTTTTTAATGAATGAATTTTTTTCGAATTTTTTATACTATTACTGATAATTTATGGTTTTGGTTGATTTTCACCAGTTCTACTATTTTTTCAAATTTTTTTAAAAAGTGATTTTTCCAAATCCACAAATTATTTTTTAGAATTCCAAAAAAAATGGATTCAATATTCAAAAAAGGAGTCGAATTCTGTTTTGCACCTGGTATCATCCAAGATGTTGCTCTGAATATTCTCCAGGAAAATGCAAAAAATCAATCAGTTAACAGTTTGAAAATCTTATCACTAAAATCGATAATGGGTTGGAAGATGAAGAAGGACACTTATGCCAATGTCATTTTTTGCTTGATTTTCAGAGGTCAGTCGTTTTTTGAAATTTTAAAAAATTCTCAATTTAAAAAAATAATAATTTTCAGAGCCTCTAAACTTGACAATTTTCGCAAAAAGACCATCTTATTCCAGTATTTTTAAAAGAACCAGACAAAAATTTTTGGACATTTTTAATGGATGTAAGTAGAGAATTGACAAGTTACCGCAAAACCTCTATTAGAAGGGCACCCAATAGTTTGTCTTTGAGCTTCACTATCTCAAAAACTACGAGAATTATCAAAAAGTTGTCAACTGCAAAGTTGTAGACGAAGATTAGAACTACAACTTTGCAGTTGACAACTTTTTGATAACTCTCGTAATTTTTGAGATAGAAAAGCTCAAAGTCAAACTATTGGGTGTCCTTCTAATAGCGGTTTTACGGTATCAGGAGAAAACTATGATTTTCAGATAAAAAGAAAAAGGCAATTTATCAATCTTTAAAAAAAGATCCATTTATCATGAAAGAAGTTTTGGAGCAGAACATTCCTTATCACTGTGATTATATAGAAATTCATATCAAGAAATCAGTGATGAGAGTTCAGTATTTTTGGTGGCATATCGTGGAAATAGCACATCGAGAAAATATTGAATATGATCATTATTGGGCAGCTATTTTTACTAAAATTGTGCTTTCCAAATGTACCAATTATGTGAAGATAAGGACTATTGGTAAATTTTTTTTGATTTTTGAATTAAAAAAAATTCATTTTCAGGAGACGAAACTTCAAATGTTCTGGAACTTGATAATAATATGAATCAATGGATTGATAATATCGATCGAATAATTCCTCCGGAAGGTTGGAAAGAAGCAATTGAGAATGGAGATCAGTTGATATACCACAGAGGAAACAGCCAAATTTTTGATGGAGATCCCAGTGTTACTGTGACATTTATTGTTCAGACTGATTATAAGGAATATTTTGTGCCTGGCTATTGGGGGTACATTGAACATGGTACCAACTGACCGTATTTGTTAATTTTTTTGTAACTTTGTGTTTTCCAATTGTAAGCGGGTTTTATATTTATTTTTTCATCAGACAAAAACGGAAGCAGGTTATCAGTGGCACTGTTTTTTTCTATCTTTGAAAAAATAAACAATTTATTTTTAGTTGCCTTTTTCAAATTAGTTGATGATTGATTGGTTGATTTTTTACCATTTTACTTGAAAATCTGTTTTTATCCCTTCAATGTTCCAAATTTTCACTCATTTTCCCCCATTTTTCCCTAATTTTTCCAGATTTTCTCCCAAATGGAATCAATAATCGAAAGAGGAATTTCCGTGTGTTTTTCCGATGAAAAATTGCATCCAATTGCCCGAAATATTCTCTCTCAATCACTGGAAAAAGTTCCGAGTCTTCAATTTCTGGTGCTCAAAAAAATAATGAGGAAAAGAATGAAAAAGGATTTTTATGCGAAACTATTGTATTCTTTGATATTTAGAGGTTAGTGATAAGAACACTGATAAGGTTTTTTTACTGATAAAAATATCTTCAGAACCTGTAAAAGTGTTCGATTTCGCGGAGAGGGGTGTTTATCGGAATATCTTCAGAAGGATCAGAAGGAGGATTCAGGATATTTTTGATAATTGTGAGTGTGAAAATGCACAACATTTTGTGCTTATGAGTTTATCAGGATATCACTTCCCTATCTCTTCACTCTCTCTCAAGTAATCACTGAATCCCCGAAAGTGTCAGATGTAAGAAGCTTCCCAGTAAAGACTCTAGGTGATTCACTGATAATTTGATAAGTAGGGGAGATAGCAAAAAATTATTGACTGATAAGTTGTAGAGAAAGATATTTTCTATCTCTAATCAATTGGTGACATTTTTCTATCTTCCCTCCTTATCAAGTTATCATTAGATTCCTTAAAGCTTCAGGATTTTACTGATAACTTGATAAGGAGTAGAGATAACGAAAATTTATCAACTGATAAGTTGTAGAGCAGGACATTTTCTATCTTTCATCAGTTGATGACTTTTCCTTATCTCTCCTCCTTATCACTGATTTCAGACCCTAAAAAACACGCACTCTATCAAACCCTCCGAAGTGACCCATTTATCATGCAAGCCGTCCTCGATCAAAATCTTCCAACAGTTGAGCCGGATAATTGTGAAACTTGGAGAATTGTAATTGAAAAAAGTGTTCTGAAAGTTCAATATTATTGGATTGTGATTGCGGAGATTCCACACGAGGATTACGATACCCGATGGGCCAATGTGTTTGCAAAAATTGTTTTTGATAAAGGCATTGATAACATCACTTTGAAGATTATTGGTAAGAGTGATACTTACTTGAATTATCACGGAAAATAGAATTTTTCAGGTGATGAAAACGTAAATTTGGTAAAACTATCGGAAGAATTGGACTCTTGGATAACAACGTTTCGTCGAGAAATGCCACGGGAAGGGTGGGAGAAGGCGTTTGAAACTAGAGGGAAACGAAAGATTTATTCGAGAGGTCCCACTCAAATTCATAGTGAGAAGAGAGAAGTTTCAGTTGGATTCTATTCCACTCCAAGTTATTCATCTTTTTATTCGTTCAAATATTGGGGCATCTTCGGAAACGATCAATGAAATTGATTGTTGACAGTTTTTTTTCTGTAATTCAATAAAAATTCTCGAATACTTTTTTTTCAAAGTCTCAATCGGACCAGCAGGATATCTGCCGATACTCGAAATTTTTCAATTATTCATATTATATTTATCAAGCGAAGTGGCCGCTGTGTCGATTTACGACGGATGCGACTCCCGCCACGATTGTGGGTTACGGTATCACTCGCTTTACATGTGCACCTAATTTTCAATGAAATTCAGACCCGCGATTAGGCGCACATGTGAAGCTAGTGACACCGTAACCCACAATCGTGACGGGAGTCGCATCCCTCGTAAATCGACACAGCGGCCACTTCGCTTGATAAATATAATAATTCAGGTTGATGCATTTAAACTCTTAGACAAGATTTTCATAATCATACGCTTCATTGTTAAAACCAAATATTCAAAATAAAATCAGTTACACCCAAAAGAACGATTCATCAGTCAGTTCATTTAGCCAGAGAGTAAAATTTCTTAGTTGTCATGCAGAGGTTGAACTTGTACTGTCCTTCGGCAGATGGATGTTCCGCAGCTCTGATGATAATGTCGAACTCTTGACATTGAGTGCTAAATTGAACGTCTTCCGTGTGCTTGATGAGGGTGTTCTCGATAGTGTAGGTGATCCGAGCAAGGACGATAGCGTGGTTCGTAACCAGCAGATCCGGGCAGATTATTCGGAACCGGCGACACGCACCATTGTCTCGCTTGTCTTCAACTTCGATCTTCCTGAAAGTCAGCAGTTAAAGATCATGAACAGCAATGATTGAACTCACCAGGAGTGTTTTCCGCACTCGAACATGAACGCCGAGAGAGAAGAAGATCCATGAATGTATGGAATAATGCAGCTTCCCGACTGAGGCTTTGAATTCCCGGGACGATGGCCAGTGAGAGATGTCGGAATCAGCGGATTGTCGTGGACCAAGGTCGAGATGGGGGCGACCTGGAGTCTCTCTTTGTGAGTGTAGAAGAGCTCCTCCTTTGTGCGAGCAAAAATGAGCGACTTCGCGAGCCCAGTTGCGGGTTTCGGATCCAAATCCATGATTGGTGTGTTAGGATTGTCGAGTAACTGAAACTTCCCAGCTTATATACCTTTTGGACAGAGCTGATTACAGCTGATTACAACTGATTAGAACGATAAGATCTCATCTTTTACTGATTAGGGACTGATAAGAACCGATAAGAACCGATAAAAGATCGACTGATTAGATTACGGTAAGTTCGGTGGAGCGAACTTGCTCATTTTTACTTTTGTGAAGGATTCTGTTGAACAGAAACATCAGGAAATCAAAAATCAATCGATAATCAGAAATTGTTCGAAAGTTGAAACATTCAAACATGTTTCATGAGAATTTCCAAGTCCTGATAACGATTGATAACTTTTGAAATGGGGTCGGAGGGAGTGATTTGGATTAGGGATCGAATTTGTTTTAATTACCTGAAGCGGAACGGAGTGGAGAGGGCTGACGAGTTGGAGAGGAAGTAGCTAAACCTTGACGAGGCCACGGGAAGAGACTGATTCCCTGCCATCCATTTTTTTGGGTAGATCCCAATGTGTCGATGTCTGCGTTCTAATTGGAAAATGTGATGTTCCCTCTGGGAATCTGGGAACACCTGTCATTGCTCGGTACCGTCTCGAAAGCTTTAAAAAAATCTGGAGAAATCGGAGAAAAAGCTGGAAAATTGGAATTTCATACATTCAACACTTCATTATCAGTAGTTTTATCAGTCAAACATTAGAACAATTTATCAGTGATTTCAGAAAATGAACTGTAGGAGAGGAGTACTGTAGTTTGACAAAATCGGAGTTGAAGTCTGAAAACTTTTGAACTCACAATCAAGAACCTGAAAAATCTGTAATTCTGCATTTGCGCGTCAACTCAAATGCATTCGGTGCATGCACACAAAACACCAAATTCTACGAAAATACTGTAATTGCCAATGAAAAACCACCTGGAAATGGCTAAAAATCTGAATTTCTGCAATTGTGCGTAAGTTCTGATGTACTTGGTGTATGCACCAAAGTCTACGAAAATTCTACAAAAAACTGTATTTTTCACTGGAAAATCTGTAATTCCGCGTTTGCGCGTCAAATCCAATGCATTCGGTGTGTGCACACACTGCACCGAATTCGACGAAAATACTGTAATTTCCACTGAAAAACCACCTGGAAATGGCTGAAAGTCTGTAATTCCGCATTTGCGCGTCAAATCCAATGCATTCGGTGTATGCACACAAAACACCGAATTCCACGACAACTTCTCAAAAACCAACCTATTTTTGATGACTTCCTTCTAACCGGTACCTATCTCCGTTTATTTGCAACTTTCGCTTTTTCGGCGAAATAAGAGAAAAGAGACCATAAGACAGATAGGTATGTCCCGAAAAAAACCACCTATTTGACGAGAGATAATGGGAAAGTGAGAGACGGAGACACTGGAAACTGGTTTGAAACGGGCGGAACCGATGGGAGAAATGATGAAAATTGGAGAAGTTTCGTGGACTGAGAAGATAGTTATTTGATAAGATTACTGGTATTTAAGAGTAGGTTGGTGTTCAGTAGTTCACATTTCCCTTTTGGTTTTTGTTGTGATGATGACCGAAAATTTGGGAATTTTTCTAGATTTTTAGAAATTGTTTTTAGAGCTCTAGGAACATTTTTAGAGGGTCCCACAGTTTTAGGAAGAATTCTAGAATTTTTTTAGATTTGAAAAAAATTGTTTCAGTGTCACAGAAATTTTTTAGGGTCCCTAAATGATTTGTAGGGTCCCTAAAACTTTTTTAGGGTCCCAAAATTTTTTGTAGGGTCCTAAAAATTTTTTGGAGTTTTAGAGAATATTTTTAGGACAAAAATAAATGATTTTTGAAGTAGAAAATTTTTTGAAATATCGGAAATTTTTATTTAATTGAAAAAACATTTTTTGGGATTTCAAAAAAAAAATTTTTAGAATTCTGAAATTTTTTCATGGATTCAAAATTTTTTTTAAATTCCAAAAAAAATTTTGAGTTCTGGAAACATTTTTAGAATTACAGAAAATTTTTTTTTCAAGATTTTAAAATTTTTTTCAGAATTTTAAAATTTTTTAAAAAGTTCAAAACCATATTCAAATTCTCGGAAAATTATAGAAAATTCCAAAAAAATTCAAAAATCTCAAAAAAAAATCAATTCATTTCAACTGAAAATCTAAAATAATGCAAATGCGCTCCACCGAAAAATTCAAATTTTTCAAATTTTTAGAAAAATCAAAAATCAAAAATTGTTTTCAAATTCATAATGCAATTGCGCTCTACGAGAAAAAACTACAAAAACCACAAAAAATAACAATTTCCAATTTTCGAAAAAAAAATTTTTTTTTTATTTTTCAAAATTTTAAAAATTCCTTTTCAATGCAGCCTTGCTCCACTGGATTTTTCCAATTTTTTCGAATTTTTCCCCAATTTTTCATCAAAATTTTCCATTTTTCCAGCGATGAGCAACACGATCATCGTGGCGGGTTCCGCCACCATGCTCCTTTGCATCCTAGCGGCTCTCTACACAATGTCGGGCCTTTTATCCGACATTTCCCAGCTCCAATCCGACTTTGACGATGAAATGTTCGAGTTCCGTGCCATCACAAAAGACACGTGGCAACGTATCATGAACAAACATCTTCATCCGAATTCCGAGGCTCCGCCCACTTTTGAGACCCTTGTTGGAGCCAGAAGAGCCCGTCAGGCCTACCCGGAGCAGTGCAATTGTGGTCCGAAGAGTGAGGGATGCCCAGCTGGTCCACCGGGGGTCCCCGGAGAAGCCGGAGGAAAAGGAGAGCCAGGAAACGATGGAGATGACGGAAGACCGGGGGCTCCGGGAGTGATAGTGGCTATCACTCATGATATCCCCGGTGGATGTGTCAAGTGCCCACCTGGAAGACCTGGTCCAAAGGGTCCACCGGGAGTCCAAGGAGCCGCTGGGCCATCTGGAGATCAGGGACGCCATGGACCACCTGGGCCACCGGGGGCACAAGGAGGACCCGGAGAGCAGGGAGATTCTGGAAGACCTGGAGCTGCGGGACGGCCGGGACCACCGGGACCACGTGGAGAGCCGGGGACCGAGTACCGGCCGGGACAACAGGGAAGAGCTGGGCCACCGGGACCACGGGGACCACCGGGTCCAGAAGGAAATGCTGGTGGACCGGGAGCCGATGGAAACCAGGGACCAGTGGGTCATCCGGGGATCCCAGGAAGACCAGGGATTCCGGGCAAGAGTGGAACTTGTGGAGAGGTGAGGAAAATGGAATTGCTCGTGAAATTTGGTGCATACAGAGAAATTTTGAAATTTGAGCTTTTCCGGTGGAAAAATATGCGAAAATTCACTGAAAACATGAAAAATAACGATTTTCTGCACTTGCGCGTCAAATCTGGTGCATTCGGTGTTTGCACACAAAGCACCGGATTTGACGACATTTCCCAAAAATCCAGGGTATTTGCGTAAAAAATTATGAAAAACTAGCCAAAACCACTGAAAATAGCGATTTTCTGCATTTGCGCGTCAAATCTGGTGTATTCGGTGTTTGCACACAATGCACCGGACTTGACGACAATTTCCAAAATCATGCTTTTTTGAACAAAAAAGTTCGGGAAACGAACCAAAACCACCGAAAATTGCGATTTTCTGCATTTGCGCGTCAAATCTGGTGCATTTGGTGTTTGCACACAATGCACCGGATTTGACGACATTTTCGAAAATCATGCTTTTTTTTGCGTAAAAAATCACGGAAAACCAGCCAAAAACACTGAAAATAGCGATTTTCTGCATTTGCGCGTCAAATCTGGTGCATTTGGTGTTTGCACACAATGCACCGGATTTGACGACAATTTCCAAAATCGCTCGAAAATTCCAAATTTGGATGAAATTTAGCGCTGAATTCGAATTTTCCCATAAAAAATGCCCAATTTTTCAGCACGGATCCCCCGGAGAGCCAGGACCAGATGCCGGCTACTGCCCATGCCCAGGACGCAGCTACAAGGCCTAATTCAAGTGTTGCTTATCAATTATTTTGGGATAATGATAATAAAAATTGTGCAATCGAATTAAATGCAAACACCAGATCTGACACGCAAAAACTAATTACAGTAATCCCAAAAATTCAAAAAAAAAAAAAGGTTACTGGGAAAATCGAAAAAATTAATAAATTGATAAAAATAGAGTTCAAAAGTTCAAAAAAATTTTCAGCATTTTCCAGAAATCGCCAATTGAAGTTGATGAAGCTGAAAAATTGAAATTTAAAAATTTGAAAAAAAAATTTCGATTTTTTTCCAAAAAAAAATTTTTTTGAAAACTTCTAGAAACCAGTACCGGAATACTGTATCCCCAAAAATTTTTTTAAAAATTCAAAATTTTGAAAAAAAAATAGTAACTCATCTAAATTTCAAAAATCGAATGTCTCCAGAAGATTCCATGAAGAATCTGAAAAAAATTCAAATTTTTCAAATTTTTTTTTTTTTAATTATCGATTTTTTTTAAAATTTTTTCAAAAAAAAACTCATCTGAATTTTAGTGCTCCAGAATTCGAATTGAGAAGAAAATAATGAAAAACTGCCAGAAAACCCTTTTTTTATATCATTTTCTTATCAGTTCCAAAGATCTGCCCTAGATCTAGAAACCTGGAAAAACGTGTGACTGATAACGTGAGATACTTGAGGAAAGAGATATTTTGGTTCTGGTTTGTCACGTGGTGTCCCTGGCAATCTGGCTGAATAGGGTTTTCGAACAAAAAGACTGGTAATTTATGAAGACAGTAGAGCAAATGAGTTCACACTTCAGCGTCTCGGATCGGGCGGAGGGATCTGGTGAGTGTCCCGAGTTCGCTCGGCCCCAATCCGTGTTCGGTGATCACAATCACTTTGGTGCTCTTGGTAGAGATCCCCGTCAGATTGTAGACCGTGCTCAATCCGAACACCCGGTTGCGATCAACAAAAACTGAGAGACGCTGTCCCGAAAGATTCATCTGCTTATTTCTGTTGAATTTTCCATTTCCGAAGAATTTTCTGACTTCTTGGATTTCTTGAAACTGTAAAATAACTTGTGCGGAATATTATTTATTTTTTCTACCATGTATTGGTAGTTGTTGTTCTGCTGTCTTCGCTGGAATCCCAAAGTCCTTTCAAACTCCATCGAGTAAACTCCGATGAACAGCGGTGTGAGTTTGTCGCTGATCTCTGTGAGTACCGCATGGATTTGTGGGAACTGTCGAAGAGGAACTGCAACATTCAGGTTTCTTGAGGAACAACCCGGAAATACAAACCTATCGGTTGGAACTGACAACCGGTACAATGAACAGGGTGATTGGCAATGTAATCGCAGAAAAGTGTAGCAAGGAATGAAAAGTGTTCGGCTGTGTGCATCGGGTTCTGAACTGTTCTCTGGACAATCTGCTGGTAATGATCCGATGCATTGCGGACACAGCTGAAAATTAGTTATCTCTGATTGTTTTTCTGATTCCCATAACTTGGCCATTGTGAGAGCGATTGGATCGTAGAAATGGTTTCAGTTGGTAGTTTCTAGCCTTTTTTTCTCTTCACGTTATCAGTCGGCAATCTCATTGCAATCAGTAGTAGACGTGAGAGTCCCGAATTGGTTACAAAGCTCATGAGCCAAAGAGCCAATTTCGACATTTTTGAGGTTCCGACATGTCTTGAGGAATTGGACACAGACAACAATTTCAACAATTTTATTATCATTCTTATCATTATTTATCAATCAACATGCAATCCGTCAACATTTGGAAATCTGTCGTGCCAAATATAAAATTCCAGTGTTCCGACGGTCCTTCTGATAGTTGCAATCAGTCCATCACTTCTCAAAATATCGATTCCATCTGATAAATCAGCAGCAAATTTTGGCATATATCTGAAATTTCAAAATTCAACAAGAAACTGTTAAAATTAGAGAGCTTTATGGAAAAATTCAAATTCAGCGCTTAATTCGATACTGAAACCTGTTTTTTTGTGGTTTTTTGAAAATGTCGTCAAATTCGGTGCATTGTGTGCAAACACCAAACTTGACGCGCAAATGCAAAAAATCGCTTTTTTTCAGTGGTTTTGGTTAGTTTTTCGTAACTTTTTGTTCAAAAAAGCGTGATATTTGAAAATGTCGTCAAATCCGGTGCATTGTGTGCAAACACCGAATGCACCAGATTTACCGCGCAAATGCAGAAATTTTGATTTTTGAACATTCTACGTTATTTTTTTCCAAAATTTCTTTTAAAAAATTCAATTTTTGAAAATGTCGTCAAATCCGGTGCATTGTGTGCAAACACCGAATGCACCAAATTTGACGCGCAAATACAGAAATTCACTATTTTTCAGCTAATCACTTCCGAATTTGAACTGATAACATCACTTACGGATAACTTTGTCCCCTCACTTCCGGATCCCACTTCTTCGGCTCCAAATGCTCAAAATCCAATGGCTCAATCGGAATTTTCCCACCAATTCCTCGGAAAATCGCAAATTTCAGCTTCTTATCACTGGATCTCTTCCAATTCTCCACAAATTCCAAAAAATCCAATGGTTTCAAGCTGATAGCATTTGATAGTATGATTTCAGAGCAATGTGAGCTCAAGAGCATTTCCCGGGTGATCCAGTGAGCATTTCCGTATAATTCCCACTTGTTACAGTGAAAACGAACAGATGGACACTGGAAATCTGGGGGAATACGGATTCGCAAATCGATATCACCAGTGATAACAACATTTTCCAAAAGAGCTTTCAGATCATCACTTGGAATCGGTACTCCATCGTTTTTTTCAATTTTCACGTCGTGATATCGATTGATTTGTGGCATCATTACTTGAAGATTAGTGATATTATCAGCTCTGATATCCAGGTTGATAAGGGACCTTGGGAACAGATTGATAAGGAATTCGGCGACTTTTTGGAATGATAAGGGGTTGTTGCTGCATTTTGAATAGATATTATTGTTCCTCGTTTTTCTGGAAAAATTTGAAGAATTTGAAAAAAAATTAGAAATATTTTCTGAAAATTAGGAATTTTCAAAAAAAAATTTTTTTTTAAATTTTTTTTTTTCGTTTTTTTTCTCGAATTTTTAGTATTTACCAAAAATATTTTTTAGCCCGGAAAAAATTAAAAATATTTTCTGAAAATTTGGAATTTTCAAAAAAAAAATTTTTTTTGAATTAAAAAATTTTTTTTCGAATTTTTAAAAAATTAAAAAAAAAAAAATTTTAATCTTAATTTTTGTTTGAATTTTTAATATTTACTAAAAATATTTTTTAGCCCGGAAAAAATTGAAAATATTTTCTAAACATTCGGAATCTTCAAAAAAAAATTTAAAAATTTGAAAAAATTGAAAAAAACAATTTTTTTCATAAAAAAATTTTTTTTTGAATTTCCAGAACTAAAGAAAATTTTTTAACCTCTGGAAAAATCAGAAAACGTTTTTGTATTTTAAAAATGTATTTTTTCAAAACTCACAAAATGTTCATCCTCCTTCCATTAATTTTTCGAAATTGTTTGGAGCCACACATTGAAAATGAGCCTACAGCCCAGCTAGCAATGAGTTCTTCGTCGGATTTCAAATAAACATGCAAAAAGAATGAATTAATCGATAATTCAATTCGATTGTGAATAGTTTTCATGGATTGGACAGCGTTCTTGCATTTTTTCGAGCATAGGGAAAAATCGATTCTGTAAAAAAAGGGATGATTTCTTTTGATAGATTTTTTAAAATTTGCAAATAAATTTTTTGGATAGATAAAGATGTTAAAATCAATTTTGTAGTTGGACAAAATCACTGAAAAAATTTTCGAAAAGGCGGAAAAAATCGATGAAAAATTGGAAAATTATGAAATTCGGGGGAGGGGTACGGTATTTTTGACTTGACAAAAACCATTCTAGAATATTTTTTTAAATTTTTAAATAAATTTTCTGTGATAGATAAAAATGCTAACATTAACTTTGTAGTCAAACACAGTTTCTGAAAAAATTTTTTAGAAGGCGAAAAAAATCGGTGAAAAATTGGAACTTTTTTTTAATTTGGGGAAAGGTACGGTATTTTTGACTTGACAAAAACTATTCTAGAATATTTTTGAAAAAGTTTAAATGAATTTTTTGAAATAGATAAAGATGTTGATATCACTTTTGTAGTTGGACAAAATCACTGAAAAAATTTTTGAAAAAGCGAAAAAAATCGTCGAAAAATTGAAAAATTATGAAATTTGAGGAGGGGTACGGTATTTTTGACTTGACAGACCCCAGCTTAGGAATTTTTCTCGTTTTTTTAATAAATTTTTTGTGCTAGATGAAAATGTTAAAATTAATTTTGTAGTTGGACAAAACTACTGAAAAAAATTTTGAAAAGGCGAAAAAAATCATTGAAAAATGATAAAAACTCACAAATCGGCAAAGCTAAAACTCTGTAGAATTTGCTGTTTTGGAACGAAAGGAAGGTCCAGAAGACGGAATTTTCTAGACATTCTCCGTCAGAAAAAATCCGAATAAAAAAGACCAGGGTGTCTGCTAGAAAAAACCGATAATCCATTAGTGCGTTTTTGAAAATCTTTTTCTACAACCAATCTATCGATTTTTCGCGCTTATGGATCATCGGTTTTTTAGCTAACAGCTGTGTTTGAAAAATTTTTTATCATCAATGATAAAACTTGATGAAGTTGATTTTTCAATTACCGATTTTTTGAAAATTACAATAAAAAAATTTTTAATGAAAATTTATAAAAAATCACGAGTAAAAAAACAGAATCTAGCTAGTCATCTCCTCTCTTCTTCCTCTTCTTCTTTTTCGCCTTCCCAGAATCCTCATCCGAATCCTCTTCTCCTTTCTCCAAATCCTTCCTCACCGACTTCATCTTGCTTCTGGAGCCCTTTCGACGTCTTCTATGTTGACTTCTAGAAGACATTGTCGACTTCTGACTCTTTTTCTTCTCGTCTTCTGACTTCTGATGCATCAGAAACGCCACGACGGCACAACACATCAGAAACAGACAAATGGCTCCGAAGCCAGCGGCCATCAGGAGATATGCGTTTTCAGCGAAGAAGCCTTCTTTGGAAGAAGCAGATGTTGGAGCCAAAGGGGGCGGAGCCTGAGCTTGGGGTGGGATGTATGGAGGAGGTGGGGGTCCTGGAGCCGGTGGCACAGGTCCCGGAGCCGGAGGAGCTGGTGTCGGTTGAGGGGAAGGAGATGGGGTGGGTTGAGCAGGAACCACAATGTTGCTGCAGGTTGGGTCTGAAAGTTGGTGATAAGAGAATGATAAGGGGTTTTTTAAAATTAATTTTTTCAGTCATGGGGATTTTTTTCTAGGGCTTCAAAATTAGACAAAAAATATTTTTTAGCTTTTGGAATTGCAAAAAATTTTCCAGGGTTTTAGAATTTTTTACAATATTTCTGATTTTTTTTTAATTTTCAAAAAATTTTTTTGTTAAACTCAAAATTTTTTTTCTAGATTAAAAAATTTTTCTAGGGTCTTTGAATTTTTTAAAATTTCAAAAAAATGCTTAAGAGAGACTATTTGTAATTACTCAACAATGGCCACTAGGCCAATGCACAGTTGCCCAAAGTATTTTTGGTTGGACTGATTATTTGCACAGGGATACTATGGGGGACTCTAAGTTCAAAATTACAACGTTTGGATTTTTCGCTCACCGGCTCGCGGAGCCCCGGAGCAAAAACGGGCTCACAAAAAAGTTGTCCAATAAATCTGAAACTTTTTCCCCGGGGGTTTTTTAGGTCGTAGAGTACGAAAACAACAAAGAAAAGTTCCGAAAAAAATCTTGAAAAATAGTCATAGTTCAAAAAAGTCGAAATTTTTCAGTTTTTTTGAACTCCTGAAAATTTTAGTACTGGTCCTGTTGCGTCTTTGGGTTGATGGCAAAGAACGCGTTGATCGGTGAACCGAGTTTATTTAGGCCAATGGGCAGAAACAGAGTAATCAGTCTCGAGGTATTAGGCCGAGAACTGATTAAGACGAATAAACAAGCAGAAATATTGGGCAATAGGCCGAATAGTAGTGGGAGAGATAGAATATATCGATTAAAGGGATGAAAAACGCGTGGGCGGTCGCGCGGGGTACGGTAACACTCGTTTAGCGGTACAGAAAGCGCGGCGAGACCCGCGCCAAAAGGGCGGAGGTTTAAATGGGTAAACCTAGAATTGTAAAAAGGGAATGAACCTAAAAGAGAACTAAAAAGGGGGAAAACAATATAATTTTATGTGGTTCTTAAGGAATCCACAACACCTTCCTCTGTCCATAAAAAGCTAACGAGATGGGGTATAACAGAAAGGGGCGTTAGTTCCGATAGGTCCTTCGAGTCGGGTCCATCTCCAGACGAGCAGTCGGACGTGAAGCACGAGTTGACTGACGAGTCGGAGCGGCAGCAGTCGGTGCACGACGGCGTCGACGAGGTCCTTGTGGAGATCCGGGAGGTGATCCAGGTGGAGATCCAGGCATCGGTCCAAGGTTTGGAGACGGGTGCCGGAACGAGGCGACCGAACTGTCGCGAGACAGTGTCGGAGTCGAAGGCCGGTTTGACGTTGTCGTTGTCGTAGGCCACGGTTTCAGGTCAAAGACATCGAAGAGAGTGTCCCGGTCCTGATGCTGGTCCGTGTCGGAGCGAGGTCGGATCTGGTTGGCATGACGTCTCCAGATGTTGTCACCACACTCGATGTCGTAGAGGCATTTCCCGATGCGACGACGAACCTGGGCAGGAGTCCACGTTGGTGACGTAGGATTCCTGAAATTCTTCACATAAACTGGTTGGTTAGGTTTGAAGAAGCGGCTTCTGGCTCCGTGATGGGTATCGAACTGATCCATCATGGCGGCTCCTCGTTGCTGGCTGTAGCTGAGGTCCGTGTCCGTGGTGTTGTCCTTGGAGTGCGGGAGCAGAAGGTCGAGCGGTGTCCGAATCCTTCGTTTCAAGAAGTTTTCCGCTGGAGATAGGCCATCGGGGCTGGCAGCACATGGTGTTGAGCGGTAGTGCTGCAGGAACGACTGGAGCGTGTCTTCAGTGGTCCCCTCCCCTGCCGATTTTCGAAGTCCTCGCTTGAAGGTGTCGACGAATCGTTCAGCTTGACCGTTCGATTGTGGGTGGAATGGAGGCGATCGCATGTGGTGGATCCCTCGGTGCTTGCAGAAGTCCGCGAACTGAGAGGCCGTGAACTGAGTGCCGTTGTCCGAAACCACGCTTTCAGGATTACCGAAGCGGGAGAATACTTGTTTCAATATTCCAATGGTTGCAGACGCCGTGATCGATCGAGTCGCGAAGACTTCAGGCCATTTCGAGTAAGCATCCACGATAACCAGGTAGTAGATGCCATCGATAGGTCCGGCGTAGTCGATGTGTACTCGTGTCCAAGGTCCAGATGGTGGGGTCCAAGGTGACAGCGAGTGCTTGATTGGATTCTTGGAAGCGGCGGCGCAGGCATCACATCCACGAACGACGTCTTCGATGTCCTTGTCGATGCAGGGCCAGTAGACGTAGCTGCGAGCGATTCCTTTCATTCGGACAATTCCGGGATGTGCCTTGTGGAGTTGGCGGAGTACTCTGATTCGGAGTACTGCCGGGATGACGATTCGGTCTCCAAACATCAAACAGTCGTTGACCAGAGATAGGTCATCACGACGGTTGTGGAAGTACCAGATTGGTGAGTGCTTCTCGATGTTCTTAGGCCATTGTCCGGATTTGACATGTTCGATGACGCGAGAGATGAGTGGGTCATCCTCGGAAGCTTTGCAAACAGCTTTGGCGGTGACTGGGATCTGATCCAGTTGATAATCGAATGCGGCGACGACTTCAGACTCGATGTGAGCGATGATCTTGTCCTCACATTCCTTTGACTCGTGTTGAGCAGCGATGAGTCTTGACAAAGCGTCAGCTTGACCGAAGGCCGTGGTGTTGACGTATTGGATCTTGAAGTCGTAGTTGAGCAGTATGGTGGCCCAACGTTGCAATCGATTTGCGCTGTAGACCGGAATTCCTTTCTTGTCTCCGAAGATGGACAGAAGCGGCTTGTGGTCGGTCTTCAACGTGAAATGGCGACCGTGCACGAATCGGTGGAACTTAGTGATTCCAGTGATGAGTGCTAGGCCTTCCTTTTCGATCTGGCTGTAGTTCCGCTGGGCTGGTGACAGTGACTTGCTCATGTGGTATACAGCTTTCTCCGATCCATCCGGGAATTGGTGCGAGATGACGGCTCCGATTCCATATTGGGATGCATCGGCTGCGATGATGATCGGGAGCGACGGATCGAAATGGGTGAGGAGAAGGTCCGATTGGAGTATCTCCTTGATCTTCGCGAACGCATGTTGGCACTGCTGGGACCAGACGAAAGGCGTGTCCTTCTTGGTGAGCTGGTCGAGTGGCGCTCGGTAGTTGTGCAGGTCCTTGACGAAGGTCCCGTAGAATTGGATGAGGCCGAGGAATGAGCGAAGTTGGCTAACATTCTCGGGTGCAGGCATCTTGGCAATGTCCTTGATCTTTGCTGGGTCCGGGCGACGTCCTTCAGAATCGATGATGAATCCCAAGAACTGGATTTGTCCCATGAGAAAGTTACATTTCTCGATGCGAACGTGGAATCCGAAGTCGGAGATCCGGCGGAAGACGGCGGCGACACGTGTGTTGTGCTCCTCGATGGTGGCTCCGCAGACAATTAGGTCGTCCATGTAGGCCGCAGTTCCATCGAGTCCAGTGATGAGTTGGTCCATGATCTGCTGGAAGATTCCAGGCGCAGACTTGACTCCAAAGGGTAATCGATTGAATCGATATAGGCCCTTGTGCGAATTTATCGTGAGCAACTGCTTGGCGGCGTCGTCGACTTCAACTTGAAGGTAGGCCTCAGCCAAATCGATTTGACTGAAGAACTTGCCTCCGTTTAAAGTTGTGAAGATGGATTCTGGAGTCGGCAGCGGGTGCTTGTGGAGCTCCAGACTGTCGTTGAGGCCAGTTGAGTAGTCGGCGCACAGTCGGATCGATCCATTCTTCTTCTTGACGACGACGATCGGAGCGGCCCAATCGGAGTGGTCGATCGGGGTGATGACTCCTTGAGCAGCGAGACGATCGAGCTCTTGGGTGACACTGGGTAGAGCAGCGTACGGCACCGGTCGAGCTTTCCGGAAGATCGGCTTGGCATCTTGTTTCAGCTGCAGCGATGCGGTCGTCCTTGTGCAGTGTCCTAGGCCATCCGTGAACACTTGTGGGTGCTCGTGGCGGAGTGAATCTTTGAACTGCTCACGTGCGTAGGTCAGCATCGAAGACGGCTTGTCCTGATGTACTGCATGCACGTGCGAGTCGGCGACGTTGAGCAGCTTGTCGCGGAGGTCCGGGCAGATGTGGATCCAGTCGAGTCCCAGAAGAGATTTCGTGGCTGCGACGTGGATGTGTCCTTGGCGAACAGTACCGTTCAGTTCGAACGTACATTGGAGTCGTCCTTGAACTTCAATGGGTGCCCCGTTCGCTGACCTGGGCGTGATCGTGGCTGGAAGCAGGTCCGGTTTGTTGAGAGCCTTCCAGTCCTTGACACTCAAGAGTGACACGTCAGCTCCTGTGTCGAGTTGCATTCGCACTTTCCTTCCATTGATGCGGACGGAGTTGTAGATGCGGTGGGCCGGGGCGGTGGAAGTCGAAGCGATGGTGACACATTTGACGTGACGACGCGGTGACGGCTTCGTGGACTTCTGATGACTGTTGTTGAGCGGCTTCTTCTTTGAGCAGGTCGCGGCAACATGTCCTCGGTTGTTACAAGTGTAACAATAGGCCGAAGTCGTTGGTGACTTGGCTTTGCAGTCCCTGACCCAGTGATTGCCTCCGCATTTGTAGCATGGCGAAGGCGGCGGCTTGTTGGTTCGGTTGTTGTCTCTGCGTGGCTGATGGTGCTGCTTGGCGGCGACGGCATTGATCTCTGATTTCCTGGAGTGATCGGCAATGTCCCTGACTTGTTTGGAGTCGGCCCGGATCGATAGTAGTCGTTGTACTTCAGCTTCGAGTTCCCGGACGGTGATGTTCGGCTTGGCATCCATCAGTTGTAGAGCTTTGGTTCGAAGGTCGTCGAAGCGGGAATCCCGAAGTCCAGCGATCCACAACATGCACTGAAGTCCATCGTCGGTGAGGCCTTTGAACTGCGAAGTGACGAAGCGGCGAAGTAGAGTGCCAGTGTAGGCAGGTAGGCCGGTTCCGTCGTACTCGGTGTGCAGTAACTCCAGTCTTCTCATGAAAATCGATTTTTGAGAATTAAAGGTCAGTTTTAGCTCCTTCACCAGCTGGTCGACTGTGAAATCTACCGGTTTCTTTGGTAGAATTCTGTCGGCGAAGAAAGAATAATCTTTCTCCGTCAGCTTCTGGAGTAAACAACTCACGATGACCTTCTCGTCGAGTGAATCCTTGTAGGGTTCGATGACGAACTCGTTCCGAGCATAGTAGGCCTCATAGGTTTGTCCTTCCTCCGGGTCGTAGGCGAACATCGGCAGTCGATTCGCAATCGAGGTGACGATGGTCGGATCGTTCCGTGGAGAGGCCGCTCGATTTGTTTGCTCGAGTCGCGCCGTTGTGATGAAGGCCCGGAAGAGTTCCTCCAGCGATTGAGCTTGGTCGCCGTCCTGAGCCATTTCCGTATCCTGATCGCCAGTTGTTGCGTCTTTGGGTTGATGGCAAAGAACGCGTTGATCGGTGAACCGAGTTTATTTAGGCCAATGGGCAGAAACAGAGTAAT